>JAECXB010001405.1:0-132500 GCA_018151435.1 Zaprionus africanus
TTTGGGCCTGTGTTATTTAACACTACATCCTAACAATAAACACTAACACTGATTGGGTTTTACTGGGTTTCTCCAATTCTTGAAACAAATGTTGGATCGGTTTTTTTATTTTTATTATCCCAGCTTGAAGTTTAAAACTTAAAGATAAAATTTGTAATTCTTAGATTTATATTTTAAATCCTAAATCTTTTTATATATTAAAATTTATATATTAAATTTTTAATAACATTTTAGCTGACTCGAGGTCAATATCGGTCCGATTTCTGCATCATAGCTTATATAGTCGATATTTTGCCAAACATAACAAAAACAATTGTCAAAAGACAAGAGGGGCTTGCATGTAGAATTGTTTCACGAAGTAGCCAACTTCGATCATCAGCATTTATCGCTGAGTAACTTGGTGATCGAACAGTTTCATCTCCACACTGCTCGAACTCGTTGGGAATTCTAATGGTGCGGAGGTGAAAACCAATTCAAAAACCCAAGTTTGTTTTGGTCGCCTGCTATTAGTCGACATTAAATAAATAGTAAATTAAATTAAACAAATTTTGATGTTTTTGTCGGTAACAACCTCTTTTGGCGTCAACCGCGTTCACCGTGTTCGGTGCTCATTTCCCCTCTATTTAAAATCAATTCAAAAATAATAACAACAATTTAAAATCAATTCAAAAATAATAACAACAATAACGAAAACTACAGTCGTGTGTGCTCGATTGTGATATACCCGCCACACACTCAACTCAAACGATTTCTACAATATGTAGCTCTATGTATTGCATATTTTGTGTTACAAACTTTAAGAGAACGCTACGAAATCAGTTCATAGACATTTTAAGAAATTCTTAACTTTCTTACTATCCGATAGAAAGCAAATTTTCAGAAATTATTTGGCTGTTCACAGTTATTGTGTTTACCGAAAATAAACTCAATGCCGGGCGCATTAAAACTACGCTTTATCTGCGTAGAAATAATAAGGTGTGGTCAAAAAGTAAGGTGACTTTTCAAATTTCGCGGGCAATGTACTTTCGGTTATCAATTTTTAGTTAATTTTTTGTTTTGTTATGTTGGTACACTCTTCCTGAACATCTGTACCAAGTTTCAAGTGTCTATCATTTTTTGTTTGGTTGTGGTAGGCGTGAAGGCTCGGCGATTTTTTTGCTAAGTTTTGACCAAAAGAATCGTTGCATGAGCATCGCTCAAGAGCTGTTGAATGACGGCAACGATGTCCCAGATTTACTCAAAAGGGTCATAACTGGTGACGAATCATGGGTATATGGTTATGATATCAAACCAAACCACAATCGTCCCAATGGAAAAGCCCAGGTGAGCCAATACCGAAAAAGCACACCAAGTTCGATAATTCGTCAATTGTTTTTCCACAATTCAGGACGTTTTCTTCGTAATGGTTCTCGGAAACGGCGCATAACTTAAAGATAATACTGTTAATTGACCATATGGTAAGGACTTCTAGTGCATCACCACGCTAGTGCGCAAAACTTTATCATTTGATCGAACTTGGCGGGTTTTTTTTCGGTCTTGGCTCAATTATGAAATGATATGAAATTTAAACTAAACAAGAGCAACAGTCGAGCGGCACGCGACAGTGGAATACCCTTCGACCTTTTTGAAACGTTGAGAGTCAATAATTGTTCAATACTTCTACTTAATAGAAATATCGTAACGTAAGCCTTTATATGCGTCTGTCTATAAATACGTGTATATGCGTGTATTATTTGATTGGTCAGGCACAAATGTATGTATGTGTGTGAGTGCGTTTGAATGCAATAAATGAGTGTGCTTGGAAAAGAAGAGAAGAACAACTGATGGCGCTACGCGCACGCATTCTCTTTCCTTTTCTTTCTTACATGAGCATTGGAATGGAGTCACAGCTTGCTGGTCTGTATACAAAATCAAAGCGAACAAGGTTTTTGTTTGATAACTTCTGTGTTTGTTGTCCGATCGGATTGGAATTTTTACGTTATGTTGGTATTACAATTAGCTAAGTATGCCAGATACGAGCTCTGTAGCGCTTTGTACATAGCCGCGAAATTCAAAAGACAAAAAAGCGGAGATATTTCACAACCTTATATCAGAGGTGTGTTCAAAAAGAAAGGTGAATTTTGAAATTTTGCGGGCAATGTACGAGCCCCAACCACTATTAATTCGAACAGCATGTTTATTCTTCAGTGTGCTATGTTCAACACAATATTTTTGATACTTTTACAGATTACGTATGCCAATTTATTTTTTCTAAAAGAGAATTTTATTCTCTTAACGATGATAAAAAAATGTTTCTTGTATTTCCAACAACAACAAAAATATGAGCACTTTATTCAAACCATAGTCTTAAGAGATAAGAAAAAAATGACCACTATTAATTCGAACGCTGCTTAATATAACAAATTAATTAATATTAGAATTGTGTAACGTCACCTCTGGTCTGTATTACACACTAAACACGTTTTGGCAATGATTTTAACCAGTTTTCGTAATGTTCTCGAGAAATCGAGTCCCACATCTTGCAACTTAATTTTAAGGTCAGAAATATTCCTTTGTGGCTTTCGAAGCTTTCTTTCCATTAGTCACCCAAATATTTTCTATGTGGCTTAGATCTGAACTTAGATGTGCTGGCCAATCTAAAACGTCCGTTTGCTTATATTGCAGCCAATTTTTGGTTGCTTTGGCTGTGTGCGATGATGCTCCGCCCTACTGAAAAGTGAATTCACCACAATCTGCCAGTTTTAGTATTGATGGCAGCAAACTTTCTTCCAAAATATAAATATATTTTTCGGCGTTAACCGATCCTTCAATACAATGCAGTTGTCCTTATCCTTTGGCAGACATAAATCACCATACCATCACTGTCCTTTTAATGCATGATTCTGTCTTTATGGTATGATTCTGTCTTTTAACGGATGAATAGTTTTTTCGTATCGCCGACACTAACACGTACATCGAATTTAGCTTCACCGCTAAATATGATGGTGTTCCATTGCCTTTGAGTCCAATACATCCTTTCACTAGCCTATTACAAATGCTTTTTTTGACGAAGCGTAAGCAAGGGTTTTTCCTTGGCCTACGAGTCAGATAAGTTATTGTGTATGATATCTAAATAAAAACAAAACATACTTTATGGAATCAATTTCCAATATTTTTTAGCTGCAGTCGCGTCTACTCTCGCTTGACAGTTTTGCCAGTTTTCTGAGACCACTTTGAAGCCAAATTACTTAATGATTTGCGACGATCAGACTTAAAAATTTTGGTCAGTTCCCGTTTGTCACGGGGTGTTATTGTTGATGTTCGGCCTTTTATTTGCGATATTATTTTCAATGTTCGCAGTTTTCTTGAGCAATTGTATCACCCCATGCACCAATGATTTAGACAAATTTAATTGTTTGCTTATTTCTGTAATTGTCTGCCCAGATTTATAATAATCTTTAATCAACACTGTGATTACGGTGCAAATAGGCTTGCCACGTGCCATCGTTGCTAAACTTTGACTGATCTGTAGTAATTTTAATTTTTCTGTATTCTGCAATGCGTTGTTATTTATAGATTATAGTTAGATACGAGTAGTGTTTCCGTTACATTGGTTGCTTTTGCTTTGTCCTTCTTTTGAGATAACGGTTAGCTTGCGCAGCGTTCGAATTAATAGTGGTAATTTTTTACTCTTCTTAAAGTACTCATATTTTTGTTGTTGTTGCATATACAAAAAACATTTTTTTATCATCGTAAAGAGAATAAAATTCTCTTTTAGAAAAAATAAATTGTCATACGTAATCTGTAAAAGTTTCGAAAAATCGTGAGTTGAACATTGCACGCTGCAAAAAACACATGCTGTTCGAATTAATAGTGGTTGGGGCTCGTAAAAAGCGGAAGGGAGATATTTGACAACCTTATATTATGAAACCAAATTTGGTAGACCTAGGTATTTGTCCTTGCAATATAGGTTCTCACATGGTGGGTCAGGCAGACAAACGTAAAATAAACGTATTTCCGTAAAGGAAAAATGCAGCTCTGGTTGCTAGAAAGTTACGTGATGTGTATGGTGACAAAGCCTTAAAAGAAACACAGGGTCAAAGTTGGTTTATCAAATTCCCTTTAGGAGATTTTTCACTCAAAGACAAGTCGCGTTCAGGTCGGCCAAAAGCAGTTGACGATGACGTTAACAAGGCTTTAATCGTATTGGATCATCTTGAAGCTGACCGTGAAATTGGAGATAAGTTTAATTTACCACAATCAACCATACATGATCATATGATCACCGCTTTCATTTCGGTCGACCCAACAGTAATAATACTTTTAGTTATTGTTAAGAAATTTAACTTTAACAACAGTCGAGCGGCACGCGACAGTGGGATACCCTTCGACCTTTTTTAAAGAGTCCATAATTTTACGATACTACTACTTAATAGAAATATTGTAACGTAAGCCTTAATAAGCTTCTTTATATGAATACGTCTATATGCATGTAGCATTTCATTGGTCAAGCCCAAATGTTTGTCTGCGTGTGTGTGTGTGTCTGTGCGTTTGCGTTTGAATGCAAAAAATGAGTGCGCATCGAAAAGAATAGAACAACAGATGGCGCTACACGCTCGCATTCTCTTTCCTTTTCGTTTCCTACATGAGCATTGTAACGACGTCACAGCTTGCTGGTCTGAGAATGTTGCATCTTTTATATGTCACTCACAACTCAGTTTAAGAGATTAAATTATTGATTTGCAGGACGGTGGGCGTGGCACCCAACATTTGAAAGAAACTTCATCTGCGCCGGGTATACAGTAACCTGCATGCCAAATTTGGTGTCTCGAGGTTTTACGATATAATAGCGGAGATCTGTGTGTTAATCCGGACATCCAGACATACAGACATGGCTTAATCGACTTGGCTAGTGATCCTGAGCAAGAATATATATACTTTGTGGGGTCTCCCACGCCTCCTTTTGCCTGTTTCATACATTTGCGCAAAGTTAGCATACCCTTTTTTGGCCATTTTCAATGGTCGAAGGGTATAAAAACAACCAAGTTGATCAATGTAGTTTTCAGGTTATAGCTATATTTTAATTACAAGAGAGGAAAATACGAGGGTCGTTTGAAAACTACATTGATCAACTTGGTTGTTTTTATACCCTTCGACCATTGAAAATGGCCAAAAAAGGGTATGCTAACTTTGCGCAAATGTATGAAACAGGCAAAAGGAGGCGGTGGGAGACCCCACAAAGTATATATATTCTTGCTCAGGATCACTAGCCAAGTCGATTAAGCCATGTCTGTATGTCTGGATGTCCGGATTAACACACAGATCTCCGCTATTATATCGTAAAACCTCGAGACACCAAATTTGGCATGCAGGTTACTGTATACCCGGCGCAGATGAAGTTTCTTTCAAATGTTGGGTGCCACGCCCACCGTCCTGCAAATCAATAATTTAATCTCTTAAACTGAGTTGTGAGTGACATATAAAAGATGCAACATTCTCAGACCAGCAAGCTGTGACGTCGTTACAATGCTCATGTAGGAAACGAAAAGGAAAGAGAATGCGAGCGTGTAGCGCCATCTGTTGTTCTATTCTTTTCGATGCGCACTCATTTTTTGCATTCAAACGCAAACGCACAGACACACACACACACGCAGACAAACATTTGGGCTTGACCAATGAAATGCTACATGCATATAGACGTATTCATATAAAGAAGCTTATTAAGGCTTACGTTACAATATTTCTATTAAGTAGTAGTATCGTAAAATTATGGACTCTTTAAAAAAAGGTCGAAGGGTATCCCACTGTCGCGTGCCGCTCGACTGTTGTTAAAGTTAAATTTCTTAACAATAACTAAAAGTATTATTACTGTTGGGTCGACCGAAATGAAAGCGGTGATCATATGATCATGTATGGTTGATTGTGGTAAATTAAACTTATCTCCAATTTCACGGTCAGCTTCAAGATGATCCAATACGATTAAAGCCTTGTTAACGTCATCGTCAACTGCTTTTGGCCGACCTGAACGCGACTTGTCTTTGAGTGAAAAATCTCCTAAAGGGAATTTGATAAACCAACTTTGACCCTGTGTTTCTTTTAAGGCTTTGTCACCATACACATCACGTAACTTTCTAGCAACCAGAGCTGCATTTTTCCTTTACGGAAATACGTTTATTTTACGTTTGTCTGCCTGACCCACCATGTGAGAACCTATATTGCAAGGACAAATACCTAGGTCTACCAAATTTGGTTTCATAATATAAGGTTGTCAAATATCTCCCTTCCGCTTTTTACGAGCCCCAACCACTATTAATTCGAACAGCATGTGTTTTTTGCAGCGTGCAATGTTCAACTCACGATTTTTCGAAACTTTTACAGATTACGTATGACAATTTATTTTTTCTAAAAGAGAATTTTATTCTCTTTACGATGATAAAAAAATGTTTTTTGTATATGCAACAACAACAAAAATATGAGTACTTTAAGAAGAGTAAAAAATTACCACTATTAATTCGAACGCTGCGCAAGCTAACCGTTATCTCAAAAGAAGGACAAAGCAAAAGCAACCAATGTAACGGAAACACTACTCGTATCTAACTATAATCTATAAATAACAACGCATTGCAGAATACAAAAAAATTAAAATTACTACAGATCAGTCAAAGTTTAGCAACGATGGCACGTGGCAAGCCTATTTGCACCGTAATCACAGTGTTGATTAAAGATTATTATAAATCTGGGCAGACAATTACAGAAATAAGCAAACAATTAAATTTGTCTAAATCATTGGTGCATGGGGTGATACAATTGCTCAAGAAAACTGCGAACATTGAAAATAATATCGCAAATAAAAGGCCGAACATCAACAATAACACCCCGTGACAAACGGGAACTGACCAAAATTTTTAAGTCTGATCGTCGCAAATCATTAAGTAATTTGGCTTCAAAGTGGTCTCAGAAAACTGGCAAAACTGTCAAGCGAGAGTAGACGCGACTGCAGCTAAAAAATATTGGAAATTGATTCCATAAAGTATGTTTTGTTTTTATTTAGATATCATACACAATAACTTATCTGACTCGTAGGCCAAGGAAAAACCCTTGCTTACGCTTCGTCAAAAAAAGCATTTGTAATAGGCTAGTGAAAGGATGTATTGGACTCAAAGGCAATGGAACACCATCATATTTAGCGGTGAAGCTAAATTCGATGTACGTGTTAGTGTCGGCGATACGAAAAAACTATTCATCCGTTAAAAGACAGAATCATACCATAAAGACAGAATCATGCATTAAAAGGACAGTGATGGTATGGTGATTTATGTCTGCCAAAGGATAAGGACAACTGCATTGTATTGAAGGATCGGTTAACGCCGAAAAATATATTTATATTTTGGAAGAAAGTTTGCTGCCATCAATACTAAAACTGGCAGATTGTGGTGAATTCACTTTTCAGTAGGGCGGAGCATCATCGCACACAGCCAAAGCAACCAAAAATTGGCTGCAATATAAGCAAACGGACGTTTTAGATTGGCCAGCACATCTAAGTTCAGATCTAAGCCACATAGAAAATATTTGGGTGACTAATGGAAAGAAAGCTTCGAAAGCCACAAAGGAATATTTCTGACCTTAAAATTAAGTTGCAAGATGTGGGACTCGATTTCTCGAGAACATTACGAAAACTGGTTAAAATCATTGCCAAAACGTGTTTAGTGTGTAATACAGACCAGAGGTGACGTTACACAATTCTAATATTAATTAATTTGTTATATTAAGCAGCGTTCGAATTAATAGTGGTCATTTTTTTCTTATCTCTTAAGACTATGGTTTGAATAAAGTGCTCATATTTTTGTTGTTGTTGGAAATACAAGAAACATTTTTTTATCATCGTTAAGAGAATAAAATTCTCTTTTAGAAAAAATAAATTGGCATACGTAATCTGTAAAAGTATCAAAAATATTGTGTTGAACATAGCACACTGAAGAATAAACATGCTGTTCGAATTAATAGTGGTTGGGGCTCGTACATTGCCCGCAAAATTTCAAAATTCACCTTTCTTTTTGAACACACCTCTGATATAAGGTTGTGAAATATCTCCGCTTTTTTGTCTTTTGAATTTCGCGGCTATGTACAAAGCGCTACAGAGCTCGTATCTGGCATACTTAGCTAATTGTAATACCAACATAACGTAAAAATTCCAATCCGATCGGACAACAAACACAGAAGTTATCAAACAAAAACCTTGTTCGCTTTGATTTTGTATACAGACCAGCAAGCTGTGACTCCATTCCAATGCTCATGTAAGAAAGAAAAGGAACGAGAATGCAAGCGGGTAGCGCCATCTGTTGTTCTTCTCTTCTTTTCCAAGCACACTCATTTATTGCATTCAAACGCACTCACACACATACATACATTTGTGCCTGACCAATCAAATAATACACGCATATACACGTATTTATAGACAGACGCATATAAAGGCTTACGTTACGATATTTCTATTAAGTAGAAGTATTGAACAATTATTGACTCTCAACGTTTCAAAAAGGTCGAAGGGTATTCCACTGTCGCGTGCCGCTCGACTGTTGCTCTTGTTTAGTTTAAATTTCATATCATTTCATAATTGAGCCAAGACCGAAAAAAAACCCGCCAAGTTCGATCAAATGATAAAGTTTTGCGCACTAGCGTGGTGATGCACTAGAAGTCCTTACCATATGGTCAATTAACAGTATTATCTTTAAGTTATGCGCCGTTTCCGAGAACCATTACGAAGAAAACGTCCAGAATTGTGGAAAAACAATTGACGAATTATCGAACTTGGTGTGCTTTTTCGGTATTGGCTCACCTGGGCTTTTCCATTGGGACGATTGTGGTTTGGTTTTGATATCATAACCATATACCCATGATTCGTCACCAGTTATGACCCTTTTGAGTAAATCTGGGACATCGTTGCCGTCATTCAACAGCTCTTGAGCGATGCTCATGCAACGATTCTTTTGGTCAAAACTTAGCAAAAAAATCGCCGAGCCTTCACGCCTACCACAACCAAACAAAAAATGATAGACACTTGAAACTTGGTACAGATGTTCAGGAAGAGTGTACCAACATAACAAAACAAAAAATTAACTAAAAATTGATAACCGAAAGTACATTGCCCGCGAAATTTGAAAAGTCACCTTACTTTTTGACCACACCTTATTATTTCTACGCAGATAAAGCGTAGTTTTAATGCGCCCGGCATTGAGTTTATTTTCGGTAAACACAATAACTGTGAACAGCCAAATAATTTCTGAAAATTTGCTTTCTATCGGATAGTAAGAAAGTTAAGAATTTCTTAAAATGTCTATGAACTGATTTCGTAGCGTTCTCTTAAAGTTTGTAACACAAAATATGCAATACATAGAGCTACATATTGTAGAAATCGTTTGAGTTGAGTGTGTGGCGGGTATATCACAATCGAGCACACACGACTGTAGTTTTCGTTATTGTTGTTATTATTTTTGAATTGATTTTAAATTGTTGTTATTATTTTTGAATTGATTTTAAATAGAGGGAAATGAGCACCGAACACGGTGAACGCGGTTGACGCCAAAAGAGGTTGTTACCGACAAAAACATCAAAATTTGTTTAATTTAATTTAATTATTTATTTAATGTCGACTAATAGCAGGCGACCAAAACAAACTTGGTTTTTTGAATTGGTTTTCACCTCCGCACCATTAGAATTCCCAACGAGTTCGAGCAGTGTGGAGATGAAACTGTCTTCGATCACCAAGTTACTCAGCGATAAATGCTGATGATCGAAGTTGGCTACTTCGTGAAACAATTCTACATGCAAGCCCGCTCTTGTCTTTTGACAATTGTTTTTGTTATGTTTGGCAAAAATATCGACTATATAAGCTATGATGCAGAAATCGAACCGATATTGACCTCGAGTCAGCTAAAATGTTATTAAAAATTTAATATATAAATTTTAATATATAAAAGATTTAGGATTTAAAATATAAATCTAAGAATTACAAATTTTATCTTTAAGTTTTAAACTTCAAGCTGGGATAATAAAAATAAAAAAAACCGATCCAACATTTGTTTCAAGGAATTGGAGAAAACCCAGTAAAACCCAATCAGTGTTAGTGTTTATTGTTAGGATGTAGTGTTAAATAACACAGGCCCAAAAAAAAAAGTTTATTGATCTGGGTATGCGGCATATGCAGTTATATGTATTTTGGGTCGCTGAATCCGACATAACCTCAACAGACTGAAAAACCTTTAAATATCCCAAAAAGATATAGAATCCTGATCTTGACATGCAATATATTTCTTAACATGTATATTGATCTTCTAGGCTCGATTCTTAAGTCAATATATACCTTGCACGTCTCAGTTTCGACTTAACCTAAAAAAAACTCGACAAACTTTTAAGGCACCTAAAAATTATGGGGGATCATAATTGGGTAGTGTGATATATGTTTCTATATGTTTTTTGACCTTTCAAATCAACCTTACCTACAAAATTTTTGGTAAACTTTCGAAATTTTGAACTGTTTTTATACCCTTCGACCTTTGAAAATGGTCAAGAAAAGGCATACTTACTTTGTGCAAATGAATGTAACAGGCAAAAGGGAAGGATGTCTTTGACTCAAAGGCAATGGGACACCATCATATTTGGAAAAACTATTCATCCGTTAAGTGTGGCGATACGAGAAACGCGCATCCGTACAAAGACAGAATCATACCATAGAGACAGAATCATGCATTAAAAGGACAGTAAAGTTTCCTGCAAGCATTATGGTATGGGGATTTATGCCTGCCAAAGGATTTGGACAACTGCATTTATTGAAGGAACGGTTAACGATAAAAAATATATAAATATTTTGGAAGAAAGTTTGCTGCCATCAATACCAAAACTGGCAGATTGTGGTGAATTCACTTTTTAGTAGGGCGGAGCATCATCGAACACAGCCAAAACAACCAAAAATTGGCTGCAAGATAAGCAAATGGAGGTATTAAATTGGCCAGCAAATAGTCCAGATCTAAGCCGCATAGAAAATATTTGGTGGCTAATGAAAAGAAAGCTTCGAAAGCCACAAAGGAATATTTCTGACCTTAAAATTAAGTTGCAACTCGATTTCTCGAGAACGTTACCAAAACTGGCTAAAATCAATGCCAAAAAGTGTTAAGTGTGTAATACAGGCCAGAGGTGACGTTACACAATTCTTATATTAATTAATTTGTTATATTAAGCATCGTTCGAATTAATAGTGATCATTTTTTTCTTATCTGTTAAGACTACGGTTTGAATAAAGTACTCATATTTTTGTTGTTGTTGGAAATACAAGAAACATTTTTTATATCATCGTAAAGAGAATAAAATTCTCTTTTAGGAAAAATAAATTGGCATACGTAATCTGTAAAAGTATCGAAAATATTGTGTTTGAACATATTGCACGCTGCAAAAAATACATGCTGTTCGAATTAATAGTGGTTGGGGCTCGTATAAAAGCTAGAGACACCAAATTTGGCATGAAGGTTTCTGTTGATCCGGGACAGGTGAAGTTTTGTTTCAATTATGTAGGGTGCCACGCAAATCAATACTTTTATCTTTTAAGTCTTGATTTTCGAGCGACTATATAAAAGCGATACAGACATGAGTACAGACTATACTTTGCTAATTATAAAACCAACATAATGTCCAAATTCCAATCCGATCGGACAACAAACACCGAAGTTATTAAACAAAAACCTTGTTCGCTTTGATTTTGTATACAGACCAGCGAGCTGTGACGTCATTGCAATGCTCATGTAGGAAAGAAAAGGAAAGAGAATGCGAGCGCGTAGCGCCATCTGTTGTTCTTCTCTTCTTTTCTATGCACACGCATTTTTTGCAAATTAACTAATAACGCACGATAAGTATTTCTTATGTTTCTACCTAAAGGGTTAGAGGGTGCGTACACATCCAATTACCAAGACAGATTATTCATATGTACATCTTCTTCTTTGGGGGTCATCACATCTTGCCCTAGGAACCTTTGCTCCTTTGTTCCAGCCCCGAAACATCTCGATTTCCTCACACGCACATCTTTCCTGCTCCCGTTTTTTCGTTGTGAAAGACGACGCTCCTCAATCCTCTTCATCCTATAGCTTTCCCGCGTCGTATCATAAGGGGATATATGGCATTTTGGCTATCGAGGTGCTGGAGTTTGACGGTACTTTTCGTAATTACCACGTTTCGCGCCGCGGCGAACGTTGAAGAACTTAGTCATGACACGGATTGAAGCTTACCTTTCACTCACAGACACTGGAGACGTGATGGCGAAGCCTCCGCAAACTTAAATTGTCTTCCGATTATATTTCAAGGAAACGGAGATATAGTAACAACCAGCTTAGTATATGCATGTTAAAAATTAAATTATTGATTTGCGGGGGCAGTGCCCCAGTGGTTAAATTATTTCTGTAATATTTTTTCCATTGATAATTTCTCCACAAATTCTTGTTCCAAAAGTGCGTGAGAAAGACATTTCGCCCCAGATGCTTGAAAAAATGTTCGACCATTGGACTTTCAGGATGCAGTTTCTGAAATATCCTCGTGGCTAATTGCGTGAAGTTATATTCCATCATTAACGCCATCGAATTATCTTTCAAATAAGAAAAGGCAGCTCTCTACTGCAAGCTGTGCATTTTCTTTTTCAATTTAAAAACATAAATCTCCCTTTAGTTACAGCGCTGCGTTTGGTTTGTTGTGATCCTGTTATTGTTTATTTTGAAATATGTTGTTTTACTATTTCGTTTTAATTACTCTGTTATTTACTTTACTGTTATGCATATTTTGAATTTCTTCCCGAATTGGTATATTTGATATTTGATGCACGGAAAAGAGTCTCAATGCATAAAAAGAGATTGAAGATATAGAGAAATGACAGAACTTTTCAGAATAACCAAGTGCACATATTATATTTGCAAAAACAGCCAAACTTTTGACAAAATGTGGAAGATGTAAGGTGAAAACTGTCCGAATACACTCTGAATGGCTCAACAAAGAGGAAAGCATTTCGTTGAGTGGAAAATACCGTTGAAGAAGTTAATGGTGATTGAGGACGGCCGAAAAAGGACTAGTTTGACTGTGGGTTGCTCAAAGTGGAAAAAGCGTCGACGGGTACCTGAAATTTCAAAACTAGACGGGCCTGCTGCTTCTTTTTTTTAGCAGACCGATCGCTCTATGGCAGCTATATGATATAATCATCCGATCTGATTTTTATACAATATATGATATTAGAGGTATTATTAGAAAATGTTTCAAGCTTCTACCTCAACTGCAAGTATTTGTAGCCGCACTCTCCATACATCGCCGTCCACAGTGCAGTGGGCGTGACATCAAAAATTTGAAATAAACTCGATCTGGGCACAGTATTTAGTACCCTTCATTCCAAATATTTTGTCTCTAGCGGTTCTAAAAGCTGAAATCGGTGTGTTCAACTGGTGAGACCGATATGTGGACAGATAGATTGATACATTTACGTCTATAACTTCTTTTGCGTGTTTTGTGTTGGATGTTAGGACCATTTTTATTATTACTGAACTTTTATGTCATATATCCGATCGCAATGAAATCATGAAATCATTTGGGGGTTGGTAACTTTTGTGCTACTAAAAATTACCAATAATATATATTGGTACCAAATTTGGTGGCTCTAGCCGCTATAGACTCTGAGATCTAGGTCTTCATATTGACGGACAGGCGGACAGAGAGACCGACGGATATGGTTATTTTTACTAGGCTATTGATGCTGAATCAGAAAAATAAGTTGGTGGGATCTGCCACGCCTTTTTCTGCCTGCTACATACATTTTCGGTTAGCACCTTATGGATAGTGGGAAAAGGCTTATTTTTTCCACGCGCTTGGATAGTGTAACCCTTTAAAATGTATGTACGATTATATGTATCTCATATAATATAACACGACGATAACGAAGCATAAATGGCAGACACCGTATCTATGATCAATCTCAAACTCTACGCAGATGGTTTTGTCATGCTAGGTACATATGTCAAACAATTGCGAAACTGTAGCAAAGAATATAAGACATTTGTTGTCATATACTGCTTTGAGACTAGCGAGTAGAGGTGCCGGAACATCAATGTATGCAGACATCGATGTTTCGATGTTTTTCACAATAAACATCGATGTTTTTCCGATGTTTTTTTAAAACTTAATACTTGTATTTACACTTGAAAAATAAGAAAAACCTTTAATTTACTTTTAAATTTCATTTTCATTCATTCATTAATTTTCATTCATTCGTTCATTTTAAATTTAATATTGAACAAATCAACATAAAATAATATTACAAACTTAATAAAACAGTAAGATTTCATTGCACATGGATTATCTTAAACTTATTATGTAACTTGTAATAACGGGTGATAATAGGAAATTAATGAAGATCTGTTTCAATAGTCACATCTCAAAAATATCTTATTATATACAGGTTTAGAAGAAATAATAGTAAGAGCACACCTAGACGAAAATCTAAATTGCGCTCTATGTACAAACATTATATGCATGACATCGGCATCACATTAAAGGTTTGATATGCGACCTGTTTCATCAAATCAAGCCGAAACAGAAAGCATATTTGCATCTCTTTCCCACCAAAGAAAAAAATCATATATGAATATATGATCGCAAACTATTAATTTAAATTGTATTAATTAAAAAAAGTTAAACAAATCCTAGTAAATTGCTTCTTGTTCTTGGCATAGTGACGATTTGGAATGATCGATGATTTGGAAAATTTAAAAAACATCGATACATCGATGTTTCGGCACCTCTACTAGCGAGGGCTTTTGGATAGTTACAATCCGTTAATTGGTACGGCCTAACTATCCCCAATGCTTCATCTTTCAAACAGACACATAAAATTTTTGTATTCCGAATGTTTGCCACTAAATTTTGGCAAACGCATTTTCGGCAACTGAGATCGCTGGCTCGAAACTGCGGAGCAATCTTAACCCTGAAGTCGGCTTGGGTGCATTAATGTACAATGCCCTTGTGACGACACACAAGTCTTCTAATGACCCTCTAGAATCATCAAGCGGGCTCAAATTATCCAGATCAGCCTGTAAATCCATTGCCTTTTGTATATAGCCTTCTAAAAACTCAAATCGGCACGCTAACTCTGTTTTATCAGATGATATGGTCTTTCCTTTGATTGCTGTTTGATACGAGCAATACTATATCAGCACTAACTTTGTCAAATCTTTGCAAGCACAGTGATAATTTTGTACTTGTCTTGCTGGTTTGTGGCTTTTCACTTGTCTTTTAGGTCTCAGACATAATGACTGGCAAAATTAATAATAATCAACAAAAACTAAATGTCAAAAACTTTGTGAGCTACCCTCGCAACGATGCTGACTATGTAAATCCAGCTTGCCTATACACACATACTCACGGTACCTATGCGTTGTGTGAGCAAACAAGCGAAAATGATCCAAGATATCAAAGGTAAGACAGGCTAAATTTCTGCTGTAACTGTTTGTAGGCAGCAATGTACTACCTTGATCAAAAAGTTCCCGGAATTTATTCAGAAAATTAAAAATACAAGATTATACATCAAAATCGATATTGTCCCCTTCAAAGTACTCCCCATCGACTGCAACGCACTTATGCCAGCGCTTGATCCAATCCTTGAAACATTTTTCATATTCAATTTGCGGTATGGCCATCAAAGCCATCTTCGATTTTTCCATGATTTCATCCCGGGTGCTGAAACGTGTTCCACGGAGCGGTTTCTTGAGTCGCAGGGTCAAGTCGCAGGGAGCCAAGTCAGGAGAATTCGGTGGTTGTTGAATGGTATTCGTTCCGTTTTTAGCCAAATGTTCACGGATAATGATGGCATTGTGCGACGGTGCGTTATCGTGGTCCCGATTCCGGGAACTTTTTGATCAAGGTGGTACGGCGTCACTTTTACAAATGTCACACTATCAAGCTGAAAATTTTATAGAATGTCAATGAGGGTTGTGCCAACCTAAAAAAAAAAGAGAACTAAAATCGGGTGACTGAAAGCGCCACACGGTGGTGATTCCGGGAACTTTTTGATCAAGGTAGTATGCACACGCACTCGAAGTGGTATGTACGAGTATATAAAACAAACGAAAGAAGAAACAAGAAAACGAGAATCAAACCTATGCTACGTTTGTAGACAGAAATAGAATATGCGGGATGACGAAAGGCGAGCAGCGCCGAATTCAAGCGAAGTCGAAACAACGAAAATACATACATATGTAAGCCCAAAGGAAAGTTCGAGGTGAACGAACGCAACGACAAATGTATGTGTGCATATGCAAACGCCAATCTATACGTATATTGGGGGTAACGACAAAAGTCCGCCGCCATAATTCCGCCGCGCCATGCGTCATAATTTCGCGCGAACTTATGACGCTTAAGGACGCCATTAGTTCGCCAAGATGGAAACGACATTATTCCGCCGCCCGTGAAGCGCCATAAAATCGCGCTGAAGGGGTTAAATAGCTGTCTACATCTCCACTTTTTTTTTAATTTTTTTAAAAATATAGGGCTATATTTTTGTCATGAAATTAGGTGAAAAAATTATTTGGCGGTCGCTTCTAGTTTTTTTAAATTGAATTTTGAAAATAATTAATTTTACATGTATTTTGTTGTTGCCTTTTTGTGCAAGGCGCCTGTCTGCCTGCAACAATTTGTGACGGTACAGCGTCCTACAAACCGATTCATTTGAAATGAAAAGTGAGCAAGCAAGAAAATTTAAAGTGTTGTGAAATAGCGCGCTGCAATCGCTGGCGCGATTTAATTTTTCTAGAAATTTTTGCCAGCGGCACTCTATTCCCCACCTTAAGAAAAATCTTTCTTTGCCTCACATATCACATAATCTAAAAGAATATTACTAAACATCTTCGTTAACGCCAGTCTGCGAGTTCTCGTTGCATTCTCCAAAATTCTCACCACATATGCAACTCATAAAAAAATTTATTATTGTGTATTAATAACATTTCGTTTGAAATAAATCGCTTGTGGGACACAGTGCGCATCGTTGTGACTTTTTACTCAGAATTTGCCAACAAGAAAATACATGTAAAATTATTTTTTTCAAAATTCAATAATGTCGTTTTTATCTTGGCGAACTTGTGTCGTTCTTAAGCGTCATAAGATCGCTCGAAGTAATTTTTAGACGACACAAGTTCGCGCGATCTTATGACGCCTAGAAACGACATTAACTCGCTGAAAAAAACGCAATAATTTCGCTGACAAAATGTACTGGGCGAAATTATGGAGGCGGAATTATGACGCTATGCCGTATGTTGTTATGTATTCTCAGATGTTCCAAGTTTGCGATCAATATGTAAATATGTGTGCTAACCGAAGATCGGAAAGAGATAATGTGCATTTACACACACTCTTAATTATTAAATTAATTAATACGTAAGCCACCAATTTTATATTTTCATGTAAGGTGAATATTGCCGTTTTTGTTTATTATTATTTGTTATAATGCGAATAACAAATTGTTAGTAAATACTAAACTTCATATGTATGTATGTATGTATGTTCACTTTTATATGTGTGTGTACATATATATGAATATGTACCTCCTAACAGTTTTGTTCTTTTCAATATTTGGCGGTTATTTATTTAATTTTTTTTTTTTAAATTTTTTTTACGGATTTTACGGATTTATCATGAATTTAGGTGAAAGAATTATTTGGCGGTCGCTTGTAGTTTTATTTTAATTGAATTTCGAAAATAATTAAGTTTACATGTATTTTGTTGTTGGCTAATTTTGAGTAAAACACAAGCGATTTATTTCAAACGAAATATTATTTATACACAATAATATATTATTTCATGAGTTGCATATTGGGTGAAAATTTTGGAGCAAGCAGCGAGAACTCGTTGGTTGGCAGACTGGTATTAACGAAGATGTTTAACAACTCAATATTCTTTTAGATTATGTGATATGTGAGGCAAAGAAAATTTTTTTTGAGTTGGGGAATAGAGCGCCGCAGGCACAAAATATTTGAATTTTGCTTGCTCACTTTTCATTTCAAAAGAATCGGTTTGTAGGACACTGTACCATCACAAATTGCTGCAGGCAGACGGGCGCCTTTCACAAAAAGGCAACAACAAAATTCAGGTAAAATTAGTTATTTTCAAAATTCAATTTAAAAAAAACTAGAAGCGACCGCCAAATAATTTTTTTACCTAAATTCATGATAAATATAGCCCTATCCCTTAAAAAAATTTAAAAAAAAATCGAAGATGTAGGCAGCTATGTATTTAACCTTTACCCGAATTTTTAATATATGTATGTACATATATACACACATACATGTGATTCTATATATTTGTGTGCAATAAAATGAGTGTCAGAAATTGAGCTATTTAATATCTTAAATAATTTAATGTCGACCAAAGCGACAGCACACAGTACACTATTTATGACGCTGATTACCTGTAGACTGTCTAGTGAATCAATAGACATGAAACGATGATTGTTATCCATATAGTCCAGTGGCGACCATGACAACGCCTTGGCAGCTTTTGGTCCAGTTGGTGGCACCAGTGGCGGAAGTACACCCGGTCCTACCGGTCTCAAAACCCGGGGCCCCGAGCATCAAGGGGCCCCCAAAAGTGGCAAGAAAAAATCGAAAAAGAATAAAAAAAATAAGAAAATTTAATAAATAAAAGAATGTTAAATGTTAAAAATATAAACAGCTTAGATTTTTTGTTGTAATAAATATTCGTTGCCTGATTAACATTATATTTCTATTGTGTTCTTTCTTTTTAAAATTTTCGTGCTATTTTAGATGAACATGTTTCATTCTTGCCAATCTTTTTTTTCGGTTACACTGAATTCCGAATGACAGATTTATATCGAACAGAAACCACAGAAACAAACTTTCGTAGACAATTCTTGCTGTTGTAAATATTATATTTCAAAGTCAAAATCAATAAAATGCATTACGTGATCAACACTTAACCTCTTTTTCAACATCATCTCTATCCATACGTACCTTAAATAAAACATCCTTTCGAAATTTTAAGGAATGCGTATTGTTGTATAACGCAGTGGGAGGGGGGAAAAAAAAGCACTTGGACACGTTGTTCAATGTATAATAATTTTTTTAAAAGGTGTTATTCAACCACACACGAAATGCGCGAAGCAATTGCCAGAACAGCACAAAATAAATTGTAAACAAAAACAAACGAAAATGTTAATCACTACACCAAAGTCCCTGCTCGGGCGCCAATGAAAAATCTCTAAGTATTTGGAGGGAACGAAAACTATGAAATGAAAAGGACGCGGTGGTTCGGATTAAAATTCAAGTTTCACAATTTTTTGCTCCTGCTGGCTTCTTTGATTGCTTTAACACGAATGGTTTTTAATTACCGAGAGTGGGCCACAATCCGACCACACTCCCCGAATTCGCCGTCGGCATTTGCCGATCGTCAAAACAAGAGAGTTACTTAAACTTAACGACACTTCTTGTGTTCTCTTAAATACTAGCTTAATTACAAATTGCTAATGCTGTTGTGCTCCAACACCCGTCATAGTCATAGGGTAAAAGCATATTAAAATGTGGCAGGTCCCACAGGTACATCTCTTCTTTCTCAGTGTCACGAAACGGCGCCAATCAAAATTATCCGATGGTTTAGGCACTGTCAGTGCAACCGAAGTGTTTATGAACCGAACAATATTGTTTGGGTGTGCCGAAGTACAAGTGAGTTCCGGGTCCGGTGGTTTGAACGATCGATGATATAAAGCAATGCGACTCGCAGATTCTACGAATTAGCGGCTTAGAGGAAATGTGCAACACTAGGAAGACACCTTCAGCAGTGGTAAATTAGATCTTAAAGGTCGCACAACAGATCCCCCTTTATTGAAGAATAATATTACCCGTTTTTTACCGTTTTCAATGATCGATGGATAAACAAGAGCAACAGTCGAGCGGCACGCGATACCCTTCAACCTTTTTGAAACGTAAAGAGTCAATATTGTACAATACTTCTACTTAATAGATATATCGTAACGTAAGCCTTTATATGCGTCTGTGTATGTATTCGTGTATATGCGTGTATCATTTCATTGGTCAAGCTCAACTGTATGTATGTGTGTGTGTGCGTTTGAATGCAAAAAATGCGTGTGCATAGAAAAGAAGAGAAGCACAACAGATGGCGCTACGCGCTCGCATTCTCTTTCCTTTTCTTTCCTACATGAGCATTGCAATGACGTCACAGCTTGCTGGTCTGTATACAAAATCAAAGCGAACAAGGTTTTTGTTTAATAACTTCTGTGTTTGTAGTCCGATCGGATTGGAATATCGCTCGAAAATCAGCTTAAAAGATGAAATTATTGATTTGCGTGGGCGGGGGGCGTGGCACCCAACATTTGAAATAAACTTCACCTGTCCCGGATCAACAGAAACCTTCATGCCAAATTTGGTGTCTCGAGCTTTTATAATAGCTGAGATCAGTGTGTTCATCTTACATACTGACATCCGGACAGACAGACAGACATGGCTTAATCGACTTGGCTAGTGATCCTGAGCAAGAATATATAGACTTTGTGAGGTCTCCCAGGCCTCCTTCTGCCTGTTACATACATTTACAAAAAGTTAGTATACCCTTTTTTGACCATTTTCAATGGTCGAAGGGTATAAAAATGATACATAATAAGCGCCCCTAATAATCATAAAACAGGGAGGAAGTATATAAAAAAAATCGCTCAAATACATATCCGATTTTAAAACTTCATTTAACCAAGATCTGAATACAGTCAACAACTTAATTTATTTTCTTGTACGCAAGTAAATCATAGTCGTCATTCTGTAATTATTTACGCGCTCTGAATGCGCGCCACATTCGGTTAAACTCCAATTCCAGCTGGGTGGTGATTAAAGTGTTCGAGGTGATAAGGCAATCCTCCATGTTGGCACCAAAGCCGCCGTTGGTCCAGTTGACTGAACCACAGATAGCGACACTTGAAGTTGGCTGTGCTCGAAGGTGGTTCCTTTTCTCTCTCAAGAGCTTGGAGACCTGCTCATATCCGTCGATAACACAGAACTTATGATGCATCAGTTTACTGGAGTCTGGCAAGCGGACACGCGCACCCAGCGGCAGAAGACTCTTGATTTTAGCGTCAAAATGAGAGAATCCGTTGTTGCTGATTATGCGCACCTTCACCCCGCGTCTCAGTGCTGCCTTTAGTGCCTCGATTAGCTCCAACGAGCTTAAGCTGTACATGGCGAGGTCAATGCTTAGTAGGGCACGATCAAGCTGCTCTGCGATCCGCTCAACGTGGCGCAGGCTGCAATACTCGTTCAAGCACCTAAAGGGGATACAATCGTTCTCGTGTTTGCGATGATCAAAGACGCATGCGTAGCTCAGTTCGTTGAACATGATCACTTCGTGAATTTGGGACCGATGCCGGAGGAGGCCGTTGCGTACGTATTTGTAGACAAATTGGGTAACATTGGCGACTGCGTCTGGCAGAATTGCGATTGGTATCCAAATCGGGTGTCTGTCAATCCAACAATGCACTAAATGAATATATTTAAAAACAATGTTTATATGGATTTACTTATTGGTACTCACTTTTTGGATATAAATAGTTTTGCGCGCTCCCTATCATGCTGTTCTTAAAGTTCACAATAGATTCCACAGTTTTCAATGAGTGGTACTATACAAGGTAGTTCCTTTATTATTATTTTTACATTATTTTTTTATATTATTGTTTATTTTGGTCTTGCAAATGTTGCATCTAGCTTTTTTACGTTAACATTTTGACTCTCAGTAATATACTACAATAAATTTTATGTATTTGTTTACTAAGGGCCAAAATAAACACAAGTTAATTAACTAAAGTAGCAACCTCGTATCACTTAACCATGCGCCAACTGCCTGAATAAATATCGCTTTGCGAAATCGTTATCGATAACTCGCTGGAAGAGCGGCAACAGCTGATTTTTGTTTTGCGGCTACGTAGCCTAAACTGGGAATTGCACTCGCTGCTTTAGCCTTTATTCTGCTTCCGCCAGCTTTTTAAACACTTGACAATGCTCGTAATTTAATTACAGATATATGGCATGAATGGAACCCAAAACCACGTTTTTCAAATATGCACGGGGTTGATAAGAACATGTACATTTTGAGCGCATTGTGTCTTCTACTCATCTTGGCCACACAGGGAATCTCACAGAAGCATTATTCGCGAGCACGCAAATTGGAACTGCGGTAAGAGAGTATACGTTGTGCATTATCCCCCGACTTATCGATGCTTATGCTTGCCTTAGTGAGGATGTGCGACGTATGTTTCAGCACGCCTACGACGGTTATCTTACGCATGCCGGCAACTATGACGAGTTGCGTCCTCTCACCTGCGACGGCCACGACACATGGGGAAGCTATTCGCTGACACTAATCGATGCGCTGGACACACTGGCCACCATGGGCAACTATACGGAATTCCGTCGTGTGCACACGCTGCTCATTGAGAAGATGAACTTCAACAGGGACATCAACGTATCGGTGTTTGAGACGAATATTAGAATAGTCGGCGGTCTACTCTCAGCTCATCTAGTGTCGCGTCGTGCAGGCATCGAGGTTGAGTCCGGGTGGCCATGCAGTGGACCACTGCTGCGCATGGCAGAGGATGTGGCTCGTCGCATCTTGCCGGCGTTCGATACGAACACGGGTATGCCGTACGGAACAGTTAACTTGCGCTACGGCGTACCCAACGGCGAAACTTCGGTGACATGCACAGCCGGCGTGGGCACGTTTCTTATCGAGTTCGGCACACTGAGCCGGCTAACGGGAAACAGCATCTACGAGGAGGTAGCTCTTCAAGCGATCTATGCGCTCTGGGAGCGTCGCTCGTCCATTGGTCTCTTTGGAAACCACATTGACGTGCAGAGCGGACGTTGGACTGCGCTGGATTCAGGAATTGGCGCCGGCGTCGATTCACTGTTTGAGTATTTGGTGAAGGGCGCCATTTTGCTGAACCGCCCTGAGTTGCTGGAGCTGTTCAGCGAGGCGCGTGCGCCAATTGACAAATATATGCGCAAAGATGACTGGTACGTCTGGGTGGGCATGAACAAGGGCCATGTAACGTTGCCCGTGTTTCAATCGCTCGAGGCTTTCTGGCCGGGCATACTGAGCATTGTGGGCGGCACGGAGCCTGCCATGCGCACCATGATGCGCTACATTAGCGTATGGAAGAAGTACGGATTTCTACCCGAGTTCTTCAACATTCCAGCCGGCGAGGCATCACCCAATCGCGAAGTCTACCCGCTCCGACCGGAATTGATCGAGTCGGCCATGTATCTCTATCGTGCTACCAAAAACGAATACTTGCTCGAGCTGGGCGAGCACATGCTGGAGACGATTGAGTTCAGTGCAAAGACAAAGTGCGGCTATGCGACGGTAAGATCGGATAGAGATCGATCAATCTTTAGCTTATTGTTTCTTCTTGTCTAGATACGCAACGTGGTTACTCATGAGAAGGAGAACCGTATGGAATCCTTCTTCCTGGCCGAGACTACCAAATACCTCTATTTGCTATTTGATGAGGACAACTTCCTGCACAACGATGGCGAGGACCGCCATGGGGAACTACTCGACACTGAGGATGACGTGTGCATTGTGCAGACAGGCGCGTACATTTTCAACACTGAGGCGCATCCCATGGACATGTCTGCGCTGCACTGTTGCCATAACTACAAGGAGGACATCTACACGCAGCTCGACCTGCAGGCATTCAGTGCAAAGGGCCTCTTTGAGCGGAACAGCAAACAACGCGTGTCGGCCCAAGAAAATTGGAAGCCAGCATGTCACTCCGACAAAGGCAGCTTCGAGAACGATATGCTCGGCGAGAGCAAGAGCAGCGGCAAAGAGAGCCACTCCAGAGACACTCCGAGCACCACCATGGCCGTGGACATTGAGGTGTTTGACGAGTTCCAGCAGCCAGCGGCGGATGTCCTTGTCGGCAACTTTGAACGCATACGCGAGGAGCGTGAACTCAATCGATCTTTTACAATCGGCAACACTGTGGCACGCAACCAGTTAACTGTCAGCGACCTAGAGGACTTCTATGCTCTGAAACGGGAGAGCTTTACCAGTGCCGCGGATACGCTTAGTTATGTATCCAGCTTCATGAACAACTTCACCATGGACGTGGCCTTCATACGCGGTCTGCAGCTGTACGATGTGAACATCAGCACAGTCCTCGGCACAGGGGCCCAGAAGGAGTACGAGGGGCGGATGCGTTCGCTGTGGCAACTGTACGAACTAGAGCAGCAGTATGGAGTAAATGTGCGACTGATTCGCCGCTTGGGACTGCTGAACTTTCAGGGCGAGAATGATCAGCTGCGTCACTATACCATATTGAATATAATCGATAGTCTGGATACTCGAGAGAATCCATCGCATCCGCTGGTCAGTGAGATCATTACATCGCATGCTCGCACTGATTCCAAGCTAAACTACACTGACATCACTCTTATCCACCTCGCTGTCTTCGAGGCGCTCGTGGAGTACGAGTTCTCCATGCTAAACACGACGGCAATGCAAGAGTTTGTGCATCGCGTGTATCTAATGGGCACCACAGAGGCAACGCAAACTGTGCAAACGGTGGAGCCGCTACTCTCACCCGCCGAACTGGAGACACTGGAGGTTGTCGAGCTCGAGCCGGCCGAGCAGCGGGAGCTGTTCAAGTACACGCGACGTATCGTGGACTTCCGCAAGCGCATTTCGGAGACTGTTGATCGTTTGCAGACGATCATGCAGGATATCAATGCGGCCAAAGGGGAAACGGAACCGGCCATGTCCACAGCTCCATCCCCGCACAGGGACGATTTAGCGACAGCTCGGCCGCAGCAGGAGCAGTTGCGGCAGGAGAAGCCGCTATCGGAGAAGTCCCCACAGCGGGAGAAGCCACAACAGGAAAAACAGTTACTGGAACAGCCCGACCAAGGCTCTGTGTGGTCACAGTTTGTGCAGAATATATTGCGCAAAACTATTGCACGTCGCATCAAATTCGACGAGGCCGTGCTGCTAGAGAAGACGCGCAAATCTTTGGAGAAGCACGCCCACAAGCAGCTCACCTATGAATTGTTTAGCTGCCGCCGACCTGAGTATATTGAAGCTTTCTCCTACCGCGACTTTTACCCAGATGCGATATAATCGCTAGCAGGGACAGCACCACCTCCACCGAGACTGACCTCAGCTGGGCCACACGACTGATATGTAATTAATGTTTATATACATACATAACATAGATACCTACTCTGTGTGTGTGTGTGCCAATATGCTTCTTTAAACCTCACTATATAAATAAGTACTAAATGTACGAAGTACTATGCCCAATATTAAGCCCGTTTTTCAACTTTACAAGTGGCTCACGTGCAAGATTAAGATTTACCATCTATTTGTAAATCTTTGCAGACGGTATGGTATGATATACATACATATATAAATTACGGGCAGATCAAGTGGGCTTTAGAATTTGGCCACGCTGAACATATGTTATTAACTGGTTGAGTGTATAAAGAAGAACACATACATGTATATGGTAGTATTTTGATGCCATAAAGTAGTGAACTAAAAATACATAATGAGTATTTTGCAAAAATGTTTAACCAATCAACATTTTCTGCAAGCTGGCGAACAATTATAATTAAAAATGCAGTCTTCATTAGACATAGTAGTATATATGGTAGAATCAGCTAGATTGAACAGATATATTTGGAAGCTATTTGAAAAATGTACGAATATAGGAACTTTTACAGATATCGCAACCAAACTAGTTAAATGAACTAAAGTTTTAGTTATCCGACTTCTAAGACATATTGCTGAGAGAGGAGTACTTGGACGTCAAAAGAACCAACATATTAAAGTGGTATACTATTTTCGAATAGATAAAAATACATCTATTTGCATGTGGATTACCTTTGTGCTTAAAGAATTTTACTTATGAATTTTAAATCGACTACGGTTTTGCCAAAACAAGGCCTGAGGCAATCAATTTCATTAATTTATTTATTTATTTTTATTTAATTAATTTAAAGTCAACTAAATGCAGTCGACTGAATTGACAAAAGAATAATTTATAAAGTGAAAAATTTATAAAAAAAAATTTAAGCATTAAGTAAAGTTTTAAAAGATCTAAGATTATTTTAATTTTATTAAATTTAATTTTCATTTAATTTAATTTTATCTGGTATAGACAAAGATATAACCGATCCAACATTTGTTGCAAAGAATTGGGGAAAACCCAAAAAAAACCAATCAGATCAGAAGAGTTAATAGTATTAGTAAAAAGTGAGTATTTGTTAAGACGCGCCCAACCGACCGAGGGGCAGTGTCATAAACGCGAGCATGCAGAATAGAAGCTAAGAAAAAGTAGACAGGCTTTTCGAGGAAAATTTAACTTCTACCAAGGTAGGACAAAAGTTTCAATTTTAAGGCTGGTACAGAGTTTGTATTTGTTAATATGAAGGAGTACTTATTAAAATCAGAACATAATACCCTGAATGGTTCATGCAGGGCATAGTTCGATCTACAATTAGGAAGAGTTAGTGGTAAGAAGTTACGGGTAATTCTACATGGGACAGCGAAGTTTAGCTGGCTAACCAGGTCAACGCTCTCAACGTCGCTTTGGATAAGGTTATTCATAAAAACTACACCAAGCATAGTTCTACGGTTAGTTAAGGAGGATAAATTAAGTAATCTAAGTCTATTTGTAAAAGGAGGAAGTCTTATATCTACATTCCAGTTTAGACCTCGCAAGGCGAAAATTAAAAAGTTCTTTTGCACGGATTCAATGCGGTCCCTGTGAATTAACTCGCCCGATAATCTTGTAATTGCATTGGTGTATTTATTTCATCGAATACTGCCGGCAATTCGCAAATAATGCACTAACCCATCAAAAGCAGAAGGCAATAGAGTACAGGAGGGTACCAAGTAGATGCTAATAGGGGGAGGGGGTCTATCGGCTATACGTCTATAGGTTGATACGATAGGCGGCACGCAATGGCGCATTCATTTCAATACTTGTTTATTTTTGGAAATTGCTGCATACTTCAAGGACTCAAGGGGGGTGTGGTGGGGAAGGGTTGCTCATTTTGCCTTTGCCAATGGAACGATGTAACAGAAAGAAGTGACGTGAAGGAAACGTGACACAATTATAGGGCGGAAGGGAGGTTTGCCCCTTTTGGATAACGATACCGATAATGATGACGATGACGATGATGATGATGATGATGATAATGATCAGCTGTGGCCCTTTGCAAATAATAAATGGCAAAGTCGCTGCTGACGCCGGCGTTGTGTTTGTGTGTGCGTGTGTGTGTGTGTGGATGTAGGTCACGCTGAGCGATGCCGGTGTATGGATGTGTGCCAATGCGTGTGTACAATGGCGAAATTGCCTGTCATGGGCCGCAGTAATAACAGTAGCTAGTACAATAAACAACAACAACAATGGCAAAAGTTTAATGAGTTCAAGTTTTATAAATGAATGAAAAGACAGGTGTCCTTGCAGAAAAATTCCCAATCAGACGCAAGCGACACGCTACGCGCCACAGACGTCGCTAACTTGCGCCGCGAGCTAAGCGAAGCATGAAGTCGCATGCAGCGCTTGCCAACGGCGGTGGCGGCGGCGTCGTCGGCGAGGATGACGATGAAGAGCAAAAGAACAGCGATCATTTCGAGGGCGATCCGCGTCCGCTGCCCTATGTGTTTGAAAAGGAGCTAATCGAGAACGCCAACAGGCATGTACGCATTTGTGAGGCTTTTGGGCTCCCCAATAGAGGTGAGTACACACTCACACACACAGACAAGTGTATGCTCGTTTTGTTGGTGACAATCTCCATCTCGCTCTAATTAATTTACGCTGACTTCTAAAGATCAATTGTGAACAGATCAATTCGTGAGCAGTGCTGCCAACTTAGCTCTTTCCCGTCAAATCATCATCTTATAATATAATTCCATTATAATGTTTTTTTTATATATATTACGCTTCTTTTTATTGCAACTCCTGTTCAAATTTCTCTTATGTGATTTCCGTCTTTCAAGAATTCTAGAAACTCGTGAAAAAGATAGAGGAGTACATTTTTGTTGTTTGTTTTCAGTTTATCCGATTACTTCCAAGTTCTATGCGAAATCCGAGCAACACGCACCTCAGCCAGCGCAGCGCCACAGGCACAACAACAACAACACGCTTTCTTCGGATCACCCGAAGCTAGAGTCACAGATGTATGGCTGGATACCGCTGCAGTGTCAGGAGCTTTCTGGCTACTTAAATTGCATTCATGCTCCGAAACGACGATGCCGCATGACGATTCACGGAGAGCACATTTTCGCAGGACGAGTTACCGAGCGCCCCCCATTCAACGGATTACAGTTTATACTTCATTAGCTACGTGTTTGTTGTTTTAAAATAATAAATAATTTCTAAAACAAAACTCATTGAAGTTGTCAGCAGCAGCCAGTCCACTGGACTGAGTCCAGTTTAAATTTTCCCGGCAAATAGCATTTTACAGTTAGGTGGCAACGCTTCTACAACGACATGAGTTGGCAGCCTGTTCGGACTTATTTTTATTTTTTACGCTATTTTTGTCATAATTTTTATTTAAATTCTACAAATCAACTACATCATTTGCAAATAAATCGTAAAATGAGCATAATTGTGAATATTAATTGACATCAAAATACACCAAACGCACTAAAATGGTAGGCACACAACGAGTAAGTTAGAGTAAGTTCAAGTTTATGTTTTTGCTACATTTGTTGCCTCACAGCGTCGGCTTAGCTTAATTACCAATGACATAAATGTTAATTTATAATAATGATTTATTTACAGGTATACGAAAACAAATCAAACGGCCATGCCCACAAAAGGGGCGACGAAATGTATGCTAATATTCCCGGTGCCGATGCGGACCGGAATCCAAATAAGATGTCCTTGAGCGCTGAACAATGTGCGAATGGTCTATTTCATGCCATGCAAAAGCTTTGTAAGTCAAATATATTCGTATAAGTTGTATGATAATGCAAAGTTCGAGTCACGCAGGGATACAGAGCCGTCGCACCTTGTCGACGATCATGTGCGAACACGGAGGAAGTGAGTTTCTCGACGCTGTTACTACGTGGTGCGTGCAGCATCCGGATATTGCTATCTGCGTTCTGGCGGCCTGCTTAATTTTTTTACTTCCTCTGCTCATTATGTTCGGAATTGGTATTATAACAATGTTGATTACCTTTACGGGAATTCTAGTACTTGAAGGTAAGGGAAATTGCGGCAACCTTTAAATGCATTACAATACTTGAATACATCATATTCATTGCAGGCACCCTGCTTACAGTCACCTTTATGATAGTCATCGCTTGCATCGGCTGTTTTGTAGTCAGCGTGGCTGTCTTCACAGCCATTGCATATTTTGGATTTACACAGATTTACGGTTTCTTTAGAATTGGCCGTCACAGAGATTCGTTCATAAAGTTTGTTCAAGAAAATAGAAGAGCAAGCGATGCTAGAAAGACTGGCATAGAGAAAACGGAACCATCCTGTACATAAACTAGCATACGCCAAGGTTACTCGTTTTGATTGCCCAGTATAAAAAGACTGTTGTATGAATTTCCCGCTTGAAGTGTTTTTATTATTTAGTCGTTATGTCTTTGCTCAAAGCTGTCTACATCGTTTGCTTTGTTGAAAATACTTACGCAGGCTGGCATGCACATATATCGCAACGTCTTTTAAACCAATCGCTAATGTATACAAAATTAGTGTCATTAAATATTGCAAGGAGAGTATGCGGCACGATTGCACGTTTCCCTTCCCCCTCTATTGACCACTAGAGATAACACGAAAATAATAAATTTTTCGTTTTTTGTCAAGTCTATGAGATTGTAGCCTCCAATGAGTCCAGATTTCCTACACAAATTGTCAGCTTAAATCGTGATGCATATGGTCTTACTGTTTTCACTTATAATTGGTACTTGAAATAGGAAACCTATTTTCCGATTTTTTGCTTACGACTTCTACAATATACTTGGGTTGGTTGTATATATTTAATTATTAACAAAAGTATCCAATTTGCTTTGATATACGAGTATGCAAATGAAATTGGAACGAAGTTTTAATCAGAAGATGTCTTCTAACGGGCATGCAGTGCAAAGTGAGTGTGGGTGCAATGCCCGAGACTATGATATACAGGGTGAGCCATCTACATGTGACCCGTCTGATTCGTAAATAAAATTGTTAAGGAAGAGATAATTTGTTATTTTTTTACAGTTTAGATTTCAAAAATCCCCACAAATAAAAGTCAAGTGGCGTCAGATCGGGCGAAAGCGGTGGCCAGTCAAAATCGTCAATTTTTGATATCAACCGACGAGGGAAGAATGCCTCAATAAATTTAATGTAACAGCTCCAGCTGCAGTATGGCATGGCGCGCCATCTTCGATTGATCGTCCTCTAAAAAGTACGGTCCAATCACACATTTCGCAGTAATACCACACCAAAATGTCACTCTTTGGTCATAGAGAGGCGCTTCGTGGATTATTTGTAGGTTTCAGTGGCGTAGAAGCGGCAGTTTTGTTTGTTTACCGCTCCATTCAGTGAGAGATGTGCCTCATCATGTGCCAACATCACTCTCGGCCATGTTGACACAAAACTGTCCGTATGCAACGCGACGCGGTTTGTCCTGTAGCTCGATTTTGTTCGTAACTTGTATTTTATATGGGAATAAATTCAAATCGTCATGGATTATACGTCGGAGAGTGGATCTTAGGATATTCAATTGCGCAGATCGACGTCGACTCGATGTTTTTGGAGACCTTTCAACACTAGCCACTGCGGCAGCGACATTTTGACCGGAAGGCCTTGGTCTTGGTTTATTTGGACGTCTGCCATTCCTAAGACTACCAGTAGATAAAAATTTTTCGTACAAACGCTTTATGGTGTTTTTTACGGGAGCACTTTTGATTTTATTTTTGGAACAAAACGCTTTGAGTAGCGAGCATAGAGAAATTGGAGGTGGAGTGTAGTTATCCATGGTTAATAACTACTTAAAATGAAGAATCAGATGTGGTATGACGTTTGTTGATTTGACAATGTATGTCAAAGTTATCATGAGTTTACGTGTGTCACATTTAGATGGCCCACCCTGTAATTTATGTATATGATCAACTGAAGCAAACAAGTTGGAAGACGCACTTTTTGGGTAATGCATACTTTCGCCGATATTATCAATTGCCTTAACTAACAACATCGGAAAACCTCGGTTTTACAGCCTTTACATACATCGAAGTATAAAAAATTTTACTTAATGATTTTACTCAGATAAGAATTTGTATGGAAAATAAGAAATTATCGAACTCCTAAACTAAGCCAAAAAAGAAACATTTTATATTTTCGTCTCATCACTTTGAGTTCTATTAAAATCTATCGATGACTTTTGGCACCCGAAAAATGCGCTCACCCCTAATGATTTAAAAATGAATACAGTTAAAATATTCTATCGAATATATAAACAAATAAATCGATTATGTTGCTCATCAAAACGATAACAACATTAAATCGAGCAATAGAATCGAATGTCTTGCAGGTCTTTGCCATATACACACACACTTAGATTTCGCTGGAAAATTTGTTGTAGTAGTTGCGTATTTAGTGTGTTAAAATAAATAAAAGCTGCTGTAAAGCAGTTTAAATTAAAGTTGACACGGTAAGTTATAAATGTTTAGTTATTAATACTATTGTAGAGGACAAAACTTTATGAATTCAATACTAAGTTAAGAAAGAAAGTTGTTATGGCAAACGGTACAAGTCAAGAGTGAGGGTGCGGTAACGTCACACATGCATACAGTGAAAACATTGTTTAGCTGCGCAACTGCATGTGAATTTTTACATATGCATATACATATATATTTTAATATAAACATAAACAACGCTAAATGCTCCAGTGCTATGTGAGACCTTTTTATGTTCCTTGTTTTATTGTGATAAATAAATTTATCGTACTTAAACAAATAAAAATGAATGCCACAAATACAGTTTAACATACAAAATTTAAAAATTAAAATTTATTAAATATATATATCATCAGATGCCGTTAAATTTTAAGTATTCGCTTAGTTCGGTATATAAAACCTTGTTTCTGCGGAAAATATAAAATTTCATTATTGTTGACATGGAAACATCTGGCAACACTCAGCTGCATTGGAGTTGCTTGTGCACTTCAATATCTTTCTCGCTCTTTCTTCTTCTTCTTTACGCGAGGACGCAAATGTATACATACATATGTATGTACCACACGGTTTCGTTCTCTTTGCCAGTCACTTGTCTGTTTTGTTCGAAGTTGGTTGTTTGCTGTTTGGGTCAAGCAGTAGTGCTGTGCACTAGATTCAAAATTAATAAGTAAAGAAGCTACATTAAAGTACAGTGCAGTTTATCTGCTTCATTTAATAACTTAAGGTGTGTAGCACTAGCACGTTTTTATGTACATATAGACTGTTGTAGCTTAGAACTGTTTGTTCTGCGGCTTGAAACTTAAACACTTGTCCTCTCACTCTGATTTTTCCCTTTGAATCTTGACACTAGTTACAGTGTCAATGTTAGTGAACGCAGATAAAAAACATAGTTGTACAATGTACGTAGGCAGATTGCGAGATTTCGAGTGTACAACTAAAATTTGTGGCGAAATTTGAAAGGGAAAAAGAAAATAAAAATATATATAAATAGATGTACGTTTCCAACTTTTAAACTTGTATTTCTTATGTTTCAGGTGTGGTGTAAAGCGCCTAAATCACCATCATGAGTTACATGCCAGCGCAAAATCGGACAGGTAAGTAAATGCTTAGGTTATTCCAGGTAAACCTACGTTTTGAACATTTGTTTAAATGTATTTTCCCTCTCGTTTTTTCTCCATAGCAGAGGGGGAGAGGGGTTTTACGGCCGTAATGCGTAATGCGCTTCAATGCGCAAACGATTATTCACGGAAGAGAAAGAGAGAGAGAGAAAAGGCGCAGTTGCTGTAATATCAATTGATTACACTGTGGTTCGGTTGTTCGTGTTCTTTTGTCTGCTTTTAGCTGAAATGCAGTGCTTTCAGTCCATCCCTGTGACCGCGACTTGTTCATTTTGTTCTTCTCTCATCCCTTTCTTTTCATTATTCCTGCTAGCTGTGCAGAGTGTGCATTGTTGTTGTTGCTGTGTCACTTCAATCCGTTGATTGAGGGCGTGTCCCATCTCCCTCGCACACACACTTTAGCTGCAGTTAGCTGCAGTTCCTGTTGCACGTTTCATTATTTTACTCAAAATTTAATTAGAGCGCCGCAGTGGTGTCTCGTCTTTGGGGTGTTAAATCCGCCTGAGAATAAGGCACAAAATGCGTTATTCGATCAGGGAAATAAAACACGCGACGCACTTGAACAACTGCTTTGCCGACGGGCAGTTGGTAGTTGCCGCAGCGCATAATCAGCTAAAATCAAAGGCAAAGTACAAAGCCAATCGCTGAGGAAGCATAATTAAAGCAAAGTGGCAAACAAAACGCCCAGCGCGTTTGGAGCTTTATTCTCTGCACACACACGCTCAGACTCATCCATACACAGTTTGGAGTAACCCCCGTCAGGAAGTCCAGGCTGCTCTCGGTGTGTCTTGTTGGCTTTGATTGCTTGTTGAGACTCAACGACAGACATCTATGTACCTAGAGACGTAACAGTGTGAATGTGTGCTCTTTATATGCAAATATATCCTGCAGCATCCAATCTGTCATGGTCCTTTTTTAGTTGTTGTTTCCTTTTTTCTTTTTGCTGTCACTTTGCTGTCGCAGTTCCGCATTTTAAATGTCGCATTAGAGCCTGTTTTTAACCTACAAGTACAAGTATTGAATTTAAAAAGAACTCCAAGAACACCAAGAATACAAAAAAAAAAAATAAGTTGCAACTCTGCCTTTCATTGTAAGCACTGTGAAATGTTGTTGGAACTGCGCTCTCTTCACATTTAGAAATAAGCAGTGAATGAGTTAACCTGGGAAAGGTGTGACAATTTCGTCGGACAGCATTTTTAGGAGCCATATGTACTCGGTTCCAATAAAAATAATAATAAGAGAAGATGAACTGGTAAAGAAGCTCTAAACTAAACAGAGGGTATAATACTTAGATCTATAAGCTCGCGGTACAGCTCCTCACGAAGGCGATTTCTATGTTCTTGGAATACTTTGACTTCATTTTGATTATCTGTTGTTTGCAGTGTCCCATAACAATCAGTATAATCCGCCGGATTTGCCACCTATGGTGTCGGCCAAAGAGCAGACGCTGATGTGGCAGCAGAACTCGTATATGGGCGACTCCGGCATTCACTCTGGCGCGGTTACTCAGGTGCCGTCGCTGTCGGGCAAAGAGGATGACGAAATGGAGGGTGATCCGCTGATGTTTGACTTGGACACCGGGTTTCCGCAGAACTTTACACAGGATCAGGTGGACGACATGAACCAACAGCTGAGCCAGACCCGATCGCAGCGTGTGCGCGCCGCCATGTTCCCAGAGACTCTGGAGGAGGGTATTGAAATACCATCAACACAATTTGATCCAGGGCAGCCAACCGCTGTGCAGCGTCTGTCAGAGCCGTCGCAGATGCTGAAGCATGCGGTGGTCAACTTAATCAACTACCAGGATGACGCTGAGTTGGCCACACGGGCCATACCGGAGCTAATCAAACTGCTCAACGACGAGGATCAGGTGGTCGTGTCGCAGGCAGCTATGATGGTGCACCAGCTGTCGAAGAAGGAGGCCTCGCGCCATGCTATTATGAACAGCCCTCAGATGGTGGCCGCGTTGGTGCGCGCTATTTCAAACAGCAACGATCTGGAGAGTACCAAGGCCGCCGTAGGTACTCTGCACAACTTATCCCACCATCGCCAGGGTCTATTGGCCATCTTCAAGAGCGGTGGAATCCCGGCTCTGGTGAAGCTGCTTTCTTCGCCAGTCGAGAGTGTGCTTTTCTATGCGATCACCACGCTGCATAATCTGTTGCTGCACCAGGATGGCTCTAAGATGGCCGTGCGTCTGGCCGGGGGCTTGCAGAAGATGGTGACTCTGCTGCAGCGTAACAATGTCAAGTTTTTGGCCATTGTTACCGATTGCCTGCAGATACTGGCCTATGGCAATCAAGAGAGCAAGCTCATCATTCTAGCCTCGGGCGGGCCTAACGAGTTGGTGCGTATTATGCGCTCCTATGACTACGAGAAGCTCTTGTGGACCACATCCCGTGTGCTAAAGGTTCTCTCAGTATGCTCCAGCAACAAGCCGGCGATTGTCGATGCAGGAGGCATGCAGGCTCTGGCCATGCACTTGGGTAACATGTCGCCGCGTCTGGTGCAGAACTGCCTCTGGACTCTGCGCAATCTGTCAGACGCAGCCACCAAGGTGGAGGGTCTAGAGGCACTGCTACAGTCATTGGTGCAGGTCCTGGCCTCAACAGATGTCAACGTGGTCACCTGTGCCGCGGGCATACTTTCGAATTTGACATGCAACAATCAGCGCAACAAGGCGACTGTTTGCCAAGTGGGCGGCGTGGATGCTCTAGTGCGCACTATCATCAATGCTGGCGATCGCGAGGAGATCACCGAACCGGCGGTGTGCGCCCTTCGACACCTCACTTCGCGCCACGTTGACTCTGAGCTGGCCCAGAATGCGGTGCGTCTCAATTACGGCCTCTCCGTGATTGTAAAGCTTTTGCATCCACCATCTCGCTGGCCTCTGATTAAGGCTGTCATTGGACTTATTCGTAATCTGGCCCTCTGCCCGGCCAATCATGCACCGCTGCGTGAGCACGGTGCCATACACCATCTGGTGCGTCTTCTGATGCGCGCATTCCAGGACACAGAGCGCGTAAGTAACGTGTACATACCTCCCTGAGAGGAGTGAGATACGCAGTTAAAATAAGTCAACATTTTTCTTGTAGCAACGCTCATCTATTGCCACTACTGGGTCACAGCAGCCCTCGGCCTACGCCGACGGGGTTCGAATGGAAGAAATTGTGGAAGGCACTGTCGGCGCCTTGCACATCCTTGCTCGAGAGTCGCACAATCGCGCTCTCATCCGCCAGCAGTCGGTTATTCCGATCTTTGTGCGTTTGCTCTTCAACGAAATCGAGAACATTCAGGTATGTGATAAGATTGGAGTGCGAAGAGAGGTGTTTCTGAGGATTTTACTATCTTGTCTATACTCTTCTCACAATATCTTGTAGCGCGTCGCAGCTGGGGTGCTCTGCGAACTGGCTGCCGACAAGGAGGGCGCTGAGATTATCGAACAGGAAGGGGCAACTGGGCCCCTCACCGATTTGCTGCACTCGCGCAACGAGGGCGTGGCCACTTACGCAGCCGCCGTGCTGTTCCGCATGAGCGAGGACAAGCCGCAGGACTACAAGAAGCGGCTCTCTATCGAGCTTACCAACTCGCTGTTGCGCGAGGAGAACAACATTTGGGCCAACGCCGACTTAGGCATGGGTCCGGACTTACAGGTGTGTAGCATCACCTTGTGTGGTAGATAGATTGACTTGCCCTCTTACTCGTCGAGTTTGTACATACAAATTTATGATATATATAACTATCTAAGTCTTCAATTATGTAAATACCGTATCTCGAAATTGTGAACTTATTTCCCTAATTCACATTCCGCTTATCGATTCATTTGAGTTCTCCTCGGAAATCTGCCCAGTTTATTAATAGTTTACGTAGCGGTTGAAGCATTTGGCCGTAGGCGAAGGAAGAGTATAATTCGAACTGCAATTCCATTAGTCATTTTTCTCTAGTTCTTATTCTTATAATTAATGAAATTACCATGTACAAATAATATAAAAATGTATGTACTTTCGTTTTGTTAAATGTTGTTTATAAATTAACGATTAGCTTTGATTTTGTAATTAATTTATATTTTGATTTATTTCGTTTCTTTTTCTTTCATTATGTTTTCTTTGTGTGCCAAATCAAACATACCAAACATAAAACACCGAAATGAATCACTCGACCACAACACCAACAATAAACATGGGCGCATCATGCATAAATCGACACGCAACACCACCACCTACAACCATATTCATCAACAATAACCACATCCCACTGCGAATCCCTTCTATTAACACGCAACACAACAACTCGTGTTCTGTGTCTGTGTGTCTCTTCTATCCTAACAACGTTTCACTTCTGATCCATCCAAAATGAATCACATAACACCGATCAACCCACAATTCAATCACACACAAACACACCTACACCTGCATACTCACTCAAAATGATAACACGATCACAAACACTACACTATCACAGGATATGCTTGGACCCGAAGAAGCATATGAGGGCCTTTACGGACAAGGTCCTTCAAGTGTGCACAGTTCACACGGAGGTCGCGCATTCCATCAAGGTATGTATGCTAGCTGCCTTTTCTACATACGACTATAAGGATCAACATTTACTTAAGTCCCACACCCCCACTATGTGTGTGCCCCTAAGTTCCTCGACTTGTTACTGCGTAAAATTTCACATAAGTTCTGTTGAAAGTGGAGAAGAAGACGCCACAAATCGATCAATACTAAAGCTTTACCCCCTGCCATAGCGACTGTAGTTATGTTATCACCTGAAGTTCTACTATCTCTGTGTTATCGGAACTTGCATACTTGATACTTGCATATTTGATCGATATTTCTTACCCAAGATACTTTTATTCGATTCCTTCGTTTTATCTCCCATTACGCCCAAAGCCTGGTTGCAAGGTAACAGTTTGTCGGGAAATCTGCATGGTTTAATTAAATTTTTATAAAGGAAATCGATCGTAGTGTATTATGACCCAATTTAGTTATCAAAACTCAACATTCAGTTTGAAACACATTAACTCAATACTATAAAAAAAACTATAGAAAATTGTTCAAATAAATTTGAATTCGTTCTCTTTTTTCTTAAAGCAAATTGTACTTTCAATTCAGCTAAAATGAAGAATCATCTTCCCAAATTATACTTGCATAATTATTTAAAAATTAGTTTCAACCTTAAACGAAATTCTTTGTTTAAAAATATTTTACTTTTAATACAATCTTAGTTAAGAACTATATTTCTTTAAAAATTTTGATACGTTTTGAATGATACTTAACCCGTGAAGTTGGTTTGGATGCATGTGGTAAAAGACATTGTCAGTATTACTGTTTATATAAAACTCACTCGTTCCAACAAGTAATGTGACTACTGAACTAATAATTGGCTTAAATTGTTGTTTAATTTAACAGGATATGATACTCTACCAATAGATTCCATGCAAGGTCTCGACATCAGCAGTCCAGTAGGCGGTGGTGCCGATGCTGCAGATAACAACACAATGCCACCGAGAGGGGCACCCACATCGCCCTACTCAATGGACATGGACGTTGGCGAGATCGACGCGGCCGCAATGAACTTCGACTTGGATGCCATGCCGACACCACCCAATGACAACAACAACTTGGCTGCATGGTACGACACCGACTGTTGAGTAAAGATGCTGACGACTATGATGACAACGTTGTCACAATATGAATATTAAACAAATGTTTTCAATCAAATTAAAACTAAACACAATTTTTTTTTTTTCACCCAACAAATATTTTTATCGATACTTCCATTTTTCCATCCGTAATATTGTATATCATATGCACGATTTCTATATCATTTTATAAGATAAATAAAAAAATAAATTAAAACTAAATAAATTATACTAAAGTATATATTGGTTCTTTTCTGGATATAACTATTCATTATGATGATTTCACCATTTGTAAAGATGCTACGGACTGCTTTTTGGTCGATAGGGCCATGCCGGCTAGCTCAGAAGCACTTGGGGAGGGGTTCTTCCTCCAGCGCTGCAGTCCGCACAAAATACCGATAGTCATCGGTATTTACACAAAAGACGCATCACTGACAAAAGGTAAACAAACCAAAAACGAACATAAAACACAAATTTAACATATTTTATAACGTTTTCAATTTATTTACAGACACAACTCTATTATACAACACAAAGGACAACAACAACAACCATTGGTGACCGCCAAGTCACCGCGCACCCGCCCAGCCATGTGATGCTCCTGCTCAGGAGTTTCGGAGCATCACCCAAGTCGGCGAATCCCTTCCAGGCCAACTAAGGCCGCCCCATCTCCCCTAGAAAAGGTAAATTAGCACTTCATTTCAACATCTATACATTTATTTACCATATCCTAATCCTCCTATTCCTATCATTTTCCTAAACACAAAAACCTAACACAAAACTTACACTAATGACAATATTGTATTTTAAAGCTAATGGGACATATACTGGTGTTATTTTCAGGTCACTTCATGAATGGCCTGGTGGAACTATTTAGTCTGACTGGTGAATTTAGGCCTCGATGGATATCTGGCCTGGCCTGTGAATACCCGGATGAAAAATATGGGCCTGCAGGCGGATGTGGCCTGCAGGCCGCGGAGATGGTGGCTCGAAAGGCAGATCTCTGCCGTTGCCGATGTTATCGCTGGTGCAAGTGTGCCGTAGCGGATCCCCGCGAGGAACAGACTCACCGGGCAGGTACGTCTTCGGATGAGTCCGTGGTCCAAGGAAAGCTGCGCCTGCACACATACAAAATTACAATGAATTAAATAAATATCATAACCACAAAATCTAACCACGCACTTATTATTTTTGCAGTGTTACTGCTCGACCGCTCGTTTGACTTTAACTGCAGTTTGAAAGATATGCAGGTGTTCGCATTGGCCTGGGCATTCGGGCATCTGCCGACGGTTCAAACGGTGCTCTCTTAAACGGGAACAACGGGTCGGCGACCGATCTGGGTGTTTACAGTGAAGGTCCCTGTTCCCGCCACCAGATGGTGCTGACCCGCGGCCTTGCCTGAGTTCGCACTGCTTGTTTCATTTGCAGGTGTTGTGCGTACCAGGGCAGCTGTGTTCATCGATATGTGTCTATCGAAACTCGGACTGCAGGGCTGGAGGAAGGACCCCTCCCCAAGTGCTTCTGAGCTAGCCGTGCCGGCCCTATCGACCAAAAAGCAGTCCGTAACAAAGAGTACTCATTGAGAAATAATCGGTATCGATAAAGAAATGTTGCAGGTCTTCGACACATACACACACACACACTTAGTTTTCGCTGGAAAATTTGTTGTTGAATTCGTGTGTTTGGTGTGTGAAAACAAATAAAACCTGCTGTAAAGCAGAAAAAATCACCATCGACACGGTAAGTAGTTGAAGCGTTAGATTACTCTTATATTTTGTCGTGTATTATACAAGAAAACCAGCAATAACGAGGGGAAGGAAATTTTTTTGAGAATAAGCAAAAGGTACAAACCAAGTAGCGGGGGTGTTGTAGATAAAAAACATTGTATTTCTTGTACACTTGTATGTATGTATGCCTATGTGTGTTTCTTTTTTGAATGCAGATTCAATTTGTTATAAACATAAACAACGTCGCCTAAGTGGTGTTAATTTAATACAATGTAGAGTGTTTAGCATTATTTTTCTATAACATTTTTTATAATTGACAAATATATATGTTTTACGCATTACATGTGTACATATATTTAAGTGAACTTACATATGTACATACATGCATATGTGTTTTAAATAAGTATGTCAGTGTATGTACAAATATATGTCAGTTTGCCACGCAACTAATAATATACATCACAGTATTATTATATTATCATAATGGAAATAAAACATTTTAATTTTAATTTAGTTCAATGGCATATTTATATTACTTTTTAATAATTGAACCGTACCATCTGGCAACGCTGACGAGGTGCATTGGTGTTTCTGTGTACTCCAGTTCTCTATCTTTCTTGCTCTCTCCTACGAGTTGCAATACGTATTGAAATGTGTATGTTTGGTGTGTATGTATGCACATATGAACGTGCAACGGGGCAGCACGGCTTCGTTCTCGTCGATTTCCAGTCACTTGACTGTTTTGTGCGGAGTTGGTTGTCGTCGCTGTTCGGTTGTGTCTGCCAAGAACCAGTGCAAGTCCCGCGAACAGGGAAACTGAATTATAATTTTTTTTAAATATAATACTGGAAAAATTACATTAAAACAGCGTTCGGTTCACTCACCGTGACTTACATTACTTCAGGTATGTGTAGACTGCTGAAAGGAATCAAGAGAAACTATAGATATGACATATGCATGTGTGCACCTCCACATAGATTGTTTGCATTGCGATGGATTGCAAACGGAAATACAATATCTCGGTGTGTGTGTGTGTGTGTATGCGAGTGTGTACAAGTAGCTATCGGAATGAGTAAAGACGGAGTACCTCTCATCTTACTCTGTCTTTTTCCTTTGAATCTTGACACGAGTTATGTACGATGGATCTTAACTGCTTTAACAGTGTCAATGTTGGGGAACACAGATAAAAAACATAGTTGTACAATGTACGTAGGCAGATTGTGAGATTTCGAGTGTACAACTAAAATTTGATGCGAAATTTGAAAGGGAAAAAAGAAAACCTAGAAATATATAAAAAGATGAACGTTTGTTTTTCTTATGTTTCAGGTGTGGTGTAAAGCGCCTAAATCACCAACATGAGTTACATGCCAGCACAAAATCGGACAAGTAAGTAAATGCTTAGGTTATTCCAGGTAAACCTATGTAAGGACGTCTTGAACATTTGTATAAATGTATTTTCCCTCACGTTTTTCTTTATAGCAATATTTGGTAGAGAGAGGGGGAGAGGGGTTTTATGGCCGTAATGCGCTTCAATGCGCAAACGATTATTCACGGAAGAGAAAGAGAGAGAGAGAAAAGGCGCAGTTCCTGTAATATCAATCGATTACACTGTAGTTCGGTTTTTCGTGTTCTTTTGTCTGCTTTTAGCTGAAATGCATCTCCATCTCCTTCTGCACCTTTCAGTGCTTTCAGTCCATCCCTGTGACCGCGACTTGTTCATTTTGTTCTCCTCTCATCCCTTTCTTTTCATTATTCCTGCTAGCTGTGCAGAGTGTGCATTGTTGTTGTTGCTGTCTCACTTCAATCCGTTGATTGAGGGCGTGTCCCATCTCCCTCGCATACACACTTTAGCTCCAGTTGCTGTTGCACGTTTCTCATATTTTACTCATAATTTAATTAGAGCGCCGCAGTGGTGTCTCGTCTTTGGGGTGTTAAATCCGCCTGAGAATAAGGCACAAAATGCGCTATTCGATCAGGGAAATAAAACACACGACGCACTTGAACAACTGCTTTGCCGACGGGCAGTTGGCAGTTGCCGCAGCGCATAATCAGCTAAAATCAAAGGCAAAGGACAAAGCGAATCGCTGAGGAAGCATAATTAAAGCAAAGTGGCAAACAAAACGCCCAGCGCGTTTGGAGCTTTATTCTCTGCACACACGCTCAGACTCATCCATACACAGTTTGGAGTAACCCCCGTCAGGAAGTCCAGGCTGCTCTCGGTGTGTCTTGTTGGCTTTGATTGCTTGTTGAGACTCAACGACAGACATCTATGTACCTAGAGACGTAACAGTGTGAATGTGTGCTCTTTATATGCAAATATATCCTGCAGCATCCAATCTGTCATGGTCCTTTTTTAGTTGTTGTTTCCTTTTTTTCTTTTTGCTGTCACTTTGCTGTCGCAGTTCCGCATTTTAAATGTCGCATTAGAGCCTGTTTTTAACCTACAAGTACAAGTATTGAATTTAAAAAGAACTCCAAGAACACCAAGAATACAAAAAAAAAAATAAGTTGCAACTCTGCCTTTCATTGTAAGCACTGTGAAATGTTGTTGGAACTGCGCTCTCTTCACATTTAGAAATAAGCAGTGAATGAGTTAACCTGGGAAAGGTGTGACAATTTCGTCGGACAGCATTTTTAGGAGCCATATGTACTCGGTTCCAATAAAAATAATAATAAGAGAAGATGAACTGGTAAAGAAGCTCTAAACTAAACAGAGGGTATAATACTTAGATCTATAAGCTCGCGGTACAGCTCCTCACGAAGGCGATTTCTATGTTCTTGGAATACTTTGACTTCATTTTGATTATCTGTTGTTTGCAGTGTCCCATAACAATCAGTATAATCCGCCGGATTTGCCACCTATGGTGTCGGCCAAAGAGCAGACGCTGATGTGGCAGCAGAACTCGTATATGGGCGACTCCGGCATTCACTCTGGCGCGGTTACTCAGGTGCCGTCGCTGTCGGGCAAAGAGGATGACGAAATGGAGGGTGATCCGCTGATGTTTGACTTGGACACCGGGTTTCCGCAGAACTTTACACAGGATCAGGTGGACGACATGAACCAACAGCTGAGCCAGACCCGATCGCAGCGTGTGCGCGCCGCCATGTTCCCAGAGACTCTGGAGGAGGGTATTGAAATACCATCAACACAATTTGATCCAGGGCAGCCAACCGCTGTGCAGCGTCTGTCAGAGCCGTCGCAGATGCTGAAGCATGCGGTGGTCAACTTAATCAACTACCAGGATGACGCTGAGTTGGCCACACGGGCCATACCGGAGCTAATCAAACTGCTCAACGACGAGGATCAGGTGGTCGTGTCGCAGGCAGCTATGATGGTGCACCAGCTGTCGAAGAAGGAGGCCTCGCGCCATGCTATTATGAACAGCCCTCAGATGGTGGCCGCGTTGGTGCGCGCTATTTCAAACAGCAACGATCTGGAGAGTACCAAGGCCGCTGTAGGTACTCTGCACAACTTATCCCACCATCGCCAGGGTCTATTGGCCATCTTCAAGAGCGGTGGAATCCCGGCTCTGGTGAAGCTGCTTTCTTCGCCAGTCGAGAGTGTGCTTTTCTATGCGATCACCACGCTGCATAATCTGTTGCTGCACCAGGATGGCTCTAAGATGGCCGTGCGTCTGGCCGGGGGCTTGCAGAAGATGGTGACTCTGCTGCAGCGTAACAATGTCAAGTTTTTGGCCATTGTTACCGATTGCCTGCAGATACTGGCCTATGGCAATCAAGAGAGCAAGCTCATCATTCTAGCCTCGGGCGGGCCTAACGAGTTGGTGCGTATTATGCGCTCCTATGACTACGAGAAGCTCTTGTGGACCACATCCCGTGTGCTAAAGGTTCTCTCAGTATGCTCCAGCAACAAGCCGGCGATTGTCGATGCAGGAGGCATGCAGGCTCTGGCCATGCACTTGGGTAACATGTCGCCGCGTCTGGTGCAGAACTGCCTCTGGACTCTGCGCAATCTGTCAGACGCAGCCACCAAGGTGGAGGGTCTAGAGGCACTGCTACAGTCATTGGTGCAGGTCCTGGCCTCAACAGATGTCAACGTGGTCACCTGTGCCGCGGGCATACTTTCGAATTTGACATGCAACAATCAGCGCAACAAGGCGACTGTTTGCCAAGTGGGCGGCGTGGATGCTCTAGTTCGCACTATCATCAATGCTGGCGATCGCGAGGAGATCACCGAACCGGCGGTGTGCGCCCTTCGACACCTCACTTCGCGCCACGTTGACTCTGAGCTGGCCCAGAATGCGGTGCGTCTTAATTATGGCCTCTCCGTGATTGTAAAGCTCTTGCATCCACCATCTCGCTGGCCTCTGATTAAGGCTGTCATTGGACTTATTCGTAATCTGGCCCTCTGCCCGGCCAATCATGCACCGCTGCGTGAGCACGGTGCCATACACCATCTGGTGCGTCTTCTGATGCGCGCATTCCAGGACACAGAGCGCGTAAGTAACGTGTACATACCTCCCTGAGAGGAGTGAGATACGCAGTTAAAATAAGTCAACATTTTTCTTGTAGCAACGCTCATCTATTGCTACTACTGGGTCACAGCAGCCCTCGGCCTACGCCGACGGGGTTCGAATGGAGGAAATTGTGGAAGGCACTGTCGGCGCCTTGCACATCCTTGCTCGAGAGTCGCACAATCGCGCTCTCATCCGCCAGCAGTCGGTTATTCCGATCTTTGTGCGTTTGCTCTTCAACGAAATCGAGAACATTCAGGTATGTGATAAGATTGGTGTTTCTGAGGATTTTACAATCTTGTCTATACTCTTCTCACAATATCTTGTAGCGCGTCGCAGCTGGGGTGCTCTGCGAACTGGCTGCCGACAAGGAGGGCGCTGAGATTATCGAACAGGAAGGGGCAACTGGGCCCCTCACCGATTTGCTGCACTCGCGCAACGAGGGCGTGGCCACTTACGCAGCCGCCGTGCTGTTCCGCATGAGCGAGGACAAGCCCCAGGACTACAAGAAGCGGCTCTCTATCGAGCTTACCAACTCGCTGTTGCGCGAGGAGAACAACATTTGGGCCAACGCCGACTTAGGCATGGGTCCGGACTTACAGGTGTGTAGCATCACCTTGTGTGGTAGATAGATTGACTTGCCCTCTTAATCGTCGAGTTTGTACATACAAATTTATGATATATATAACTATCTAAGTCTTCAATTATGTAAATACCGTATCTCGAAATTGTGAACTTATTTCCCTAATTCACATTCCGCTTATCGATTCATTTGAGTTCTCCTCGGAAATCTGCCCAGTTTATTAATAGTTTACGTAGCGGTTGAAGCATTTGGCCGTAGGCGAAGGAAGAGTATATTTCGAACTGCAATTCCATTAGTCATTTTCTCTAGTTCTTATTCTTATAATTAATGAAATTATCCTGTACAAATAATATAAAAATGTATGTACTTCGTTTTGTTTAATGTTGTTTATAAATTAACGATTAGCTTTGATTTTGTAATTAATTTATATTTTGATTTATTTCGTTTCTTTTTCTTTCATTATGTTTTCTTTGTGTGCCAAATCAAACATACCAAACATAAAACACCGAAATGTATCACTCGACCACAACACCAACAATAAACATCGGCGCATCATGCATAAATCGACACACAACACCACCACCACCATAACCACCACCAATAACCACATCCCACTGCGAATCCCTTCTATTAACACGCAACACAACAACTCGTGTTCTGTGTCTGTGTGTCTCTTCTATCCTAACAACGTTTCACTTCTGATCCATCCAAAATGAATCACATAACACCGATCAACCCACTATTCAATCACACACAAACATACCTACACACGAACACGCACACTCACTCAAATTGATAACACGATCACAAACACGACACCATCACAGGATATGCTTGGACCTGAAGAAGCATATGAGGGCCTTTATGGGCAAGGTCCGCCGAGTGCGCACAGTTCGCACGGAGGTCGCGCATTTCACCAACAAGGTATGTATGCTCGGTCACCTCTCTACGAATTAAAGGAACTACAAATTCCTCAGCCCTTTCTCTCACCAATAAGTATGTGCCCCTAACTACCCAATCATGTTTGTGTTGAAATGTTTCAGATAAACAAAGATGATAAAAGCTCTTTTTTTATTTAAAATAAACCCAAACCATCTCTGTACCCTATGTAGTTGTGAGTTAACCACACACATAAAAACCCCACAATCTCATTACTTCCATTAATTGGTACGTAAAGGTACATAACACGAAGTTCCTCTAGGTATTTGCAAGGTAATCCATGCACGTAGTGTGTTTTAATTATAACAATCATAATACCTCCTATATAATCAATTTCTTTTCAAATAAGAAAACTTGACATGATTTAAAAATATTAAATAGTTTCAGATTTCTGCTACAACACATTTCTCCTGACGATAATTTCCCCTATCGAATTTCTTGATTATTACATCTGCATTTAGCTTTGAACAAAATACACAAAGTACTTACATATGTATCCCTGTTTTTATTTTTATTGAGTAAACTTTTTTTAATGTTTTGTTATGGTATATTGTTTGTTATCAAATAATTTTCCAAGCATATAATGGGATCGGTAACTAGAATTTTACATCCATACCAAATATTTTATATTGTAGTATACTATTAAAATGCATGTACTAGATGATGTGTTGATTGCACATGTTCTAATATTTCTAATAGGTATCACTATACAATATATATTCGCTAAATTAAGTTTGACACTTTGACTAATGTGCTTCTTTTTGTTTTATTCGCCAGGATATGATACTCTACCAATAGATTCCATGCAAGGTCTCGAGATCAGTAGTCCAGTAGGCGGTGGTGCCGGTGCTGCAGCACACAACTCAATGCCACCGGGTGGGGCACCCACATCGCCCTACTCAATGGACATGGACGTTGGCGAGATCGACGCGGCCGCAATGAACTTCGACTTGGATGCCATGCCGACACCACCCAATGACAACAATAACTTGGCTGCCTGGTACGACACCGACTGTTAAGCACAGATGACGACTTAGTCTATACTTACTCTTATACGTATACCTATACTTATGGAAACTGATGTTTGTAATAGAATCATAATCAAAAATCATATCGAAAACTTGAATCATGTTATTTATATCAACAATACGTCTAATGACCCTTTCAAGGTAACCCTCGAGAGAATAACCACTTGAAGAGCGCTGATTAAATGAATTGAGTCCCCTTTTGTGATTTAGACAAGCAATGGCCACAATAACTGTATATTATTTGCCGACACTCGAAGAGGTTTTCCACAGCGAGGAGTGCTCTCTCCACTTCAATGATCATTCCAGTTGCTTAGATTTAACGAAAAGAGAATACAAGAGAATCCAGGCAATGTCATACATCCAGGCAGGCAAAAAAGACGAAGTGCCCTGTGACAGGGTCTAGTTTATGCAAAAGTATGATTTAATCTCAACCCAGCGACACCAACTCCCAAAAAGTCAGCAAGTGATAACCATATTAAAACTCGCAGGTAAATGTGCGGGTGTAAGGGGTTCATTCAACCTTGAAGATTTACAATCTCTAGAGCGTAGCATACCGTTAATTTCGCCACCCCACAATAATTTCAGCCAAACTAATGTTTACTAATTAGGAGGGTTTAGTAAAAAGCCATGAACAACAATCAAAGAATTTCTACGACTAAACAAGAAAGAAGGGTACAGTACAGCCTATCATATACTTGCTTCCATGTTCCTAAATATTTAACTTAGTGTAGCGTATTTTCTAGTGCAAACCTTACAGGCATCAACTAGTAGCGTCGACCTTCTAGGACTAGGTTTTAAACGGAAAGAGATTGCTACACATGTCGCGGTTGTTGATGCTGAAGAATATTTTGTCGCGTTTTTTGCGAAATATGCAGGGAGCAAAAAATAATAATACCAACAAGTACAATTTTCATCGTTGCAAAAATAGATAACAATTTGGCCAAAATATAATTACATACAACAATATTGAAACGGAATTTATTGAGTAACTGTCGTAATTGGCGTCATGAATCAAAAACCTTAGTGTTAATCTCAATTTCACTTGCAAGCGACATACAAGTACGATACAATAATTTTAAAGTAAAAGAGATCATATAATAACAATTGGAATACGCTCCCTTTTAAGCTGATACGCTCTGCGCGAAATAGTCATATATTGTAATAAAGAATCCGATGAGAATTCATTCGAGCCTACTTTTAGACCACTGTTGGCTAAGGTCCCACCTCAGCGAATTAGCAGCATCATGGTCAACCAGTTCGTGAACAAATTTTTCATTTCCTGAGTAAAATTGTAACTATCAGGCCCGTAGCATAATGTGTACGGTGCCCTCGCCTGTCAAGGGCCACTGCTACTGGAAGTAAAATATTGTTTTTTTCAGGGAAAAAAATACAGTAGAAAAACTTGGGTTGATACTGCGCTAGGTAAATCAAGATATTTTCGTCGAATGTAGAGGTCATCGCCGAAACTGAGGTCTATTTTGGGGCAAAGGACAAATCATACTACAACGAGAGGAACAGTCGAGCGGTGATAAACCTTGACCTATATTCCTCCGTAGACATTATTCATTATTATTCTCGACCAGGAACCGTAAAAATCACTCTAAACAAGAGCAACAGTCGCGCGGCACGCGACAGTGGGATACCCTTCGACCTTTTTAAAACGTAAAGAATCTATCATTGTACAATACTTCTACTTAATAGAAATATCGTAACGTAGGCCTTTATATGCGTCTGTGTATAAATACGTGTATACGCGTGTATCATTTCATTGGTCAAGCACTAATGTATGTGTGTGTGCGTTTGAATGCAAAAAACGCGTGTGCACAGAAAAGAAGAGAAGAACAACAGATGGCGCTACGCGCTCGCATTCTCTTTGCTTTTCTTTCCTACATGAGCATTGCAATGACGTCACAGCTTGCTGGTCTGTATACAAAATCAAAGCGAACAAGGTTTTTGTTTAATAACTTCTGTGTTTGTAGTCCGATCGGATTGGAATATCGCTCGAAAATCAGCTTAAAAGATGAAATTATTGATTTGCGTGGGCGGGGGGCTTGGCACCCAACATTTGAAATAAACTTCACCTGTCCCGGATCAACAGAAACCTTCATGCCAAATTTAGTGTCTCTAGCTTTTATAATAGCTGACATCCAGACATCCACACATCCGGACAGACAGACAGACATGGCATAATCCACTTGGCTAGTGATCTTGAGCAAGAATATAAATACTTTGTGGGGTCTCCCACGCCTCCTTCTGCCTGTTACATACATTTTCACAAAGTTAGTATACCCTTTTTTGACCATTTTCAATTTTCGAAGGGTATAAAAATTAAAACTTAACAAGCAATGATTATATGCTGAGTTTTATTTTTTTCGTTCAAAAAACATAAACTACGATTACAACTCTAATAACAAAGATTTTATAATAATTTAGATGCAGACTTTTAAAGTGTTTCAAGTGGTATCCATTTAAATTATTTTTGAGCCTTTTGACGACTGGTTTTTACTTAAAAGAAATAGAGTCAAAATCAGGTTAGAGAGTCATGGTAACGACCGAAACAATATGATTTTCGGTTCTAAATTCAAAGGCATAGAAAACGTCGTCAATTTTATTTTTTTTTTGGTCTAAATATGCCGGCATTGACTTCAAGAAATGTAATTGATTCGCAAAAACTACAGATACCATATCATATCTGTTTTTATAAATATACGACTTTTAAAAGCTCTGATTAGAGCTCAAACACTTGGCTCAATATTAGCACATATGTAATAAAATAGATTTTCCAAGATAAAACCAATTGTCGAAAAAAATTAAAAATAATTAAAATGGATACCCCTCAGTGCACTTTATAAGTCTGCATCAACTTCTTTGGAAGGGAATAATTCGAGATTTAGCGATTCTATTAACAAAAAAAAAATAACGCTCAACAATAATCGTTCTTTTTAATCGAAAATTTAAAAAAATAACAAATAATCATTATTTTCGGTCCCTGTTCTCGACAAATGGCGCTCGAGCTTCGCGCTCGCCTGCTTCCCTTGTTACACATGCACTTGGTGTTATTCTCATATTTTCTTGAATATCAACTTCAAGCAAAGATTTAAGACTCAAGCCATACTTCCACGGCATATAAAAGTAAGGTGAAAATGAGCATCTTGTAAAGCGTTAGTTGAGTCGGTCGAGCGAGAGCTTTGCTACACATCTGCTTCGTGAGCATATAGCAACACAATTTGGCAGTTGTGATTTTCCGCTTGATCGGCAGTATCAACATATAGTATGCAATCCTTGACAACTTCGATATTGTAGCTGGTCGGTGCTAATTAGGATCCTAGGCGCTGAGGATCCCCGCAAGTGGACTGCAGATACTTTGACTTGCCCTCGTTTACCCCTCCACTCCTCTTTCGTCGCCCCTTTTTCGATCTCACAAATCGCAGCTATCACATATCGCTAGCAACGTCCCATAATCCCAATTTCATTGGTTTAAGCAGGGAGCTAAACACTTCTATACAAAATAGTGCCATTCGATGTACTTGCGGTTTTCGGAGAACCCTTTCTATGAAAAGATTGAAGAGGTCGCATGTCACGGTCGCATTATTTGAAGTCTCAAGCTATGTAGAAAGGCTCGGAGAGGTATAAGTGCTTCTCAACATCATCCTGCAATGCACTGTGAACCAAAATTCGATTTTGTTGGCATAAAGTCTTAAAATTAAGCTACAGACTTGAAACTTTGTACATTTTGTTGTTAATACACAAATAGTTTGCACACAAAAGTTGGAGTCTGTGCGACCACGCCCTCTCTTGCCTCCCATATTAACTACTGGTATGACTCAGGAGTCAACGAAATTTTATTGCTTTTTAAAATATAATATGGTAAATGTGTATACGTGTACAATATATGTTGATTTATGAATAATCGCCCTCTTCTTCTTCTAGTTCTACATTAAAAATTTCCGAATCTGAACTCGAATCAGAATCAGAATGTGAACATTTTTCAACATTTGTGTTGGCCTGACTCCACAGATCGGACAAAATTGTGTAGATTTAGTGTCTGTTAATACGTTTAAGACTTTTCCATCTATAAGTGTTATGTGCATTTCATAGGTAACTTCTATGTCACGAGTTTCATCACATTTATGTCTGAACTCGAACTTGCCTATATAAAATCAAATCGTTAGAAAACGAGCAAAATTGGGCAAAAGATATTACTTTACCAACAAAGACAATAGTTAAAGGTACAAACTGACGTTTTTAACATTTGTCAGAAATCGTCAGAAAATGAGTTATACTCCACGAAACACAGAGGACACGGTAGAATTTTCTGTTAAAATACACATAAATTGGATGTTACACAACACAAAAACAGTAAAACTACACATATATTAACTACATACGTTAAGAACATCATATTGTACCTTGGCTTTTATTTTCCATTTTTTTTTATAATTTATGGATGCGTATTAACAATCGTACCACGTGCCAAAGTAAGCAAATAATTTGACGGGAATTGCCTTCTCTCAATCAACTGTTTACCATAGCACCTCTAAAAGCTCATAAAAAGCTTTAGTAAAGCTTTCGGTCAATTTTTGTTTTGTTTTTTATTTATCTAATTTATTTTCTTTTAGAAAATAATTGCTAAAGCACGATATATTGACAATAAAATTTAGACTTAATGACAAAAAAAAACGAATTCTGGACCATAGTGCAATGGCCAAAAAGTTTGGCAGGAACACCGAACTTGTCGCCCAGCTTCTCGGGGGCTTCTCTGAATTAAGGGTAACTTGCCAGATCTAAAGCCATACTGATAAGGTTGAATCGCATTAATCTTTCGCAAATTACGCTCGACAAGACTTAATATGAGATTGTGATATGGCTGATTCCTTGATGTTTGGAACAAATCGTAGGGTCAACCTTTTTCAGTACAGGATAAAGGGCGTTAAGGTTACAATCATTCAAAATAATGTAACATCGTGCTTAAGAGCTGTTACATTAACCCAATCAGTCCGTATTTGCCATCCATAAAAAAAGATCGGGTAAAGAATTGTGCTGGTAGAATTATTTCGTGAGATGAGCGAAGAAGGCTTGTTCTGTCGTTGTGGTTGCAGTTTATGTTAGCGGCAGCACATTACTATCTCGAAAATGCTATAAGGTTACCCAGGTGAAGCCGCAATTGACTGATTCAGTGATCGCTCTGATCGAAATCGGAAGCTTTATTCTGGACATTCAAGGCTCCACATCCACCTACATATATACCTTATTTTAAAGCAAAGCTGGTACAAATGAGGCCTCCAAGAAGTTTTGCACAAGGACCCCCGAGACTACGATACGGCGCTGAAAACTGTATTAAAAACCAAACACTAAGCTCTTAAGGGGTGGCTACGAATGCGCAGTTCTTACGCTATAATATCTATTGACTTTTCGTTATTTGTTTACAATATTCATTACTTCCCAACGTTAGGACATTTCAAGCACAGAGCGCATTATTAAGTATCAGCCAAGTTATGACCCACAGGGGAGATTCTGAGCTTTAAGCTTGACCTTAAGTTGGCTGAATAAGTTCGTATATACTGAGCTTTTTACAGGGGAAGGACGACGCTGCACCTTTTAAAGTTGGTAGATTCAATGTGTTTTCGAGTGTTCCCCTCTTCGGGCGAGTATGCTGCTTCCCTGCCCAGTAGTGGGGAGAGGGTCCACTTGAGCGACTTGCGATAAGTACAGCCGCACGCCTTGAACCAAAAAGAGTTAGTTGCCCCGATTGGTATGCGACGATGACGAAGATGGCGATGGAGATAGGGGAGATGATGATAATGATAATAATGATCATGATGATAGCATGCTTAGCATTGGTACACCACTTAGGGACAATCGGACTGGGTTCAATTGCATTGCCAAAAACAAGAATGGTGATGAGGAAGAGGCAGTGACAGTAGAAACCTGCAACAACTACATACAAACGGAGCAGTCTTCAGGGTAGCGCCACGGAGTCTGTGGCATGATTTGAGGGCATACACACACTTACAAACTCAGCGAGAGGACGATAAATGGAACTACGAGTGAAAACAGAGTCATTGGGTCAGGAGACGCTTCGAAGGACATCTATGTAAATAAATATAGCAAATTCTGGCGCCAACATTTATATTGCTAGTACCAAAATGATGCGGATGAGAAATGGGAGAGGCGAGTGTAGGAGAAGGCGTGGCAGCAGCGTTTGCTTCAATTCTTGACTTTAACTGCAGGTAGGAATAAACGAAATATGCAAAACGCGTTTGCACGCAAATCAAACACCCGGTCTGCTGCTTGCTTTGTGGAGATGGGGTGGGAGGAGACGGGAAACAGTCGGGCAGGGACTTTCGTTGTGGGGCATTTTGCCCCATATTAAAAAACTTTCAAGTGCCGCCCGGGCTCGAAGTGAACGTATGTACTTGTAGCCCCACGACCTACGGCCAACGGCCTACAGCCTATGGCGCGAAGAGCAGAACTCTTCGGCCTACCCTGACCCCGATGGGCAGCCAGCTTAATTTTAACCCAAACTCCTAGTCCGCAACTGTGTCTTTAAGTCATGTGTGAGTGTTCGGGTTCGCCGTTTTACGAGTTTCCTGTTCAATGAAGTTGCACGTGGGCGGACAAAAGAATGGTTTGTTATCGTTAAGCAGCATCAGCTCTCTACAAGCTAAATGCGAGCAGAACCTGCTCTGGCCCGCCGCGAGCTGCCCGAACTGACCTGAGCTGACCTGTCCTGCGCCAAAGCATGGCTAATGGCAAACAGCCATAAGTCTTTGCTGAAAGCCCTTGTGGATTGGGACCTAGAATGGTAAACAAAATAAATGACGAATCACCCAAAGGGCTACATATATATAACCTGAACATTGCAACTTTAACAATCTTGTCACGCTCCCAACAGATTATCTTATAAGTTTTAAGAGAACTTTTGCACGATTCATTTCGGCATTTCCTCGCCCTCTTTAAGGTGAAATCAACTTAAATGAGATGACAAAACAGCGCAACAGTAAACGCAAAAATCTGCAGGATTATCCCAATTTGAGATGGGCAAAAAGTATCGCGGCTTCCATCATTGGCGCCGTCTGTTTTGGGCAGGCCCATAGCGAGGTGTGTCAGGCCCCCGGGCCCGCAGTTTTCAGATGGGCCCGCGATTTCCCGAAAAACCTTCACTTCAATGACGATTTTGACTGTTTACATAGAGAATCAATCCTTTCAAATTTTCGCGCCCGAGGAGTAACGATTAATGAGAACGCGCTATTGGTTTGTGGAGCTGCGCGCGCTTTTCAGCAGTCATCGTCAGTATATTTCGTTCGAAAACAACTTTTTGTTTAGAAGCAGAATTGGCGAGAAAATTGATCTTGAATTCAGTTATCGACGTTTTCGCCTCTTCCAAAGCAAGAAAAGCTTGTCTCACACAGGATAAGTATTTAATAAAAAGTGACTAAGTAATATTGTACTTTATTAAAATAAAACTGTACATGAATAAACATTAAGGTAATCCAACTTCCTCTAAAATTACTTGTTAATCATGATATCTGATTGTTTATTATGAACTTAGTTAATATAATATATACTATTATAATTTCTTTAATTTTATTCGTTTTTTTATTTCACCACGCCACAATTCACGTGTTCTTCCCGCTTTTTATACCCTTCGACCATTGAAAATGGTCAAAAAAGGGTATACTCACTTTGTGCAAATGTATGTAACAGGCAGAAGGAGGCGTGGGAGACCCCACAAAGTATATATATTCTTGCTCAGGATCACTAGCCAAGTCGATTAAGCAATGTCTGTCTGTCTGTCCGGATGTCTGGATGTCTGGGTGTCTGGATGTCTGGATGTCCAGATGAACACACCGATCTCAGCTATTCAAAAAGCTAGAGACACCAAATTTGGCATGACGGTTTCTGTTGATCCGGGACAGGTGAAGTTTATTTCACATGTTGGGTGCCACGCCCCCCGCCCACGCAAATCAATAATTTCATCTTTAAAGCTGATTTGCGAGCGACATATAAAAGATACAACATTCTGAGTAAGACTATACTTAGCTAATTATAATACCAACATAACGTCAATATTCCAATCCGATCGGACAACAAACATAGAAGTTATTAAACAAAAACCTTGTTCTCTTTGATTTTGTATACAGACCAGCCAGCAGTGACGTCATTGCAATGCTCATGTAGGAAAGAAAAGGAAAGAGAATGCGAGCGCGTAATTCCATCTGTTGTTCTTCTCTTCTCTTCTATGCACACGCATTTTTTGCATTCAAACGCACACATACATACATTTGTGCTTGACCAATGAAATGATACACGTATATACACGTATTCATACATAGACTCATATAAAGGCTTACGATACGATATTTCTATTAAGTAGAAGTATTGTACAATTATTGACTCTACGTTTCAAAAAGGTCGAAGGGTATCCCACTGTCGCGTGCCCCTTGACTGTTGCTCTTGTTTCTTTTTACAATGTGCCCAACTTATGCTATTTTTAAAATACTAGACATTGTTATCGATATGTACTTATTATTATCGCTTTAAATTTGGTATTTACATTCGGCCAATCCTGACAATAGATCGGCCTCGATCTTATTTTATTCCCTAACAAGACTTTATTATTTTATTACACACTTGTATCCACGGTTTTAGCCTAGCTGGTTCCAGAATGCCCTTGTATGGCAACTGTGTAGGTTGACAGTTGTCAACATCTACTTTTTCATATCTGTCATTAGGCAGAATTCGACTAACCTTATAGGGCCCACGATATTTTGGCGCGAACTTTTTACATACACCAGAAGTTACATCTACATTCCGGATCGCAACAAAATCACCTAACGCATACTTCAGAGGTGTCTTGTGTCTCAGGGAATAATGCGCTTCATTATACTCCTGGGACTTCCGGATATTATCTCCTGCCTGACACCTAATGGTTTCTAAAACTACCGGTTGATCTGGTCCTAACTTCTCCTCAAGATATTCGGTCAATTCATCAACTACGGGTCCTCTCTGCTCACATCCAAACAGCAGAATTGATGGTGTTTTTTTGGTACTACACTGGATCGAATTATTTAGAGCAAACTCTACTCGGGAAACTAACTTATACCAATCTGCCTGATTTAAAGGCTCAGATAATTTACCTAACATCGGAGTTAACACACGGTTTACCCTCTCAACTTGTCCATTGGCCTGGGGTGCTGCCGTTGCCACCTTTATATGTTCGATATTGCGGCTCTCTAGGAAATTACTGAACTCGAGTGACGTAAAACACGTTCCCCGATCGGAAACGATTCTACGCGGTCGACTATAATACTCAAAGTACTTCTCTAAGGCGGCATTCACCTCTCTCGTGCTAGTGGAATTCACAGGGTACAACTTAACAAACTTGGTAAAGGCGTCTATTGTCACTAGTAAATGCTTTCTCTTCGAATTTATACTCGGCAATGGTCCCAGGTGATCTATATGAACCGTATCAAAGGGAGTTGGGCTTTTTGGTATACTATGTAGTGTCCTGTTGTGTATTGCCCTCGGAACGGAATGAAGGATACACGGCAAGCAGTTGCGAATGTATTTCTCGACTTTACTTCTCATAAGAGGAAACCAATAACTTTGTTTCAACTTTCCAATACACTTATCTGCAGCGAGGTGGCCTAACTTTTCATGACATTTTCTTATGACCTCCTCCTGCATGCAACTAGGGGCGTATAAGTACAAATTCCCATCAAGATCACTCCTATAAACAATTCCATCTACTAGCTCAAATCCGGGGACTTCCTTTTTCTCTAAGTTTTCTCTCAACGCACGTAATTCGGAATCTCTTGACTGCTCGGTCTGCAATAACAAATCAATATCTCCAGGGGTAGCTCCTACAACTCCAACCATTGATTCGGGCATGGCTATAGTAGAAGGCGACGGAATTCGGTTTGTGCCATCACACGGTACTACAGAGGCGTTCAACAACAAGGGTTCATCTAAATCTTCTATCGTTCTACACGGTAACGGTTCACTATAGGGTCTAACGGGTCTATAAAGGGTCGCACTGTCACATAGTTTTTCAACACGATCTACTTCTTTTTCTGTACGAAAATCGCACGGATCATCTGTTTTGCCAGTAGGATCTTCTAACAACTCGGTCTGTCTACTAAGGGCATCTACATGGTACATACTCGAACCGGGTCTATGGGCAATCGTAAAATTGTAACTTTCCAATTCTAGGGACCAACGGGCTATACGAGGATTGATTGCTTTCTTGTTCAGAGTCTGCACTAAAGAATTACAGTCGGTTACAATAAGGAAAGGACGGTGCTCCAGGTAAACACGAAATCGGCGCAACGCATAAATAATAGCCAGGGTTTCTAACTCAAAACTATGGTATCGGGACTCGGCACCTGTCGCTTTACGAGAATAATAGAATACGGGGTGGAGTTTATTGTCAGACTGTCGCTGCATCAATACAGCGCCAAAGCCATGTGAACTAGCATCGGTATGCAGCTCCGTTTCAGAGGTAGGATTATAGATAGCCAATACAGGGGCGGACGATAGGGCTTCTTTCAGCGTGTTGAAAGCGTATTTTTCTTGTTCGGACAAAGGAAACGGACCACCCTTTTTTAATAACTCAGTTATTGGCTTCGCAATACGTGAAAAGTTTTGAACGAACTTCCGGAAATACGAAAACAATCCAAGACACGAATGCAAAGTCTTACAATTATACGGCTCTGGGTAGTTTTTATAACTCTTAAGTGTTGATCACTCGGAGAAATACCTTGACTGCTAACATCATACCCTAAATACTCGATGCGCCTTTGCATAAATTCACTCTTTTTGAAATTGACCTCAAGATTATACTCAACCAGTCTGTCTAACAACTTTGCTAAAATATTATAATGTTCCTCCACAGATCGAGTAGCTAAAATAATATCGTCCATGTATACCATAACCTGACGAGCTCTAACCATATCCTGCAATACATCTGAAATAAATCGCTGAAATACAGCTGGTCCATTCTTAAGGCCAAAAGGCATTCTCAAATACTCAAATTGCCCGTCAGGTGTTACAAAGGCTGTATACTTTACAGACTCTTCCTCAATTCCAATATGGTGAAACCCATTCTTCAAATCAATAATGGTAAATACTGATTTTCCTTCTAAATACTCTAAACAATCTTCAATAAACGGCAACGGAAAGTTATCACGGATTGTCATCTTATTAAGACCACGATAATCTACACACATTCGCACTTTTCCATCCTTCTTCTTTACTAGAACTACTGTTGACGCATAAGGAGAGTTACTGGGTCTTATTACATTTTCTGATAATAATTCATTAATAGTTTTCGAGACAATTTCTCTTTCATAAAACGACAATCTCCTGGGAGGACTATAAAAGGGTGTCATGTCATTTAATCGTATGCGCGTAGTGCATCTTGCTGGACCGGAACTTTTACAAAATTGTTGCATGTAATGTTCTCGCACTATTTCTTGGCAGGTGCCAGTCGCCTTCTGCCCAAATTCATTGCCAACGTTAACCTCACTCTCATCCAAAAGAGCAGCACAGACACTGGACAGCTCAAGGAACCATTCTCTACATCTATCGGCCTCAACCGGGGATACAATTGAGTTTACAGGGTATTTTAAAGGGTAATCTTTAACTAATTGAGTATTGTTTAACAAGGATGCACAGATAGATTTGTGAGAAAATAAACAAGTTTTATTCTTAGAGTTCTCTTTAGTAGGGTTACACAAAATTAATTTCATCTTTAGTGTTTTCATTATATCTCTTCCCAGAAAACATTGTCCTTTAATCGTAAGAAAACATTTGGCTTTTCCGTAAGTCATTATTACATTCCCTCCAATTCCATGGAATGGCGTTTTGCTTAATTTTACCTTATCGAATATATTTTTGAAAATGCGCTTTGTCGCAAAGCTTACGGGACTTCCGGTGTCTAATAAGGCAATTAATTTAATATCAGTGCATCCTGTCTCACAAGGTACTCTTATACTCACTACTTCAACAAAGGACTCCCCGTTTTCTGGGCTAAAGGGATCCCCAATACCACCAACTCCCGGTTTGCCCCTGTTCGGGCACTGTCTATATTGGTTTGGGGCGCTGACAGTCCTTCCCGATGTGTCCCATACGGCGACAGTTAAAACATCTGACTTCGCTGAGCGGCGTCCTCTTAGCTGCATCTGTCGAACGGGGTGCAGCCTCATGAATCTTGGGGGCACGCTCCATATTCCTCTTATTCATTACCGCCTGATACCTCATCATCTTCACATGCAATTCGCTCAAGGAAGTACAGTAGTATAGCGGAGCTGCATTCCCCGAGCGGTCATCCAGGCCATCCACTATGTACTTGATTATGTCTGTCTCCTGGAAATTTCCTTGCTGCGCCAGATTCCGCATAGCAATGAAATAAGTCAGCACCGATTCTCCTTGCAGGATTCTGCGACCCTCCAAACGCTTGGCCACTTCATGGTTCGATGTTTCGACACCGAAAACCTTGACCAACGTATCCTTTAGTTGCTCCCACGTGGTAGTCATTTCGTACATTATATACTCCTTTGCTGAACCAGAGAGCACACGGTTAGCAAGACTCCAGCGCTGAACACCATTCAGTCCATACATCAGGGCAGCCCTTTCCAACTCCCTGATCCAGACATGGACTGACAAGAAATCGTCTCCCGAGAACTTAGGAATGCTTCCCTCGATGTCGGCGACACTCAGCTGACTGCGTTCCTCTATTGCAGCCCGCTCCGCACCCTTCTCCATCTCAGAAACCTTCAGTTTCAATGCAGCGACTTCTCTACGGGCATTGATCAAGTCCGCTTCGAGCCGTAGGGTTTCCAGCTCTGCCATCCTATTTGGCACCGTTGCCTCCGATGACGAAATTGAATGTGCGTCATCCTGTACCACCAGACCTGGCTGCTGTCCCTCCGCAATGCGACCATCTCCTTCCATGGCAAGCTGTGCCAACGGTTGTGCCAATTCAACATCATTATCTTGGCCACGACGCAAGTTCACTGCTTCCATCAGGTTTAGATCCAACACTTCGGTTTCGAAAAGCGCGTCAGCACGGTCAGCCATTACTGTTTTCATCAAAGTGCGCAGTTGGTAAATCGAGACGCCCTCGGGCACCGGCACTTTGTTTTTAGCAAGCAACTCCAAAAGCTCTGGCTTTGTCAGTTTCACGATATCAATGTAACTCATATGTTCCATAATTGTCTTTTTTTTTTGGGCAAACCCCACACCTGATTTATAATTTCTTTAATTTTATTCGTTTTTTTATTTCACCACGCCACAATTCACGTGCTCTTCCCGCTTTTTTCTTTTTACAATGTGCCCAACTTATGCTATTTTTTAAATACTAGACATTGTTATCGATATGTACTTATTATTATCGCTTTTAATTTGGTATTCACACTATAATATATAGTAAAATAATAATAATAATATAATCTATTAGTACATTTAAATCCACAAATTAAAACAAGAGCAACAGTCGAGCGGCACGCGACAGTGGGATACCCTGCGACCTTTTTAAAACGTAAAGAGTCAATAATTGTACAATACTTCTACTTAATAGAAATATCGTAACGTAAGCCTTTATATGCGTCTTTATAAGATTACGTGTATGTGCATGTAGCATTTCATTGGTCAACATTTGAAATAAACTTCACCTGTCCCGGATCAACAGAAACCTTCATGCCAAATTTGGTGTCTCTAGCTTTTATAATAGCTGAGATCTGTGTGTTCATCTGGACAAACAGACATCCAGTCATCCGGACAGACAGAAAATGGTCATAAAAGGGTATACTTACTTTGTGCAAATGTATGTAGCAGGCAGAAGGAGGCGTGGGAGACCCCACAAAGTATATATATTCTTGCTCAGGATCACTAGCCAAGTGGATTAAGCCATGTCTGTCTGTCCGGATGTCTGGATGTCTGGATGTCTAGATGTCTGTATGTCCAGATGAACACACAGATCTCAGCTATTATAAAAGCTAGAGACACCAAATTTGGCATGAAAGTTTCTGTTGATCCGGGACAGTTGAAGTTTATTTCAAATGTTGGGTGCCACGCCCCCCGCCCACGCAAATCAATAATTTCATCTTTTAAGCTGATTTTCGAGCGACTTATAAAAGATACAACATTCTTTAAACGCGTTTATCTCCAAACTACATTTTTCGAGTTGGCCGAACCAACAACTCGTACAATTTCCAACCGATTACGTTTAAATTTGCCACACATCTTTGAAAATACATTTTTAAGGTATCATGTAGGATTTTTTTTAATTCTATATAGTTCATTTGTTATTAACAATTAACTGATGATTTTTTAGTCGAAATTAGAAAGTTTAACTTTAGAAGTGCGCCATTTGATCATGAATCAATATACCGAAAAAATCCTACGTGTTACTTTAGCTATTGTAATATATAATAAAAAAAAATTTAGATACTCAAGATATTTCAAAATTTACAGGAGCAGTTAGTTCGGCCACGTACCCCTTGAACCATAGACGAGTCGAAGGACGACCGCTACAGCGCCACCATTCTTCAAGAAATATTTATAAGAAATTATTTTTTTACACCTAAACAGATGTATATTAAACTTCTTATATTATATTTATAATTGACTTTATGGTTTTTCTAAAAAAAATTCACATAAAACACCTATTTTTTCGGTCTCTAGAGTGGCAAAACCCTTTAATTCGTATGTCTCAGCAAATTTTTTTCAAGTTTGATGCAAAATTTTATAACTGCTCTTTGTTCCATTTTATTTTTGAACCATTAGCACACATTTGGTTGTATTGAAATGGCTGTCACTTTTACATCTGTCTTCCGACTTACATGAAGTAAGGTGCGCTTGGAAGAATGTATCTTTTTAATGTTCCAAATTTTCAATAGATGGCTCTGTATGTTTTGTGATTTAAATATAAGGGTCGGTTATTTTGGGGGCACACCGTGTAGGTTGCAAAATCTTGAAAAATAACACAGTTTTGCCAAGCGATTCTGCGTTGACCGTATATGAGGATGCGTTGTTTAAACTGGCACTTTTAATAACGCCCATTTGAATAAGAATTAACCGCTCTAAATTAAAGAATATATTTCATGGCTGGACTCACTTTTATCTCCATTTAAAATAAAATTTTGCCAAATCAGGGCACCTTGAATTCTTACTCTATTAAGGGGACAACACTAGTTTTATCGACATTGGACATTCAGAAACACAAAATACACACTACACTGATAAAAACTCAATTTCAAAAATTGTAATATACTGCCTAATTTTTCACTGATTCAAATTTGAAAAATGCAATCAGAGCTATATACATCAATAGTACGAGCTGTTCATTTGCGACAGTTGCGTTTGTGAGCTAATTTCTTTGTATTGGCGCCATCTATTGAAATTTCCGGTACGTACCATTCTTCGGCTTTAAGAAAGTGGGTTTTGGTCTGAAAAACGGTTCAAATTTAACACAGTGCACTGTACTGCAGGGTATGAAACGGACGAGCAGAAGAAAAAGTGTTTAGCGGGGGCTTTAGTGGGTGCAGGTTAAAACTTCATTCGCGATATCTATCAAGATTTTCCCAAGAACTGTCTCTAATAAAACCTGAAAGAAAGGCTACCATGGGATGTCGAATGCTCCATATCCTTGCAGGCTCTGGGTCGGCCGGAGATGTCTCCTGAGGTGCGTTGCAAAGCTCGGGCCCAAAATGAACATATCCTCTGCAAGGGTATAAAGATACACACACCCAGTGCACACATAAAAACAAACCGAAAACGCAAGCAAACATGGCGCGGGCTCACTTGACGGCAGTGGAGCGAGGGTGGCACAGGCGTTGAGTGCGCAGGGATAAGAGGCGTAAGGCAAGGGGGTGCGGGCACGTGGCCTGCTAAGTGTAAACATATCAATGGTCCGTAATGCCGCTAAGGAACCCATATAACTAGACCATCAACATACCAAAACAGGCAACTCTCCGCCTCTTGATCGCATACTGCCTTCCTTTCCGTGCCACGCCTTCAGCGAGAGCTGTTGAGCATTTGCAGCTGTTGATGACAAAGCGATTTGCTTGTCTGTAAGCAGACGGCCACACTGACAAAAAAGCAGGGAAAATGCGTGTCTCAGCTCAAAACGCAAACGATCCAAAATGGCCAGAAATCCTCATGGGTTTGCTTTTTTTGGCTTGTTTCCATTTCAGCTAGCTGGACATGAAGAGGCGGTGCGCAATGACGCTTTCAAGTCAAAAAATAAAAAGAAAGAGACAGTAGGAGAGCGAGAATACAACAAAAGGAAGCAGCAACAAAAACAGCAACAGCGCAAAATATTCAATGGTAAGCAAAAAATGTTTGTATACCGCTCGGGGTCTTTTCGGACGAAGGTGTTCATTGGCGCGAAGGAGGGTTGGAGAGGCGGAGGAAGAGATTTCGTCTTCCACGTGCTGCAGGTGAGGCTGAGCGAGGCCAAAGGAAATAAACGCGCAGCAAGACTCGACCAAGCCACAAACGAAATAGAAGTCCTCCCAATGCCCTTGCTGATTCCTGCTCTCTCTCCGTCGCCCGAACTTGGAGTTTCGTGAGTGGGTGGCCAAACAAAGGAAATGGTACTCCAAGCTGCCCACTAAAATTACCGATAATATATCGATTAAAGTTATTCATACATTGTGCTCTTCATCGTTGAGTGAGATTAATTTGCGCATCGCTTAATTTCCACCTCTCACTTATTTAAAAGCTTTTATATTACAACTTGGTTGGAGGTTTATTTCGCGACCTTTTGATCTATAATACCCCCTACTGAGACTATTTAGAGGACTCCATCCAGTCCACTTATTCTAGAGAAATCCAATATTTTGCCTAGTTAATGGATGATGTTTGATGCAGAAGTTTTAAAAAATTAATCTAATCTTAATCTTAATAGTAAGCGGCTTGTTGACTTTGACACATAGCAACAAAGCCAGTTAACAGTTACACTTAACAGGTCCAACGCATTGGGCTAATGTGTAATTAGGCAGCCACGCCTCCAACCAAATACTTAACGGCGAACCGTAATGATATCCTGCGCTGCTTCCTATGAAGCATAACAAAGGCGACCGCTTCTGCTTTCGCTTGGTCGGAAAATTCGCCGAGAGTGAAACGTGCGTGGCAGGAAGCAAGAGACCCCACAGAGCAGGTCGGCGGGCAGCTACGATCCTGCTTACAGCCCTACGCACACGCGCAGACTAACTAGCTGACAAAGCTTTGGCAGGCGGTCAATTATTTACAACACGGTGTTATTATCACGAATACGCTGAGTGCGACAACTTTTGGCTGCTGTGCATTCTGATTGATGCCCACCATTTGGCAGTGTTGCCTCTCTTGAACTGAACGCCCCATTTAGCTGGTCGGCGTCCTCCACCCATTTCCTTTTCCCCGTGTAGACCACCAACATACATGCCTAACTTGCGGACACCTTTACATCCGTGCACAGCACATTAATCATACGCAACGTGTGTCGCCAGACAGTTGATAAATGGAATGCAATGCAACTGGCAGCCGTGCAGCCGACAGCCACTTCCTGTTATTGTTAGTTGGCGCAAACTTGCAACAAATGCCACGCAATCAACTGCAGCGTAGCGCAGCACCGCGGGACATAGCGTTTTCTTGGGAATAAATTTGGCAAAGTACATGAAGAGAGGAAGCTCCTGCACCGCCCACCAGCCTCATTGGAGCTTATCTGTACTGCCTTGAGATCTTTGAAATGCGGCAGAGCTTTGCAGTGCTGTGATTTTTGTTCGTTTTAGGGCAAAGTACTCGCTAATTATTTCTCTGGAATTTGGAAGTCGGCAAGCTGTGATGAGTTGCGTGAAATTAAAGACTGCCACCTTAAAATTGCGATTGATGGGGCATGCGAAACTAGTTGCAGGCTAGGCTCGGCACGGCAACTCCGAGCGTTGCACTAATTACTGACTGGGGGAGGCGGAGGCCCTACGGCAGGCTGTAAAAGCAGTCAATGGCAAAGCAACTCGATGCTGTCACTCGACACACAATGTTGCAACCGCATATGGGGATGACGGGAGGCGCCGAGTGAGTCAAAGCCAAAGGACCAAGCACAGGGAAAGGCCACATGCTGCACCCGCACTCACGTTCTCCTCCCCTTTGCCCATGTCATCAAGAACTTCCAACTCCATCTCCTAAGCCCATAGCGTGCACACATGTCCTAACTTCATGATGTTATTAGCGTTAATTGTACCTAAGTGGATTAGGTAGATTTTATGTGTCGAGGTGGCGGCGAGCAATCAAGCCGGCGACAGGAAGCAGCGCAGCAAGTGGAGCGGAGCGTGCCGGCGCTTGCTGGCCCTTGACGTCGTCGGTGACATTTCATATAGCATATATGTACATATTAATCTGATTTGCTCGGAATTATAAATGAAATTTAATTATTGGAAACTACGCAAGCATTTTCTTAATAAGTCGAGAGTTTAAAATCACTCAAGGCCTAGATTTTCATTATAACATTCATGTGTTACATAGAACTCAAAAAAACCTAATCAAGGACGAAAGACACAGTCATGTGTGCTCGCTGTGATATACCTGCGTCCCACCTCATCAAAACGACTGCTTACTTATATACAGGGCTAACCAAAATATTTACGAAAAATCCCGAAATATTTATTTATTATTTACGATAAAACAAACGAAATATTTGAGATAAATATTTACGATAAAACTTTATTTTCTTGAATTACATGGTCCATCAATGAGTCAAACAACATTATTACAGTGAAGTATTACACGACTTCGCAAATTTTCAAACGTAAAAGATCGCCGGCAGTCCTCTGGTACTCTTTTGTAGCCGGAAAATGAGCGATTTATCGATTTATTTCCAGCTCTACTATGAACTGATCGGTTCGTGAAATACTGCATGTTTCTGTGTTAGAAATAGATTTTTATCTAGATAAAAATAAATAGATAAAAATGAAAATAAACCTCTATTGTACTTATTTCGTCGTCGGGAAAGTGCTTAGTCACTTATCGCTGCCCTTTACTTGACTCGAGGATTTCAGATAAAACACTTTACTCGGCAGTTTAAGTAAATAAATCGCTTCCAGAAAATTTACTGAGTCCATAGATACACGATTCATGTAATCTGCCTGGAAATTATTTCTTAGGATAAATCAATTTTTGGGCATTTCTATTGATTCTAAGAAATAATATACATGTAATTTCACTAAATTATGTAAAAACAGGACAAAATATTTACGAAAAGACGCAGATCGTTAAAATATTTATTTATTCCCAAATATGCCCAAAATATTTAAATAAATATTTAATATTTACGTAAATATTTTGGTTAGCCCTGCTTATATATCTTCTATGCGTAATTAGTGCTGCATACTTTCAGGAAGTGACCTGGAAATCACTACATATTTAAAATTATTTTTTGAATAACTTCTATTGTAACTTTTCGATGGCAATCCGATCATTTGTGCGTTGATTGTTATTGTGTTAACAAAAAATTAACTGTTCTGCATTTAAATAAGGCTTGGAATTGGGGGCGTGGCCAAAATCTGAAATAATCTTGATCTGCATGCAGACATTTTTTCAAGACATTTTTAATAGTCTGAGTCCCATTAGAGTTTCTGAGTCCGAGATTTTCAAGGATTGACAGAAAGAAGGACAGATGAACAGACGGACAGTTTACGGACAGACGGACAATTATAATTAATTTGTGGGAACTGCAACAAACCATTCTGAGAATAAGGCGAATTCCAATAAAATAATATAAAAGGAACGTTTTGTTTGATCAATTAAAAAAAAACCACGTTTCAGGATAGAGAGATTTTTTCTGGATAGACGATACAATAAAAAAAAAGATCTGTCTGGAGAAAGGCTGACCTGGCAGCCCTGGTCCCCATAGCCACTATAAGAACATTTAACTGAGCAAATGAATAATTGCATAATGAATTCAATGTTGCACTATGTCTAGTTCTAGTACTAACATATAATTTATTTCCTTTGTCCTGTCCTTTTGTCTATCTGTCCGTTCGTCTGTCTGTCTTTCCGTGTGTTGTCTTTCGGTCCATATAAAAATCTAGATATCAGAGAATTTAAGAGTTAGACTAGTAAAAGTTAGAAAACTAAAAGAAGAGAGCACTTAACTTTAAAAAAAGCAAATTGAGATGTAACCTTAACGTTACTAAACAATAAATATGCTTGGTACTATGCATGTGTTCTGCTGCTTGATCTTCCAACTCGACCATTTTAGGACATAAGCAGACATCGCCAGAGCATCTAAACGAGAGCAACTGTCGAGCGGCACACGACAGTGGGATAGAAAAGAAGAGGAGAACAACAGATGGCGCTACGCGCTCGCATTCTCTTTCCTTTTCTTTCCTACATGAGCATTACAATGACGTCACAGCTTGCTGGTTTGTATACAAAATCATAGCGAACAAGGTTTTTGTTTAATAACGTCTGGGTTTGTTGTCCGATCGGATTGAAATTTTGACTATATGTTTATAAAAGTATTGATCAGACTCAGAATGTTGTATCTTTTATATGTCGCTCACAAATCAACTTACAAATATTAAATTATTGATTTGCGGGGGCGGTGGTCGTGGCACCAAACATTTGAAATAAACTTCACCTGTCCCGTATCAACAGAAACCTTCATGCCAAATTTGGTGTCTCTAGCTTTTATAATAGCTGAGATATGTGTGTTCATCTGGACACACAGACATCCGGAAAGACAGACAGACATGGCTAAATCGACTTGGCTAGTGATCCTGAGCTAGAATATACAACGCCTCCTTCTGCCTGTTACTTACATTTGCACAAAGTTAGTATACCCTTTTTTGACCATTTTCAATGGTCGAAGGGTATAAAGAGGAGCAGAGCAAACGCATGCCTGAGTCTCCTCCGTCAGCCTGCTCATCATCTGTCCTTCTGTCCTGCTGCTCACTCCTCCGTCTGACACCAAGTAGTGACAGCTTCCGTTTTCTCATGTCATTGACAGCCGCTTGTTTAAAGCTGCTCAAAGAAAACGGCGTTGATAGAGAAAGAAGGTGGAGAGATGGAAGTTAATGCCACACGACGACGAGCGGCATGATGCCACATAGCATGGCACATAGCCCACAGGTGTTCCTGTACAGGTGATATGATGAATATGAGGCGCCAACGACGCATCGTTAATGTTCTTCCCTTTCTCGTTCTCAGTTCCCGCTCCGATGCCAGTTCACGTTGTTGTTGTTTGTAGCACTTCCTGCGTGTTGTTGGTACTGTTTAGCTTGTGACATTGACGACATGTCAACGACGCTTCCGTTTCCGCAACCTCCCTCCCCCCCCACACACACATATCATACACTATTCTATTGAGCACACGTGCCCATTTACTGCGTCCAGCCCTATTTTGTCCCCTTTCTTTTCCACCGCCTACCCCTCCCCGTGGGTTGCGCTCCTGCTTCACGATTTACTTAATGAAATTATTCGCATGCATTATAAATAGCTTTTGATATTTTACGTTTAATTTGACAATAATTAATTGAATGTGCCTTTCAGTCACGGAATGCGCCCGAATCTGTTTCTGTTTCGGTTTCGCCTTTCTATTTTTGGTCCCTAATTGTATCCGCTTCAGTCTCGGCGACAGACTCCGCCCACCTGTCGCCTCGAGCAAAGTTGCCTGCCATGGCTGAGTGTGCGTGCGTGTGTGTACGTGCGAGTGTGTACTGGTGCGTTCTGACATTAAACGAGGGAGTGATTTAACATTTTCCCTAACAGTGCGACACACGCCACATGGCACACAGCAGTGTTAAAGTATTTATTGCCTTCGATTCGGGATGTCGCTTCTGTTTACCCATTAGCCAAGTGAATATCTGACGAAGTTGCTTCTGCAGCAAATGAAAACTGATGTTTAGTTTCCAAGAAACAAGAATATTCTTTGGAACATTGCTAACTTTATATTAAAATTATCCTGTAGAAAGATTAAGATCAGTTTGCCAAAATAAAAAATTATATTTCATTATTTCAATTCAATAATTAATCATAACTGAAAGAAGTGAATTTGTGAACCCACATTTAAATTAACTTTTATACTGTGTAAAATAAAATATATAATATTATTAATACAGACAGCAATAATTAACATCAGTGCGATGCTAAAATGAATCCATTTAACCGTTCTTTATATCAGTGTCAAGAAAAAGCCGTCTCCACTCAGGTTGTAGTCGCTGCTCTCTGTGGGCATGCATGGATCACTATCGGGCCGACCGGGCGCTGACAATGTTGTTGTTGTTTGGCCTAAAAAAACATATTTTGAAATTCGCATCCTTTGTCCTTGTGCCCGAAATGTCGCTCGCATTGCAGTACGTACATTTCCATCTGATTTTGTGCCAATATTTTCGAATTGGGCCACAGTATGGGCATGACTTTCTGTGTGTGTGTGTGGAGGGGTTTGCCATGAAATCAAGTGCCAATCGTAGTGCACCGAGTCCCAGGCAGGGTACATTACGTATACGCAGTGTGGAGACATTACAGCGCCTTTCTCTATGCGCGTGTCTTTTGTACTGTGTGTGAGTTTGGTTCACTTGCCGGCTGCTCAATGCTTTTTTCATAAACATAAATACAAACTCTATATATTTTATATATGTACATATATGTATATGGTATGTATACATATTATACTCGTGCTACGCTTTTCATTTCAGTAAACAAGAGCCGCCTGGGCGATTTGGGGCATGGGCTCTCCACAGGCTTGGCTAGTTGAGGAGAAGAAGGAGGAGAGGCGGGTTGCTTATGCAGTCAATGACGTTGCCTTATGATGGTTGTGTGCTTATTATTAGCCATTAGCTTTTGTTGCTTGCAACATTGATAAACAAGTCTTGATTGAAAACTAACAAAGCACATGGCTCAGTAAATTCTCCGAATGCACCCAAGGGGACTCTGGCCCAGTCTCAGTCCTGGCCCTTTTCCCAAAGCCCCGTGCGATGTCCTTCATGTGGGGCCAGAGAAACGAGAACAAAAAGTTGGGTAAATGGAAAACAATGGAGGAGGCGTCTAAATATTATACAATGTTGCACACGCAAACAGTCCGCACTCAAACACACACACAAACACAGGCACACACACATACACAGTCAGACAGATACATAAGTGCATGCGTACTTGCTCTTCATATCGAAAATCGACCAGCCCCTTGCCCTGCTCTACGCGTTCCTCTCCTCATCCCCGCTGTTGGCCAATCCCTTGGCCCACTAATCCGCTTTGCCAGCTAACCACGCATTACAGCCTGTGGGCGGTGGGTGTGTACGTGTGTGTATCTGCCCCACGCCATTGACAAATATGCCAGCTTCTGTCTTCCTCTCTTTCTTCTTCGTATCGCTATGCCATGAAAGCCCCCGCACTGCGCTAAGTCCCTTTGCAGTCTCAACAAGTACAGGCGCAAATTGTGGCATCACGCACAACAAAGCAAACAGCAGTGCGAAATCCAAACAATACGGAATGACTGAACATCAGCGCATGGAACGGAATGGAATGAAACACAAGGAAACCGATTTATAGGCATAGTATATCTTTTACAGACATAGTATTTTTTGTTTTTTTTCCAGAACTTAACACATTGAGTCGTGGAAAGGGGCCGCTCGAAGAAGACCTAACGAAAATTGAATGCGACACTTACCAATGAGCTTGTTAACTAATCGGTCTGGTACTCTCTTAAATATTTGTAGGAATATTCTTGATTAAATAAACAGTTTCCTCTTATTACAGAGAATTGAAATTTTACTAACTTTTGCAGGCGAGCTTCTGACAGAATTGTCATTTTATATTTTACATGCCCTCTCCACTTTGCTGTCAGTAACACATACTATTCGACTGATATGTTTGCAATTTGCATTCAAATTTGTAGCATATATGTATGTATATTATAATAATTATAAACAACCGTGAAGGTTGCAAACTTTGCAAATGAAACTAACTGTCGCTGACATTGGGAATTGCACCGAATCGAATCGGTTAATTGGGAGAATTTCACATCAATAATAAAACTGTACAACAACCAAGGGTGCATCTCAGATACTCTAAAGGTCTTCATAAATCACCTATGCTGTGAGTGCATATTAAATATGTATCTTGTCAATATATTTACAATATTTAATAAGTTAGCTTAACGTTGATGACGTTATGAAATAAAATGCAATTACTACAAATTTAGTGTTATACAATTATTTTAGTGTGTGGATTCTTCATAAAAAATGAATTCTGAATGAAACTTTCCTGTTCCGGAAATTGTATTGCTTTCACACCGCAAATGTCAAAAATGTGAACCCGAGATTTATAATATGGTATCTATAAATTTTCCTGTAACAACGTGCAGATTTTGAAAAGCGACCACAAACATTTTTCGGTTTTCAATACAAATAAAATATCTGTCGCCGATTATGTATGTTATACGGATAAACCTCAACCTTGACATTCCTTGCTCATTGAGTGTCAGTGCCAGACCAGAAGAGCATATGGTGTTACTTTTAATGCCATGGCAATTTAAATTGTAAAAATTTTTCAAGACCAGTTGAGGATGTCATATGTTGGGGGAGTAATGAATAAGTGGGTATTGTGCAACCATGGACATGAAAGAGTAAAGTCACAGTTTTGCAGGAGTGCAACTTGCTTCATTTACTGGATGCGGCATAACCAGGCATCGCAGACCCAACAAAGTATAGATTTATACCGGTTGATCCATGAATGGGACAATTCAGCTGTTAAAAATGCTAGACACTAAATTCGTCATGACATTGACATTTACTAAGCTGATTTAAATATCTGCGTTTCCTCTAAATTTCAATCTGATCGGACAATAAACACAGAAGTTATTCATGATCAGTATCAAGAGGTTGTGTCAGCTAATAAGGGAGCCTGTGTATCAGGTTAGCAATGCCGCCTGATTGTTATCGATATCTATCAAACGACATTTCACTTCTGCGTCTTGTGAGTTCTAAAAGATCGCGCCCTTTATATGTCATTAAAATTCGACACTTAATAAATAATAAAGCGTTTTACTTATAAACACTTATAGCGTATTCATTTCGCTCTAGGCGTTAGAGCGTCAGCTGTCGAGAATAATTTAAAAGTATATTCATGTGTACATACATATGTATGTATGTTTATCTGTATGAAAGTAACAAATTAAACCACATCGGTACATAGGTCAAAGGTTTTCCTACTTTCTTTATTCTAGAATATAAGAACAATCGGTCAATGGAGTTTTGTATGAAAAGCATCAAACAGAACTAAATTATGTGTGGAAAAATTCCATTTTGTCAAGATTGGAAAACTATATCTGTTGGAAATTGTAAATTTAACATTATAATGATCGTTTTATATATGTATAATTTTGTTATTGGGATGGCATCTATGTACATAAGGCTGCTTCTGCACGTCTGTGCAGATCTATCTCTGTCTGCTAATCTCGTTTTATTTTGTTTTGAGCCTACACCCGACGCAACCTGTTGTTGGTGTTGGCGTTGTCCTGATGCAGTTGCCATTGTTGTTGTTCTTGGCAGTGTTGTTTATTATTGTTGTTGCTGCTGTAATTATTGTTCAGTCTGTTGTTGCTGTCACTTCACTCGATGCTGTTGTTACTCCTGTTGCAGCGGCTTATGGTGTTGTTATTGTTGCTGTTGCTTGTGCAAAGCTCAAGACGCTGTCAAATATTCTCACAAATGAGGGCAGAAGCTGAAACTGAAATGAAGACAAAGTTTTTCCATGCATGCGCAAGTGTGTGTGTTTGTGTGTGTATCTGTAGGTGTATCTGGAAAACATCCCCTCATTCCCTCGCAGGGGCGTGTTTGCCATGTGAAGCCAGGGCGAGTGCAGAAGCTTAAGATTATGCAAATCGAAGTACAGTTACAGCACGCAGAATGCAACAAAACAAACACGGTGCCGGATGAGCGAAGCGGGATGAGCAGCCGACAAAGATGACGAAAAGGCAGCAGGGAAGGGAGTCGAACTATGAGTCGAACAAACGGCAAACAGTTGTTTTTGGGCAACAACAACAATATCAGGGCTGTCCCGCTCAACCCTGTGCTCTGTCCTCTACCCTTCCCTCAGTCTTCCCGCAACCTGGAAGAGCTTAGACCCTGGACCATTAATGATGTCAGGGATTTAGGACGAAGATGAAGAAGCAGCGGTAGCCAAGGACAGTAATCAAAATGCAAAATATGCAGCAGTTCAGTGACGTGCGGGGTGAAGGTGGGGGATGAAGGTGGTCCAGTTGTGGCGGAAACGGATTTTCTCATCAACTCATGAGCCAGCCTCTCTCCCTGCATACCTCCCCCTCCCATTCCGCGCCTGTGGCCACAGCAAACACCATTGATGACTTATTTCGCAAAGGAGTGCGAGGGGGCGTGGCATGCGCCTAGCTAATGCGGAGCTTAAAGTAAATCTGCTTAAGTTTAGATTCTGTTAGCCTTGGACGGCGCGCTTCTCGTCCGCCGCGTGACACCCCTCGTTATTGCGCCTTGACGTCTTATTAATCATGCGATTGGCATATTTATTGAATTTAAAACGCCTAAACGAATCTGCTTGTGCTGATGCTGCTTAAAGATGTCAACCTGCCAAGCTGCCAAAATGCGGCAATGGCCACGACGACGTGGCAGCAGTAACAAACCTCATTAATGTTGCCCCAAAATGTCAAATAAGTGAAGGATATTGCTTTATTTTATGCGACGCAGACAAACTATTTGCACGCACACTCCCAGCATATGTACACGAACTCACACACACTGACAGTAGGCAGCAGGCAGCAGACTGTCTTCGCAACATGCGTCGAGCGGCAGCAGTAACTGCACAAGTCTTGCGCGTAAATTGGAGCACGGCCAACATAGCAAAAACCAGGTCAGCTAGAGATAGAGAGAGAGAGAAAGTAAGAGAGAGGGAGAAGATGGAGGATGAAGAGTGGGACTGAGAGTATAGGAAAGAGAGCGAGACAGAACTTAAGATTGGAATACAATATAACAAAAGCGCGTTTTTCAGGTTGAGTCTTACTCACCTTAAACCGAGAAAATCGATTGTTGCCTGACTCGGCAGTGAGCGTAGAAGAGAGAGAAAGAACATAAGCCGGAGAGTTAGTTAGCGCATTCGGAGTATGCAGGCTGCCCTCCGCGGGAGACTCCATCCAGGCAACACACGACAAACTTACTAGATGGAAATCTTAACATGTTCATGCGTGCAACCTATTGATGAAACGCTGATACCTCACTTGGTGTACACCCCATTTGATAGACAGCTATCTTAAAACAACTTCCTCCATTGGCGGACACTTTTCATAGACGGACGCTCTCCTTGAACGGACACTTCCATTGAACGGGCACTCCCATTGGACGGCCACTCCCATTCGACGGACACTCTCCTTAGACGGACACTCCCATTCGACAGTCTCTCCCATCGAACGGGCATATCCATAAGACGGACACTCCACTTAGTCAGACACTCCCACCAAAGGGGCACTCCCATTGGACGGACACTTCCAAAGGACGGATGCTTCCATTGGACGGACTAAAGTATTAGAGGGACACTCCCATCAGACGGACACTCCCCTTAGATACTCCTAATGGATGGACGCTCATATTGTACGGACACTCTCCTTAAACGGACACATTTCATGGACGGATGCTCTCTTTAGAGGTTTTTCACCGAAGACATTTCCACTGTGTTGAGTTTCTTGTATGCTTTTTTGTGCTACCCAGTCCCATCGCGAGCGCAATCGCCCTACATAAATTCCACATGCCGCAAATCTCTTATGCCCCATCATTCCAATTCTGACAACAATAACAAAATGATGAATCATTGCGCTAAAATATATTGGCAGCTAGTTCGACTTGGATGACGGTCTTCTTCGGTCCAGCCTAGTCCGGGCCGTCGAAGTCTGGCACTGGCCGCATAACGGCATTCAAATCACATTTATCCCCGGCAAAGCTCTGCGGTCAAAGAGTCCGTCATCGGGCGCGTACATATACATGGATATATGTAGTAAATATGTACTCTATGCATATAAAGGGAGGCTCTGCAGTTGGCGCGCGCACCCGACCAGCTGTCAATCCTAAAGAATTTGCTTACTCAGTGAAGTATTACCAACAATAACAAGCCAAAAGTGGGAAAAAAGTTAAGAAATCACTAAATAGCTGCCATCATGACTCTTGCTGCATTCAACGCTACCAGGTAAAAATAGACAACATTATTAAACATGTGTGGCAAACTTTCATTTTTAATATAATTTAAATTCTTAATATTTTTCTAATATTCAATATAATATTTTTATACTTCACTACCATACCAAAGCATACCAATATAAAACGAGAGCAACAGTCGAGCAGTATGCGACAGTGGGATACCCTTCGACCTATGTTCCTGTGTTGTTTAATTTGTGAATTCGTACAATTACGAGTGTACGTGTACATACATATGTGCAAGTTAACAATAGTTAACGACACCCGCCAGCTAGGCACCAAGATTTGCATAGCTTGCGTTCTGAGCCCCTTGACTCCGTGTAACCGGAGATCTTGCACGAGGCGCACAGTCAGCGGAACATACCGTGGGACCGGCGACTGTGCAGAAACATGGAATCGGAGTCATAAGTTCATTTTGTCTTTGTAGTTCAGTTCAAAAATCCAACTCAAACTCTACGGACACTTTGGGTCCCTAATAAACATTGTAAAGCAATTCCATCGTTTTACTCTTCGGTTCGGTACGTGGGCAAGTCCATGCCGCGTAGTCTCTGTCACATCTAGACCCGACCTTTATTATATCAGTGCACCCGTTGTCGGCGAATTCCGGCAACGGCTAACGTTCGCGATCAAATCAACCTCTCCTAGCGTGGGCGCATACCTGCCACGCGAGTAAAGGAGATCGTGACAAGTGCATCGCCCATCACGGACTGTTCACCGTGATCGGAATCCACTCCTGACGCCCCCGTCAAGTGGAGGTACCTTCGAGGGAGACCCCCCGACACCACCGTCGCAGAATTGTGTGTTGGCGCATACCTGCCGCACGCAAGCCGCGTTCTCACCAAGCTGCCCGCAGCCGCCCTGCCGCGGTCAACGAGGGACCAAGCTGAAGACTCCGATATAACTGGCGCCCAACGTTGTGAAGATTTCAACGCTCCGAGATTAGGTTAAAAGCTCGAAATGTTCATGTAAGTGGAAAACTTATTCATAATCGCCTCAGAATAGGGAGTTAAAAATCATTAAATACAATACGTAGGAAAGTAATTTATTGTTTGCAATCTTAGTGCAGTTCAAACTCTTACAAATTTAAAAGAAAGAAAAAAGAGCAAATTAAGTAATATAAATAAAATAAATTTCAATTTCATATTGTGAAGATAGTCAGTCCAGCCAAAAGAGCTGTGTCAGCGTATTCACACACTGCGCTTCTCTGTGGAGCTGCATTGGTTTCGAGTATCACACAACTGAAAGTTGACGCGCAATCAGACAATCCGACTGCGGGGTCTGTTCGTTCGCTTAGCTTGTATTTTTATTGTTTTTCTTGTTTGGTACAACCAGCCGCTGTTTCGTTTTTTGTCTCCTCCCCTGCCGTTAATTTCGTTTTGACTCACAACTCAGATCTGATTAGCTTTGGGTGTATGAGTGAGTGGAATAACGACGAACTGCTAGACCGTCTATATAACGAAATATTGAAGAGGAAGCTAGCCGGACAGAGTCGAGCCATGAATGTAGAAGACGTTCAACGAATTATTATAGTAGCTGTATCAGCTGCTTTAAAGCAGCAGAGGATAGGCTTTGAGGACAAGCTACAGGAAAAAACTAATCAGCTTCGGGCCTCAACTGTGTCCGTACCTGAGATTAGAGCCTATGAGCCGATTCAAGTTGTGCAGGGCAGAGAATGCAATGAATGCCTGGATGCAGTGAAGTCACTTCCAGAGTTCAATTGGTCGCAGGAACAGTATGGAGGCAAGCGGCGGTGGCCGCCTATGCCCTTTTCAAGCCTCACGAGGGCAGCTCTAGACATTACCAGGCTGTTCTTATAATTCGGAAACGAATAAGAGGATCTGCCGATGCGGTTCTAGCTTCGTACAACACTGTTTTGAACTTTGACGCTATCATAGCCCGACTTGACTTCACGTACTCTGACAAACGCCCACTTCATTTGCTTGAGCAAGAGCTCGCAACATTTAGACAGGGTCCACTGTCCATTATGCAATTCTATGAGGAGGTCGAGAAGAAGATCACACTCCTAACAAATAAGACGACAATGAGTCATGAAGCGGGCCAGGCACGCTACATGAATGAAAAGCACAGGGCTGACGCACTTCGAGTGTTCGTGTCAGGTTTACGACAAAATCTCACTGACGTTCTTTTCACTGCTCAGCCAAGAGACCTACCCTCGGCCTTAGCCATGGCCCAGGAAATAGAGTCAAATCATGAAAGGCATGCGTTTGCAGCTCAATACGCTATAATTAGAGGACAAGGCTACCAGACAGCTTCAAGGCCGCTCCAATCAGCGACAGGGAGAGTCTGGAAAAAACCCTTACTTTTCTAGGGAACAGGGAGTCCGTCCGAATGACAGGAAGCAAGATCAGGTAGAGAAAATGGAGGTCGATTCGTCATCCAGATTCCGACAACCGACTAACTTCCAACGGCAAACTGCCTCAGGGCCGAACCAAACACCGTCACCGGCTTTCGGCGGTAACCAACAGCAGGGTAATCAGAAAAGACCAGCAAGTTCTCAGAGAGTATCCGACTTTAGGCGACAGAGGGTAAACCATCTGCGTCAAGAGGATCAGGAGGAGGCCGAGTATGAACAGCAATATACTCAGGCCGCTGAAGAGGCTGCTGAAGAATTAGAGGCAGACAACGAGTCGGATATGAGACTGATGCTATCAATTTTTTAGCGGAGCATCCCTGCTTCCGTTCGTCCAACGGACAGTAGCAGGGAAAACGTTAAAATTTCTGATTGACAGCGGGGCTTCAAAAAGCTACATAAGACCAGACTTAAACATAGCTCCCCCCATTCCAGTGAAGACCCCATTCGTAGTGAAGTACATCCATGGCTTCAACAACATCAGTCACAAGAGCTTCCTCATTATATTCGGTGTCACCAGCCCATTCTTTCATGTACCCGGACTCACCACATTCGATGGAATAGTTGGGTTTGATCAGCTTTCACAAGTTGATGCGACCCTCGATTTAAAAGATAACCTTATTCGATTCAAAGTCGGATCTGAACCTTTAAGGTTCATAAGATGTGCCCAAGTTAATTTCACTAAGATATATGACATTGAAGTCCCTCCCAAAGTTCGTGAGAGTTTCCTTCAAATGATGTCCACTGTCCAAAAGGCCTTTGCGGACCCGAGTAGGAAACTTCCCTTCAATACCAATGTCGTTGCAACGATTCGAACTGAGGATGATGAGCCGGTTTAATCAAAAATGTAAGGCAAAGAAAAAAAAGAATCGGCCCCCGATTAGACCACTGCGCCCAATAAGACGACAAAAAACTAAACTTTTATATTTCTTTCGTATATCAAAACGTAAGAGGCCTTCGTAGCAAACTTTAAACTTTCTTTCTTAATAGTCTTTTATTTACCTCTCAGTTTTTGGTGTTAACGGAAACTTGGTTAAAACCGGAGATCCTAAGCTCCGAGGTTTTACCAAGTAAGTACACTATTTACAGGCGTGATAGAACTGATCGACGTGGTGGTGGCGCTCTTGTTGCAGTAGACTCCACCATTACATCAGATTTTATACAGCCGGATGTTCAATATGATATTGAATTTATTTGTGTAAAACTACACCTTACCGGTTTTTAGGCCATGGATTTTAAAAAAATTCATGGACTACTGTGTTTGTCGGAACGCAAATGTGCGTAACAGGCAGAAGGAGGCATCTCCGACCCCATAAACTATATATATTCTGAATCAGTATCAACAGCCGAGTCGATTGAGCCATGTCTGTCTGTCCGTCTGTCTGTCTGTCCGTCTGTCCGTCTGTCCGTCTGTCTGTCTGTATGAACACCTGGATCTCAGAAACTATAAGAGCTAGAGTCTTCAAATTTTATCACAAGATCCGTGTATGTTGCAGTGTTTCAAAGTTTTTTTGAAATTCGGCCACGCTCCTTCCGGCCTCTGTAAATCAGTAATAACAATTTAATATACACAGTATATACCCAACAACCAAAGTTGTACATCTCACATGACAAATACATTGCCACGGGCGTTTTCTGAAAATTTCATTTAAATCGGACTAAAAATAAGCGAGATATGATCCGAATTAAACTCAATTTGAACGTATACTTATGCGTATATTAAGACCTAATTTACGCATCATACCGAAGTTCGAATCGTCGGACACACAGCATTTTACAAAACTTTTTATTTGCATAGAATGGTAACAGAATTAGCTTAGAATGCAACTTTGCCGAACGATCAACAATTGAGGCAGTGGCTTAGTGGTTAGAGTGGCGGACAGCGGTTCTGCGTGCGGGAGTTCGTGTCCCATGCGCGGCCGGCTGGTGCAACTTTTTATTTTAATTACTTTTTTTTGGTTATTTTTTATTCTTATAAGCTTAAAGGAAAACTACAGTTATTTAAGTAAATATCAATAAAAATATTTTTCAAAAATTAAATCTCATGTTTATTTTTTTGCAATATTTAAGACAATCAATAAGTTACGAATGTTAGAGCGGGACGCCGATACATGAATGTCTGCATTTGCACATTTACGTTTCGGCGTCCCGCTCTAACACATTCGGCAAAGTTTATAAAAGTTTTCTACTTAATTAAATATGTTGCGTACCAAAAAATTTAAAAACTACTGTTATGTTGTTGTTTAGATTGTTCAATAGAAAAGAAAGAAAAAAAGGAAAACTCGTCACACATTACATTGTTCGCGGCAGGAATCGAACCCGAGCACTATCAACATCTTTGGTCTTTGTATCCGGCATACACTCCACTAAGCTACTGTACAACTTCACATTAATTTATTGTCCTCTCGCTCTATCTAATGCTTATACTTCATGTCTATTCGCTTTTGCATTGTTTATGTGTTTTTCTTTCGTCTGTCAAATGAATTAAATAATAAGAATATAAAATTTATATTTATAAATTTTTCCAAATAAAGCAGAATTTTCATATAAATAACGGAATAATAATCCATGGCCTTCTACAGTCAGCACCTGACTGTTCGACTGGTTTCTTATATAAAACCTGCTCCTATATTCCGCCGTCATAGGAATCATCAGTCTATTCGCAGCATTTGTCTGCAATAAAGACTATATTTAACCTGTTATCAGACAGGGATCAGTTCATAGTCCTTGGGGACTTTAATATTCCTGATTGCAATTGGCCACCTAGTCCTGAGGAATATTCTCGATTGCCTTCACAGCAGCACGATCTTTTCGATGGACTGTTTGACATGTCATTGTCGCAGGTCAATGATGTTCTTGACTCCATGAAAAGATCGTTGGATCTATGTTTCGTTTCTGATCCATCTAAGGTCATTTTAAATAGGGCCCAACCCCTCGCTGTACCTGAAGATCCTTACCATCCCACCCTCGAAGTCAATTTCGATTTGGGATATTATTCTTTGACTAATAGTTACACTAATGGTAAGCGTGTGCGCTGTTTCAGAAAAGCAGACTTTCTATTATTAAATAACCTTATTTCTACTTTTGACTGGTCTAATCTTCACCTGTGCACTGATATGGCAGTAACCATAAAAGTCTTTTATAGCACCATTAATTCATTTTTTGAAATATGTGTTCCGAGTTTCTATCCGACAGCCTCAAGTAAGCCCCCGTGGTTTACAAAAGAGCTGTCACGCCTAAAGAATTTAACGAACGCCTTATTTAAAAAATATAAACTTAAACACTCTTCTTTAGTTTTTTCTCGCTATTTAACTGCTCGGTCAAATTTCAACGTGCTTAACGCTAAGTGTTATAAAGATTATTTAAACCGTTGTAGGGCTCAGTTCTTTCAAAACCCCAAACAGTTTTATAATTTTGTTAACATGAAGCGTAAATCAGCGGCTTTTCCATGTAAATTGGAATTTAAAAATGCTATTGCAGACACGGATCAGGCCATGGCCGATATGTTTGCAAGGTTTTATCAAACTACTTATTTACCTGCTACCCAAAATACTCAGTCATATCCTTATAATATCCCAAGTTCGAATGGTATCTTCACTGCACTTTTGAATTAAAGTTCAATCGCTAGGGATCTTCATTTAGTTACACCACTTTACTCGCCAGGCCCCGACGGAATTCCCGCGTGCGTACTACGGTTCTGTGCTAATTCCATGAGTAAGCCATTGCTAAAACTATTCTCGCTGTCCTTAGAAACTTCTTTTTTTCCTTCCATTTGTAAGGAATCATTCATTATTCCCTTACTCAAAAAGGGCAGCAAGTCGGATGCAACTAACTATAGAGGCATCTCTAAGCTTTCGGCCATACCTAAATTCTTCGAGAATGTCTTAACCCCTCACTTGAAACACTTTTGTAGATCCATCATTTCCCCTTGCCAACACGGATTCATCAAACGTCGTTCCACTACGACAAATTTACTTGAGCTGACATCCTTTGTGGTACAGGGATTTCAGCAAAATCTTCAAACTGATGTCATTTATACTGATTTCAGTAAAGCTTTTGACTCAGTAAATCATTCCCTCCTTGCAGTTAAGCTTGAACTTTGTGGTTTCTTGCCTAAACTTCTTAGTTGGATTGTAAGTTATCTGACTGAGAGAACCCAAATGGTACTTTTAAAAGATTGCCTTTCAAACCCACTTCATGCCACCTCTGGTGTTCCTCAGGGGAGCCATTTAGGTCCCCTTCTATTCACTCTTTTCATCAATGACCTTCCGCTTGTCATTCGATCTGCTCGCACTCTTATGTATGCAGATGATGTTAAGCTGTGTTTTCAATTTAAAGATGCCTTCTGTCACTCTTACTTACAAGCTGACCTAGATAGTTCTCAATCATGGTGCCGTGCAAATTTATTAATTCTGAATAGTTCTAAATGCAAGCTGATGACATTCTACCGAACCAGACCTGAGTTGGTATCCTATACACTTTGTGGTTGTGCCTTGGAAAGAATTGCCTTAGTTGACGATCTTGGTATCCGTCTGGACCGTAAACTTAAGATTTCGGAACATATTTCTACTATGGTCAATAAGGCTATGGGAATGCTTGGCTTTATAAGCGATGCTCTAAGGAGTTTGACGATCCTTATCTAACAAAGACCCTTTATACCTCACTTGTTCGTCTAATTTTGGAGTACGGATCATGCGTTTGGTGTACTCGATTCACAGGGACCGCATTGAATCCGTGCAAAAGGACTTTTTAATTTTCGCCTTGCGAGGTCTAAACTGGGATGTAGATGTAAGACTTCCTCCTTATACAAATATACTTAGATTACTTAATTTACCCTCCTTAGCTAACCGTAGAACTATGCTTGGTGTAGTTTTTAGGCCATGGATTTTAAAAAAATTCATGGACTACTGTGTTTGTCGGAACGCAAATGTGCGTAACAGGCAGAAGGAGGCATCTCCGACCCCATAAACTATATATATTCTGAATCAGTATCAACAGCCGAGTCGATTGAGCCATGTCTGTCTGTCCGTCTGTCTGTCTGTCCGTCTGTCCGTCTGTCTGTCTGTATGAACACCTGGATCTCAGAAACTATAAGAGCTAGAGTCTTCAAATTTTATCACAACATCCGTGTATGTTGCAGTGTTTCAAAGTTTTTTTGAAATTCGGCCACGCTCCTTCCGGCCTCTGTAAATCAGTAATAACAATTTAATATACACAGTATATACCCAACAACCAAAGTTGTACATCTCACATGACAAATACATTGCCACGGGCGTTTTCTGAAAATTTCATTTAAATCGGACTAAAAATAAGCGAGATATGATCCGAATTAAACTCAATTTGAACGTATACTTATGCGTATATTAAGACCTAATTTACGCATCATACCGAAGTTCGAATCGTCGGACACACAGCATTTTACAAAACTTTTTATTTGCATAGAATGGTAACAGAATTAGCTTAGAATGCAACTTTGCCGAACGATCAACAATTGAGGCAGTGGCTTAGTGGTTAGAGTGGCGGACAGCGGTTCTGCGTGCGGGAGTTCGTGTCCCATGCGCGGCCGGCTGGTGCAACTTTTTATTTTAATTACTTTTTTTTGGTTATTTTTTATTCTTATAAGCTTAAAGGAAAACTATAGTTATTTAAGTAAATATCAATAAAAATATTTTTCAAAAATTAAATCTCATGTTTTTTTTTTTTGCAATATTTAAGACAATCAATAAGTTACGAATGTTAGAGCGGGACGCCGATACATGAATGTCTGCATTTGCACATTTATGTTTCGGCGTCCCGCTCTAACACATTCGGCAAAGTTTATAAAAGTTTTCTACTTAATTAAATATGTTGCGTACCAAAAAATTTAAAAACTACTGTTATGTTGTTGTTTAGATTGTTCAATAGAAAAGAAAGAAAAAAAGGAAGACTCGTCACACATTACATTGTTCGCGGCAGGAATCGAACCCGAGCACTATTCAACATCTTTGGTCTTTGTATCCGGCATACACTCCACTAAGCTACTGTACAACTTCACATTAATTTATTGTCCTCTCGCTCTATCTAATGCTTATACTTCATGTCTATTCGCTTTTGCATTGTTTATGTGTTTTTCTTTCGTCTGTCAAATGAATTAAATAATAAGAATATAAAATTTATATTTATAAATTTTTCCAAATAAAGCAGAATTTTCATATAAATAACGGAATAATAATCCATGGCCTTCTACAGTCAGCACCTTACTGTTCGACTGGTTATGAATAACCTTATCCAAGGCGACGTTGAGAGTGTTGACCTGGTTAACCAGTTAAACTTCGCTGTCCCATGTATAATTACCCGTAACTTCTTACCACTAACTCTTCCTAATTGTAGATCGAACTATGCCCTGCATAAACCATTCAGGGTTTTATGTTCTGATTTTAATAAGTACCCCTTCGTATTAACAAATACAAACTCTGTACCAGCCTTTAAATTGAAACTTTGTCCTACCTTGGTAGAAGTTAAATTTTCCTCGAAACGCCTGTCTATTTTTTCTTAGCTACTATTCTGCATGCGTTTATGACACTGCCCCTCGGTCGGTTGGGCGTGTCTTAACATATACTAACTTTTTACTAATACTATTAACTCTTCTGATCTGATTGGGTTTTTCTGTGTTTTCCCCAATTCTTTGCCACAAATGTTGGATCGGTTATATCTTTGTCTATCCCAGATTAAATTAAATTAAATTATATTAAAATTAAATTTAATAAAATTAAAATTATTTTAGATCTTTTAAAACTTTACTTTATGCTTAAATTTTTTATAAATTTTCCACTGTATAAATTATTCTGTTGCCAATTCAGTCGACTGCATTTAGTTGACTTTGAATTAATTAAATAAATAAATAAATAAAAGTATCCGTTCCCCATGGGTGCAGGTGACTTCGTTAACCAAGAAATTGAAGTTCTGTTAAGCAACGGCATTATTCGACCTTCCAGGTCCCCTTACAACAACCCCATATGGGTTGTTGGAAAGAAAGGCTCCGATCTTTCGGGCTCGCCTAACAAGCGCTTGGTCATCGACTTTAGGAAACGTAACTCGAAGACCATAGCAGACAGATACCCGATGCCAAGCATCAGCATGATTCTATCAAATTTAGGGAAGGCAAAATATTTCACGACTTTGGACTTAAAATCTGGCTATCACCAGATCATGTTAGCAGAGCAGGATCGGGAAAAGACATCCTTTTCGGTAAACGGTGGCAAATATGAATTCTACCGTCTACCCTTTGGCCTCAAAACCGCTTCGAGCATTTTTCAGAGGGCCATTGACGATGTCTTACGGGACTACATTGGAAAGACTTGCTACGTCTACGTTGACGACGTAATCGTTTTCTCCAAAGATGAAGTAGAACACGTCTCCCACGTCGGCCAAGTTCTAAAGAGCCTCTATGACGCGAACATGAGGGTGTCCAAGCAGAAGTCCCAATTTTTTAAAGAAGAAGTTGAGTTGCTCGGCTTTGTTGTAACAAAGGAAGGCACCAAAACAAGCGCAGAAAAAGTAAGGGCAATCAAAGAATTTAAGCAACCGAGCAACCTGTTTGAGTTAAGATCCTTTTTGGATCTCGCCAGCTACTACAGGTGTTTTATTAAGGACTTTGCAGCGATAGCGAGGCCCCTAACTGCCATTCTAAAAGGCGAAGGCGGAAAGGTGAGCAAATACCGATCGAAGAACATTCCTGTGGTCTTTGATGAGGCTGAGTTAAACGCATTTGAAAAACTCAGAAATGTGCTTGCATCCGAGGACGTGGTCCTCCAATATGCAGACTTTTCGAAACCGTTCGACCTTACCACCGATGCTTCGACATCTAGTATAGGTGCAGTGCTATCCCATGGCAACAGACCCATTACAATGATCTCTCGGACCCTAAAGGACAGAGAAGTCAACTATGCCACGAACGAAAGGGAGTTGCTGGCAATTGTTTGGTCTTTGGACACTCTTCGCCATTACCTATATGGTAAAAGCGACATTAACATTTATACTGATCACCAGCCTCTGATATATGCAGTGTCCGATCGAAATCCCAATTCCAAAATCAAGAGATGGAAAGCACGTATAGAGGAAAGCGGTGCTAAGGTCCTATACAAGCCAGGCAAGGAGAATTTTGTAGCGGACGCTTTGTCTCGGCAAAACTTTAATGCGCTGCAGGACTCAAGCCAATCTACTGCGGCCACGGCTCACAGTGAGATCTCTCTAACCGATGTGATTGAGGCCACTGATAAACCGTTGAACTGCTTCAGGAACCAAGTGATTCTTGAAGAGTCATCTGCAGATTCAAAATGTACGTTCGTTCTGTTTGGCACCAAAACCCGTCACCAGATCACCTTTAGCCGCTGGGAAACACTTCTCGACATGGTTAAGGATGTGGTGAAACCAGACGTTGTGAACGCCATTCATTGCGAACTGCCTGTCTTAGCGCATATTCAAGATGAATTGGTTAAACTCTTTCCTGCGATAAGGTTCTGGTACTGTAAAAACCGGGTGACGGACGTTACCTACAAAGACGAACAAAGGGAGATTGTAGTCTCAGAACATAACAGAGCGCACAGGGCCGCCCAGGAGAATGTCAAGCAGATTCTGCTCGATTACTATTTTCCAAAAATGGGCAAAATTGCGACTGAAGTGGTTGCAAAATGCAAGGTATGCGACAAGGCGAAGTATGACAGGCATCCGAAAAGACAGAAGCTAGGAGTCACGCCCATCCCTACACGCGTGGGGGAAATAATTCACATAGATATTTTTTCAACTGCGGGAAAACATTTTCTAACAGCGGTTGATAAATTTTCAAAATTCGCGTTGGTTCAGCCAGTAGCTTCGCGAACTATCGTAGATGTGAAGATACCCATACTCCAATTGGTGAATATCTTTCCCGAAATAAAAGTTGTGTATTGTGACAATGAACCGTCTTTTAACTCAGACACGATTCGGTCAATGTTGAAAAACCAATACGACATTGACGTAGTAAATGCTCCACCCCTACATAGCACTTCTAAAGGGCAGGTGGCAAAATTCCACAGCACGCTGACGGAGATCGCTAGATGTCTGAAACTGCAAAGGTCAACAAATGACATCGTAGAGCTTTTTCTTTAGGCAACTGTCAAATATAACAGGACATTCCACTCTGTAACTAGGGCGAGACCAATCGAGATTGTCCACACTACCTCTAAACTTTCTCCAGCGATCTTCGCGAGGGTCGAGAGGGCCCAGCAAGAGCAGTTAGACAGGAACAATCCCTCTCGCCAGAACAGAATATTCGACGTAGGGGAAAAGGTTTTAGTGAAATCCAACAAGAGGCTGGGAGACAAGGTTACACCACTATACGTAGAACAAGAGGTAGAGGCAGACTTGGGAACGACTGTTCTCATTAAAGGGAGGGTGGTCCATAAGGACAATCTCCGTTAGGGCCTCACGCTTAGTGGTACCAGGCAAGCTTGATAGCTCTTCATTCAAATTCCAGACACTTCTGCCTCTTATCGTTGCTTGGATGGGTCCCCTGGACGGACACAAGGCTGACGGACTACTCCCACTCTAACTACATCCCCATTTTAGACGGCACAGTAATAGTTTGGAACGAAACTACTTATATTAGACACTCCTCTAATCTAACCGATTACAAAAGGTACGTACAGGAAACTATAGAGTTGACCGAGACCTTTCCACTTTCTCATATGAGAAAGATCCTAAAGGTGGACACGTCACACATACGGACTTTACTAACGACTCTGGGGGCACATAAAAGACATGCCAGAAGCATTAACTTTCTGGGGTCAGCCCTTAAGGTTATAACAGGCACACCGGACGCAGACGACTTGTTGCAGACTCGACTGACGGAGCAGGAACTCATTAGGGCAAACAACAGGCAGATTGAAATCAACTCCAGAACTCAGGAGCAAATCAACTCTCTCACCTCCACTGTTAATCAGATTTTAAATGTAAAGAAAAGGGAAGAAATAGATACGGCTCATTTGTACGAAACACTTTTAACCAGGAATAGAATCCTCACATTATAAATTTTTCCAAATAAAGCAGAATTTTCATATAAATAACGGAATAATAATCCATGGCCTTCTACAGTCAGCACCTGACTGTTCGACTGGTTTAATTTGTAAGAGTTTGATTCGCACTAAGATTGCAAACACTAAATTATTTTCCTACGTATTGTATTTAATGATTTTAACTCCCTATGCTGAGGCGATTATGAATAAGTTTTCCACTTACATGAACATTTCGGCATGGACTTGCCCACGTACCGAACCGAAAGTAAAACGATGGAATTGCTTTACAATATTTATTATGGACCGAAAGTGTCCGTAGAGTTTGAGTTGGATTTTAGAACTAAACTACCAAGACAAAATGAGCTTAAGAGGTAAATGCTTAAGCCGCAGTAATCGTTATGTAAATTCCGCCGACTCCGAGTTTCTGCCCAATCGCCGGTCCCACGGTATGTTCCGCTGACTGTGCGCCTCGTGTAAGATCTCCGGTAACACGGAGTCAAGGGACCCAGAACGCAAGCTATGCAGAACTTGGTGCATTGCTGGCGGGTGTCGTTAACTATTGTTAACTTATATATTTAAATCAAATTTGTATATGTATAAGTAAGAAAGTCTATTCTTTTATGTGCCATTTACAATGGACTTAAAAAAAATGTTTGATTTGCGGAGGCAGTGGGCGTGGCACCTAAAATTTTAAATAAAATTGATTAGCGCATAGTACACAGGAACCTTCCTGCCAAAATTGGTATCTCTAACTTTTATTGTAGCTGAGATCTGTGCGTTCACACAGACAGACATGGTTCCATCGAATAGGCTAGTGATCCAGAGCAAGAATATAAAGACTTTATGGGGTCTCCCATGCTTTCTTGTGCCTGTTACATACAATTGCACAAAGTTAGTATACCCTTTTTTTACCTTTTCCAATGGTGGATATACCAATATTAATACTAATACTATACCATACTTGACTTCACAATATTGTACTTTACCAAATCATAGTACACATCAGTATACCATAGTATTAAATAGTATGCTGTACTATACCGTAAAATATATACCGTACTATACTATACAACGGTAGTACCATACCAAACTATACAATACCATACTCTACCATACTGAACCATAATATACCATACTATACCATAATATACCATAACATACCATACTATACCATAATATACCATAATATACTATAATATTCCTAACTATACCATACTACACCATACTATCCCATACTATACCATACTACACCATAACCATACCATACAATACTTTATCATACTATACCAGACTATACCACACTATACCATACTGGGAAATTTCATGTTTGGCACTCGATTACCCGCTTTCAAAACGTTAAACAACTGCAGGGTATGCAATGGATAAAAAACGGGCGTATAGGCGAAAGAAAGTTCGCCCCAGTCTCAGCCTCAGCTTCTTCTCAGCCTCTGTTTTGGTTGCCGACTGCCTGAGGTTCTGCAGCCAGAGGAGTACATAAAGTACATGGTGCTAGTGGGTGATAGCCTCCCGCTGTTGCGACTGTCGAAGTGTGAAAGTGGGGTCTGACGAGGGAAGGGTCGCGAGTGAGATGAAATGTCAAAGTATTGTTAGGAATGCGAGTCGACTTGAGGTTACTTCCTGATTTGCTTCCGTCTGTCCAGCATATCGATGACATGTTCTCGGGGGCGATCTGGGCTTGGGTCCGAGCGGCAATAGAGACAGGTGCGGCCACTTGACAGACGCCTGGCATGCGTTGATTGCCCCTTGGCATTTAATCTCGGCCACACACAGCTCAGCTGTGGAATGTCTGGCATCTTGAGGGTAGCTTCTATCGACTCGTCGACTTCCTGGCTGCGACTGACTTTGTCATGTTTCTGTTTCCTATGGCAACACACAAAAGGAGAGGAGTGTATGGCAAGGGGGAAGATTGTTGTTGTCGTGGCATTGCATGGCTTCTCTAAATTTCCGAGAATCATCAGTGGTCGTGGCAGCCCGTTTCGATTGCAGTGCAATAAAAACAAATTCATATTTCATGGAATTTCACTTGAGAATCACATTTGCATTTCGATTGCTCTCGCTTTGCGCAGCTATCCAATATGTATCATGGGTGGGTGTGTATAGGTACATATGTGCATCTAGGATATATATGTAAAAGGTTGTCAAATATCTCCCTTCCGTTTTTTTGTCTTTTGAATTTCGCGGCTATGTACAAAGCGCTACAGAGCTCGTATCTGGCAACACTATACATAATGTCGATGTCACGAGATGCCATATGCCGGTCTAACTCGATGTATTCCATGATTTGATCGGTATTTGTCGTCACAGGTCTTCCGCCGGCTGGCTTATCCATGGTGTCGTTTTCACCGGCTCTGAATCGTCGAAACCATTCCTCCGCGGTTCGAAGTGGTAGAGTACCATCCCCCAAAACACCATTAATCTCACGGAACGTTTCTCTAGCGGATTTGCCTTTAACAAAGGAAAACTTTAAAATAGCGCGAATTTCGGCGTTAGTGAACTCCATGTTTACACGTCTATAACTGTTGAACCCAATATCCAAACTAATCATGCATAGCGTTGTTTTGTAGGTTATGTAAAGACCTTTCAAATTATGTATAGTGTTGCCAGATACGAGCTCTGGAGCGCTTTGTACACAGCCGCTAAATTCAAAAGACAAAAAAGCGGAAGAGATATTTGACAGCCTAAAATCATGCATAATTAGTCCTTATGCCGCACAATAAACAGCAAGTGCAAACCTCTACTCACTTGATTGCCTTGCAAAATAGCCATAAAATCCCTCGTATTCGACACATTGTTCTTCAAATTACGGATTTCACAGAAAATGAATGAATGAATATACATGCCACAGGGGGTCAAAAAACATATAGAAACATATATCGCATGACTCGATCATGACCCCCATTATTTTTTGGGGCTACCAAAATTTATCGAGTTTTTTTGAGGTTAAGGCAAAACTTGGACGTCTTTATTTAATTTATTTTATTTATTTAATGTCCACTAATAGCAGTCGACTTAAAAATAATTTTCTATAAAACTCAAAATATAGATTAAAATAAATTTAGATTAAAATTAGGTTAAATTAGATTAGATTAAAATAAGATTTAGGAATTAAAATATAAAATTAAGAATTAAGAATTTAAACTTTAAGCTTTAAACTTTAAGCGGGGATAATAATATAAAGAAACCGATCCTACATTTGTTGCAAGGGATTGGGGAAAACCCAGCAAAACCCAATCAGATCGGTAGGTTAGTGTTAATTGTTAGGATGTAGGGTTAAAAATTAAGAATCGACAGTTTGATAGAATTAAGAGAGGACTCAGAGTTGAAAACACTAAACAGTCTATTGTAATCAGCACAGAGAACTTGAAAAGGATCATGCAAGCTATAATTATTAAAACAAAAGTTCAAAGAGAGTGGAACAAATTACGAGTAACTCTAGAAGGAATGCAAAAGTTTATTTGGTTAAGCAGAGTAGGGGAGTCTATATCTTACTTGATTAGATGAAAGAGAAACGTAACACCTAGCATAATACGTCGGTTAGTAAGAGAAGGTAGGTTAATTAGAAGAAGTCTACTAGAGTAAGGTGGTAAGTCTACGCCTATTACCCAGTTAAAACTAAGCAAGGCGAAGAGTAGAAATTGCTTTTGAACAGACTCAATTCTATCTTGGAGAATCTGGTATTGGGGCGACCACACGCAAGAACCATACTCAAGAATTGGACGAACAAGAGAACTATAAAGTAATTTAGTTGTATAAGGATCTTTGAATTCTTTGGCCCATCTTTTGATGAAACCAAGTACTCGAAATGCCTTATTTACAGTTTGCGTAATGTGACGGTCAAATTTCAGTTTATGATCAAAAAGAATAACTAAATCGTTTACCTCAGTTATTCTTGAAAGCGGGGTTAAATCAAATGTATAGTTGGTGGCGTGATAACTACCGCTGTAAAATGACCTAACTTTGCACTTCAAACAGTTAAGATCCAGCAAATTATGCCTGCACCAAGCAAACAGCAAGTCAAGATCAGTTTGAAGGAAGTTTCGCACAGGATCACTGTACGTCAAACAAAGTTTGACGTCATCGGCATACACATGGATATCAGAGTGCAATAGTATTGAATGAAGATCATTAATAAAGAGGTTAAAAAGCAAAGGTTCAAGGTGGCTGCCCTGAGGAATACCAGAAGTTACTAAGGTTGGCTTTGATAGACAGTTTTGAAAAAGAACTCGTTGAGACCTGTTAGTTTATAGTTTATATAAAAGATACAACATTCTGAGTAAGACTATACTTAGCTAATTATAATACCAACATAACGTCAAAATTTCAAGCCGATCGGACAACAAACACAAACGTTATTAAATTAAAACCTTGCTCGCTATAATATTGTATACAGACCAGCAAGCTGTGACGTCATTGCAATGCTCATGTAGGAAAGAAAAGGAAAGAGAATGCGAGCGCGTAGCGCCATCTGTTGTTCTTCTCTTCTTTTCTATGCATACGCATTTTTTACATTTAAACGCACACACACACATACATACATTTGTGCTTGACCAATCAAATGCTACATGCACATACACATATTCATATAAAGACGCATATTAGGGCTTACGTTACGATATTTCTATTAAGTAGTAGTATCGTACAATTATGGACTCTTAACGTATAACGTTTCGGCATTTCTAGTTGATGCGGAATGCAAATAGATATATATTGATTCAACATGACAAATGTTTAATACCCTTACAAAGCATAAATTTGTTGTTTTCATGGAAGTTTTCTAAAAAACATAAATCGGTCAGAGATGGTTTGCATGGAAGCCGAAGAATAAAGTGATGTTGGTGGAAATAATGTCTATGGTGAACTTATGTTTGTATACCTTAGTTACGATACAAATATTATGAGCTTTTTAAAAGAAATACTTAGCTAAAACGGATCCGTAGATTTTATGTTCCATAACAAATGGCACGCAAATGACTATACACTGTAATATATTGTATAATATATGTACATATAAAGAGCTTGGCAATTATCACCAGGGCCGCAGAGAGAAAATCAGGGCCCGGGGGTATCCATGTTCGGGCCCCCTCCCTTCCCATCAAATAAATCAGCTATTTCCGACTGTGATGTAATTTTTTTTAATTTGTGGATTTAAATGTACTAATAGTTTATATTATTATTATTATTTTACTATATATTATAGTATATATTATATTAACTAAGTTTAAGTAATTTTAGAGGAAGTTGTCAGGTCAACCATGCCCGTATCTAAGCATTCGAAGCCTGGCGCATAACAACCTCGTATCTCTCGTAAAATTTTTCCACTAAGCATAAAAACAAAATTTTTCTTGTAATAGTATAAAAACTCAAATTTTATAATAAATTAACAAAATGTTGCATGAAAAAGAGAAAAAACTCAAAGAAGAACAAACAATAATCAATATTCAATGTTTATTCGTATACTCTTTTTATGGTTTATAATTTATGCATTTTCTTATAATATTTTTTTGTTTAAGAAACATGTAGGCGTACATTTTTCGCTTCCAATGATGGGTAGGTTATATTATATTTTGTCGAATCATTACATATATTTAGTGTAAATCTTTTATCTATTTTCTTTCTAAATATTATACGCATATTTTGTTTCATTTCGTCTTTTTTTGTGATCGACAATAAATTGTATGAATATTGTCGAAATTCACAATTGTAAAATACAGCTATACGAAAACATTAAAAATGATTCCGCGAAAACAAAGAATATTAGTTATATGAAGGTTTTAGTTTTTATTTTTCTAGTTTGTTTCATCCTTTTCATGTATAATTGGTGAAAAATTAATCGTTTTACACCATAAATTTATAAGAAGTTTATGAAAAAAAGTTTTATTCAGTGATAGAAGTTGTATAAAATAACAACCTTTTATTGCATTTTAAGAATAGTTTACAATTAATAAAATAAGAGACAATCTTGGTCTATGAGTTGCATGTTATGTAAACAAAAACAACACATCTGACAAAACATCGTAAACGCTCGCTCATGATCGGCAACACTCGGATTAACCTGACAACGTCACACCGGTTTCTCCTATGTTATCCCACGTTTATTTTCTCGACTAACAGTCCATATATTCTATGGTTTATGGCGCATAATGAAAACTTGACATGAGGAAAATGTGTTGTCGATTTCACAACAATCTGGATAAATTCACGCAGATTTATTTTGTTGACAAAAAACTGAGTACTTGACATCACAATACTTACGTTTGTTTCGTTAAAATACACTTGAAAACGTCAGTAAAGCCTTGGCCATTGTCGCTCGGAAGGTAAAATTAACAGGAAAATTAGCGGCGAGGGCAAAACGTACAATTATTACCTCTATATTGCGTATATAAAGACCTAATTTACGCATCATACCGAAGTTCGAATCTAGCGTCGGACACACAGCATTACACAAAACTTTTTATTTGCATATAATGGTAACAGAATTGCCAGCTCAGAATGCAACTTTGCCAATCGAATAACAAATGAGGCAGTGGCTTAGTGGTTAGAGAGGCGGGCGGCAATTCTCAGAGAATGTGTGTGTAAGCGTCCGTGAGTTCGTCGAGTCCTGTGGGCGGCGGCTGGCTGGTGCAAATCTTTTATTTTAATTACTTATTTTTGTTTTTTTTATTCTTAAAAACTAAAAGTAAAACTACGCCCGCTACCTAAATCTTAAATTATTTAATAAAATATTAATAAATTATTTTCCCAAAATAAATTTCATATTTTTATGCAATAGTTAAGACAATCAATGTACACGAATGTTAGAGCGGGATGCCGATACATGTATGTTTCCATTTGCACATTTATGTTTCGGCGTCCCGCTCTCACACACATCAATTGCCGTACTCGGCGTATGTACGCACGCAACTGTCAGTTTGTGCAGCATTCGGCAAAGTTTATAGAAGTGTTCTAACTAAATATTTTGATTACCAAAAAATGTAAAAATTATTGTTTGGTAAGCTTTTAAACTATTTAATAGGAAAGAAAGAAAAAAAGGAGAACATGTCACCACATTGATCGCGGCAGCAATCGAACCCGAGAACACCACTTTCAACAACATTGGTCTTCGAATCCGGCACGCACTCCACTAAGCTACTCTACAACTTCCGCTACTGCCACTTTTGTTTGCTATTACCGAAAAATGCATACACCAACTTATTCTTGTCTATTCGCTTTTGCATTGTTTATGCGTTCTTCTTCTTCTATCTGTCAATTGAATTTGTGCGTTCGATTTAAATAATAAGAATATAAAATTTATATTTTTATTTTAAATGTGTGGAGATCAACACTAAGTTGTTATTAAATTAAAGCGTTTATTTCATACGCGTAATTAATGTGTGTAACAATTCAGTAACTGTATGAACTTAGCGTCTATTCTCTACTTAGCGTCTAATAATGTAACGGCGAATATCGCCCGCGGAACTATCGTCTGCTTACGGCGGTGCCGGGTTGCCAGATCGGGCACATATCGCTGAGGCTGCGTCGCCACATCTACTCCCCCCTCAGTGACTTCGTCGGCAGGAGAAGGGAACGAGATCTGTTCCGGAAGCTGCACAGGTGTCATAGGCGGTGAAGCTGCAGGCTGTAATGCTTCCTGATTTGGTGATGGGCTAGCAGGCTCATCATTGCTGGACGGAGTGTCTACGTTGGCCAGGAATGCAGGCTTGAGAAGATCGACGGAGATCGCTTTTTCTTCTCCGTTTATGTTTACTATGTAAACCTTGTCGTCTACGCGGCGTATTACTTCATGTGGACCGGTGTAAGGCTGCTCCAGTGGTTTTTTAACAGATGCTACACGCCTGAAAACGTGCGTGCATGTGTTAAGGTCCTTAGCGAAGAACATCTGTGGCTTGGAATGATGAGAAGCAGGTGTAGCCCTAATAGTCCGAATATGTTGACGGAGCTTTTCCGTGACCCGCATATCCATGGAAGCGCCTGATTCTGCAGAGCCGAAGAATTCATGTGGCAGTCGTAGGGCTGTGCCAAACAGTAACTCCGCAGGCGAGGACTTGATATCCTCCTTGAAAGCTGATCGAAGTCCCAATAGAACGGTGGGTAGCAAGTCTGGCCATGGAATATGCGAGTTACACATGAGTGCTGCTTTCAATGTGCGATGCCATCTTTCAACCATACCGTTTGATTGCGGATGGTATGCAGTTGTGCGGATTATCTCAGCTCCAATTACTTTTGCTATCTCGCTGAACAGGGCAGATTCAAACTGGGTACCCTGGTCAGTGGTGATACTGAGAGGCGTGCCGAAAAGACAAATCCATTGCGTATATAAGGCTAATGCAACTGTTTCTGCTGACATGTTCGAGAGTGGGATCGCCAGTGGCCATCTGCTGAATCGGTCGATGATTGTGAGGCAGTAACGCAAGCCGTTGACTCGAGGCAGCTCTATGAGATCCAAGTGGATGTGATCGAAGCGTTGATCCGGGATATCAATCTGTCCGAAAGGTGTTCGTGTGTGTCGATGAATTTTGGCACGCTGACACGGGAATACATTGTCGGCACCACCTTACGACATCACGATTCATGCCTGGCCAAACAAATCGCTGTTTCATTAATCGCGCAGTTGTGCGGCCGCTTGGGTGTGCCATGTTGTGGATTGCGTCAAATGCGCGCTGTCGTAAAGTGCCAGGAATGTATGGACGTGTGCGTCCCGTTGATGTATCGCACATGATGCGGTTTTGTCCAATGTCCAGAGTTTGGAGCTCCAACGATGTATCTTGTTCAAGTTGCGTAATTTCGATATCAGCTTGCTGAGCATCAAATATTGACTGAGGATCGAGATCGCTGGGCATGCTAATGGCATTTATACGCGACAGTGTATCTGCTACGATGTTTTCTGCTCCAGGTGTGTGGACAATCTCGGTTGAAAACTGGGCAACAAAGTCCAATTGCCGCAGCTGACGAGGTGAGGCTTTTGATGCTTTTTGTGCAAATGCGTAAACAAGCGGCTTGTGATCTGTTTGGATGACAAAAGCTCGGCCTTCCAAAATGTGTTTGAAGAACAGAGTGGCAGCGAACGCTGCTTAAAGCTCGCGGTCATAGGTGCTGTAGTTTTTCTCGGCAGGTGATAATTTCCGTGAGAAGAATGAGACTGGCCGCCAGATATTGTCCTCCAGTTGTTCCAGGGCAGCTCCTATAGCTGTATCGGAGGCGTCAGTTTTTAACAGCAATTTAGCTGAAGGAGCGAGAAATGTTGCTCTGACAGCATTTTCGATGCCTTGCTTACAATTGTTGAAAGCATTCGTTGATTCTGTGGTCCATGGTATCTCGCGTTTATCATTTTTGGTAGCACCTTTCAAATAATTCGTGAGCGGGATTTGAGTTTTTGCTGCACCAGGAATCCGATAATAGTTGAGCATTCCCAAGAATCTCCGCAACTCCATGATTGTTGTTGGCTTTGGAAAGTTCCTAATAGCCTCCGTGCGCTCGACAGGTGGTTTAAAACCTTTTGAGTTTACCGTAAAACCCAAGAATACAACTTCTTCTTTGCCGAATTGACATTTTTGTGGGTTTATGGTAAGTCGGTTGTCCTGCAGGATTTGGAATACTGTTGCTACGTGCTGGAGGTGCTCTTTGTGAGAGTGTGAGTAGATGATAATGTCATCGATGTAACAACCAACAAACGGCAGGCCTCGGAGCAAATTGTCCATGTGGCGTTGAAAGGTTTGTGCTGCATTTCGTAAACCTGGCGGCATTCCAATAAACTCGAACAAGCCGAATGGAGTTGTAACGGCAGTTTTAGGAATGTCCTCCGGAGCGATGGGAATCTAATGGTACGCTCGCACTAGGTCGATTGTGGAGAAAACACTACATCCATGTAGTCGCTGGAGAAGGTCTTCACAATGCGGCGTGGTATGCGCGTTTAGTTTCCGATAGTCCCCTGTAGTTCGCTATCCGTTGTTTTTCTTAGGGACAAGATGGATTGGGCTGGCCCATTGGCTATTTGAAGGTCTAATAACCCCATGCTGGAGTAGCATATCGAAATCCCTGCGAGCTGCAGCCAACTTCTCTCCTGTGAGTCGCCTTGGCCTGTCAAAGACGGGAGCGCCTGTTGTGTCAATGTGGTGAGATACCGTGTTGCTGACGTGGGTGGCTGGCGTTGTGATCGGCCGTGTTATCTCTATATAGCGAGTGAGAAGCTGAACATATTGTTGTGTGCTTCCACTCAAGGTGCTAACTGTTAAGACGTTGAACAGACTTGTTTGGGTTAGTTTCCCTTTTGTTTCCAGCGATGCAGTGGGATCGTAAAGACATCTGCGCTTTAGATCGAGTAGTAATCCGTTGTGCGTGAGGAAGTCGGCCCCTATTATGGCTGACTGCACGTTGGCGATTGTGAAGGTCCAGTTGAACTTCCGTTTTAGATTGAGGTTGAATGTTAATGCGATCGTTCATAGGTGTCTATGACAGATGTGTTAGAAGCATAAAGCTTAAAGTTGTCCTTCCTGTGATTATTCTTTTTTAGTATTGAAATCGGTATGAGTGATATTACCGAACCTGAATCAATCAAGAATTTTATGTTGGTGGAACGATCGTAAATGTGGAGTCTATACTCCTTTGAGAGGCGTACAGGATTCATACTATCACTAGCCGCCTGAACTACTGATAGCTTATTTAGTTTCCCTGTTGTGCTGTCCACGAACAGGGCTGGATACAGCGGCGCGCTTTAGAGCCGAACTTGGTGTGATAGAAGCACTTGGGTGGAGAATTCGATGGCTGCTGCTGGTCCTTCTTGTGTTCGGTTTTCTGTGTGATATTATCCAAAACCTTCTGCATGGTGGACTTAAGAACAGCGAGTTCGCGCTTGCAGTCAGCCAACGCGTCACTTATGCGGACAGGATGTGTGTGTGCTCCTGCTGTTGTTGAGTGTGAGGCCGCCATGACAAGTGATCCAGCTTCGTCTTCCATAAGATTGTCAGCGAGATCGGCTAATTCCTCCATCGGGGCTGCGCCCAGGACTTTAAGCACACGTTGCACTTGCTGTGGGAGAAGTGATAGCCAGCGCACACGCAGCACGTCATTAGAAGCCCGTCCACCTGCGAGCATAGTCATTTCGCGCAGTAGCTGTGAGGGTGATCTATTTCCAAGGTCCAATTCCGATAACGCCCTTAGAAGTTGACGATCTGGAGACATGGTAAGGCGTTTTATGATGCATGCCTTCAATTGCTCGTATTTGTTGGTCTCCGCTGGATTTGCCACAACATCAGCTATTTCGGACAAGCTTTCCGGATCCAGTGCACTCAGTAAGTGATAATAACGCATATTATCGGATAGAATGCGGTGACACTGGAATTGCGCTTCCACTTGCAAAAACCATAAATGCACGTTTTGTTTCCAAAATGGCGGTAGCTTGCAGACGCCGACAGCTTCAGTTGTAGCAGTGTTGTTGCTGTTGTTTTGTTGAATTTCACCAGAATCTGGCGACTGTCGTGCTGCTGCTGCATTTTGTTGCATGATTTCCTCCATGATTTTTAGAAAGCGCGTGTTTTAATTTTCGGGGTCACCAATGTGGAGATCAACACTAAGTTGTTATTAAATTAAAGCGTTTATTTCATACGCGTAATTAATGTGTGTAACCATTCAGTAACTGTGTGAACTTAGCGTCTATTCTCTACTTAGCGTCTAATAATGTAACGGCGAATATCGCCCGCGGAACTATCGTCTGCTTGCGGCGGTGCCGGGTTGCCAGATCGGGCACATATCGCTGAGGCTGCGTCGCCACAAATGATTAATAATAATTCAAACGGGCCCCCGGGCCCGCAGTTTTCAGAAGGGCCCGCGATTTTCCGAAAAACCTTCACTTTAATGACTATTTTGACTGTTTGCATAGAATCAATCCTTTCAAATTTTCGCGCCCGAAGAGTAACGATTAATGAGAACTTGCTATTGGTTCGTGGAGCTGCGCGCGCTTTTCAGCAGTTATCGTCGGTATATTTCGTTCGAAAACGTTCTCGCGCGTGCGCGATTGCGTTTCAACCGTGCAGTACTCAGGGATGCCAACTTTATACTCTTGCCATAAACTTTTGAAGTGAAGTTGCTGCAGTTAGCATCACTGGTCTCAGTCTTCTGTGTCCTGAACGCCGAAATAAAGTCGTGCACGTTCGAACACGTTTTGTGACAGTTGCGTAGAGGTAATAATTGTACGTTTTGCACTCGCCGCTAATTTCCCTGTTAATTTTACCTTCCGAGCGAAAATGGCCAAGGCTTTACTGACGTTTTCAAGTGTATTTTAACGAAACAAACGTAAGTATTGTGATGACAAGTACTCAGTTTTTTGTCAACAAAATAAATCTGCGTGAATTTATCGAGATTGTTGTGAAATCGACACACATATTCCTCATGTCAAGTTATCATTATGCGCCATAAACCATAGAATACATGGACTGTTAAGGAAAGGGAGAGACCCGAACATACCCCCGGGCCCTGATTTTCTCTCTGCGGCCCTGATTATCCTATATATCAATAAATATTACATTTGGGGGCTCAACCGCTGAACAAACATTACATATAAACTTAACTGCAACTACATAGACATGTGAAAAACTGAAACGGTCTGTGCAAAAACTTTAAGTTGTGGTGAAATATCGTCAAAAAAATGAAATTTCGTTTGTGTGTATGTGTTGGCGCCGCAACGAACAATTTTGAGAAAGGTATCGGTTAAAGACGGCGAGACAAATGCCAAGTGCGTCGCGCTCGAAAGCGACTGCCAAAAAGTGTAAAAAAGAGACAATGGTACGAGTAGATAACGGTGAAACACCAAAAACGTCGCGACAAATAAATACACGACGACAAGCACAATAAGAAGAAACAAAAGTGATGGGAAATCAAGAACAGTTGCAGCAAATTATTCAATTATTAAGTCTGAAAATTCAAGCTGATGAGGTGGCGCAAAATACGCCAAAAGTCTCAATTGAATGTTTTGGAAATGTTGTTTAAGATTTTGACGGCGAGACGGTGCCGGTCAAAAATTGGATTGAAAATTTCGAGTTGAATGCTGACGCGTATAGATTAGACGAGAGGCGTGCTGTTGGCGTGCAGTCCATATAGCCGCATGCCCACGTCATTGGGTTTTGCCGTGCCTTGTTCAGGTCAAGGGCGTCGCCAGATTTCGCCCTTACAGTGACTCTGAAAATGGAAGAGGTTCAAATCAGAACCCCGGCTCAGAATGTCGGAAAGGAGCTCCAAAATGCTTATCCAGGCATTACGCTGGCGGACAACCGTTGCCATGTGCCAAGCAGAGTCTCCATTGTTCTGGGGGCCGACGTCTATGGCGACGTACTTCTTTCAGGTCTTGTTCCTTCCCACCGTGGACTGCCGTTGGCCAAGAACACTCTGTTTGGCTGGGTACTATCCGGTGTCTTCAAGATGTAGTCCGCTAGCGTTTCTAAAGCCCCTCCAGTGGCATCCAAAAGATCACGTCTCCACCCTCACATTTGCAATAGTATTGCAAGGGGGGCGGGGTGTTAACGCCGAACTCGCCGCCAAAAAGTAGGCAGCATATCGGCGTAAACAGTGCGAGAGTCACCAAGTGAAGTGAACGCCACGCGCCTCGAATTGTCTTTTTTTCGAATTGTTTTCGCGTCGGTTAATTTTCGTCCAGCAACAGCAATTTTCACCACATCTACGATCCCCCCAAAGAAGGAAGACTCCATTGCAGCCACCACAATCACGGACTTTTGCTTTTATCGCTAAAACGATCTTGCGTCCTTGATTGTTATATGAGATTATTGAGATAGGTTATCATCTGGACAGCGAGACAGACATTTAAGAAGATAGGCATATGGACAAACAGTTATTGATTTGTACATCTGCTACCCATTAAGAAGGGTATTCCAACTTTGTGTCCATCGAAAATATACATTTTTTACAAGCATTAACAGTTGAGTAGACATAGCCATACCCGTCTTTCTGTCTTATTAGAATATGGATCTCAGATGCTATAAGAGCTAGGACTACAAGAAAATATAAAATGTCTAAATTCTTCGCACAGATCAAGTGTATTTTAGGCTTTCACCACGCCCCTTTCCGCTCGTTTATTAATAAAACCGAATATCAGAAGCAATTTAAATATAGGTAGCTTCATATTTGGTAATTACATTAACCACTACGCTTAAATGATTAATGAAAATTAGTAAAGAAGTAATTTAGGAAATACACTGCGCGTCATCAGGATAGCGCCCCCTGCTTTGCCCTATTTCTTATTTTATCTAATTTGCTATTGCACGCAAATTCGTCAATGTTGTTGTTTTTTGTTCACTGATATTCTGTCCCTCTTTGTGAGAAAAAAAGAGCACATGAGAAGAACCGTTATCTTTTTAATTCTGCTTTGTCTTAATTTCGATTAAAAAGCTTACACATGATTTGCATCATCAGATTAGCGCCTGCAAATGCAATTGTGATTATCTTCCTTAATTTGAAACGCACAGCAATAATTTTTACGGTGATTAATTCAATAGTTTGAAATAATATTTTGTGAAAATAGGAAGAGGAACAGTCCTATCTTTGGAGGCAAAATCAAAAATCACAGCTTTCTATGTATGCGGGCTATCTTTTCTTAAAATCGCTGAAAAAACCGTTTGACATCGCAAAACCATAGCCTATTTTCTTTATAACAAGAATACTTATAGAAAGAACATAAAATGTGGCAATTGCCGAGTCATTACCGAGGCAGATTGCAGGATAATAACCGAGAGGCTTCCAACTCCCACGACTCCTCTGACAAAATCCGAGAAAAATGTGGTTTTAATGAGAGGTAATCAACGATTCAAAGAGTGATAAAGAACGCTGAACATTTAAAGAGACAGAAACTAAAGAAAAAACCACCTTTTAATAAGTTGCGAAAAGAAACACGCCGTGATTTTGCTTGTACACACATGACATGGTCGAAGGAGTGGCAAAATGTCGTATTTTCCGATGAGAAAAAATTTAATCTTACTACTACCACGATTTGCGTAAAGAGGAGCATCTTTTGGATCGTTTACACAGTCAGGTCGGAGGTGTTATGGTATGGGGCGCCGTATCCTATTATGGTCACTGCGAATTGCAGTTTTTAACACCAAAAATGAACGCGAAAGACTAAAGTTGCGTATTAAAAACGACATTCCCGTTCTTTAAAAATATTTTTGGTAATCTGGAATGGCATTTTCAGCACGACAATGCCCCGATCCACACCGCCCGTTATGTAAAATCATGGATTAGAGAAGAAAAAGTGAAAGTCCTGGAGTGGCAACCATACTCTCGAGACCTTAATATAATAGAAAACGTATGGGGATGGTTGGCTAGGAAGGTGTACGAGGGTTGTAAGCAATATTTTACTAAAGAAGATTTGATCACCGGGATAAAACTCGCATGATCAATGTATTCTTTGGACTACCTACAAAAACTTTATGAGTCATTTCCTAATCGAATGTGTGATGTCCTTATTAACAAAGGAGGGACAACACATTATTAATTAGCTTTTAAAATATTCAAATTAGTATTTAAAATTGTTAAGTTTAACATATTTTCAAAATTAACTGAAAATACTCATATTATCGTGGGGGGCGCTATCCTGATGACCCAATTTTGATTTACTCATTTATGAAATGTTTTTCTTTATTATTTATATAAAAATCCATTTAAAACCATTTGCATTGAATTATAACTTTTCATTTTTAAAATTATTGGAATTATCAGAAAAAAATATTTGCATAGCTCTAGCTTAAGTAGTCTGCCAAATATTTGACATCAAAGAAGCATGTACAGGGGGGCGCTATCCTGATGACGCGCAGTGTAACTTCAAAGAGGTACGGATATCCATGCCGCTCTCTGCAAAGTATGCAACACAAAATTCGCAAGACAAGTCAATAATTCGTTTACGCATGCCGAGGTTAGCCCTTCTTTATGGTTTATAACAGTTTTTGACTGATTATTTCTTAATTTAAGTACATCGATTGTAAATGCTACTTATACTGGGACTACTCACCTACTTTTCGCTAATTCGCTGATTACCATTATCATGAGGATTTCAAAGGACCGACGACGTCGTTTGGAATGTTGTCTGCGCTATCCTCTTAGTGAGATGCAAGTTGATCGTTATTTGGTCTATTGGCAGGCAACTTATTCACTGCCTGGGAGACGCCCTTTAAAACACTTAACTCGAATCGAATTCCCAATAATCTAGTCTCATGGACACAAGCAAAAACACACGCACAGATACCCATCCCCATTGAGAAGACCGTAAGGAAGAACTTAGGCGGTAGGCAAATGGATTTGCTAGACTTGAACAGGAACTGAGGGTGTGGTGTGCAGATGAGGGCTGTGAGGGAGGGAGTTAACCGTGCCTAGATGCCTTCCTGTTGGGTTCCTACCCCCATCTCCTGACGCTCAGACGCTTGCCTCCCCGCACTGACACAACCATCACAAACTGTTTAGGTGTGAGTTTAAGTGTATTCTCGTACGTTGTGCATGACATGCAACAATATTTCCGCTTCAACACCCGCAAACCTAACCACTTCCTGACTTGGCCCCACTGCCACAAGCTGCAGATCACATTAATCACGGAGATTTTCAATCGATTCGGATTTCAAATTCGACTTTAACTCTAATTTCTATTGTGTTTTGACGTTGTTGTGAAGTTAAGAAAGTTAAACGCATTTTAGCCAACTCACATACCAGCCAAGCAGAATGAATTTACATTCACTTTGCTATCGCCTCATCTTCTCACGCCTGTCCATCAATCTCCGGCTACCGTTTCCACACTTTAACTGTGTCTCTTGCCGCAGCACTTTGTGTCCTGTCGTCTGTCTCTTTCACTATGAATATATCTTTGTATGCATGGAAGTGTGTGCAGCATTTCAACGAAGTCCGCCTCCGGCTGCATGTCTTCCCATCCATCCATCTATTCATTTATAAATCCAGCCACACATCTGTACATAAATACATGCCGAACCCATGCCCAATTCTAATTCCAGTCTCAGTTGGACTGCCTGCTTTGCTTCGCTATCGTTTTGTGGGGGATTATTATAATGCGGTGCGGGTGCCACATGCCAAATGGAAAAAGTTCAATCATAATAAACTCTGAGTAAATTTTAAATGACGCAAAAAAACCTCATATACCTAGAAGTAAAGAAGTTAAAAGGCAAAAACACCCTTTATAGGTCCCAATATGCTTACCAGTTCTTGAGGGTATCTTTAGGTATAACCTATAGTAAGTTTAAACTAGGTTAAAAGATTTGCAATTGAATTTTATGCTAAACACTATTATACTTTAGGGTTTATAAGATCAGGGAAATTGTGTTCTGACAAACAGCTCTTTCTAGTAATATAAACGGTAGAAGAATCGCTTATACAGTTAGTTTTTCTGTATTAAGTAGTATCATACATATTCAATAGCAGAACTATATCATCTTATCATTACTAGCGCACACAGGGTATATGCATATTTTTCTCACGATTGTGTGTGCGTCAGTGCATGAAACAATTATATAAACTGTGTATTCCCACTGTAAAATTGTTTCTGACTGCGGATAAGGCGGGGCATGATTAATTTTGATGTGATTTAAATGCTTTGCTTGTGCATTGAATTATTATGGCAAGCACCCGAGTCTTCGCTAAATTGCAATAATTTTATGTGGCGGGCATAAAAAATTTTATTGATGCTCGTTAAACATTACGTATGTATACACAGCGTATACCCGCATGAAGGCCAGACAACATGCTATTTAAATGAGTGACATATGTGCACGTATATCTCCATATACTTATATGTGTCCTAGCACACATACATAGAGTGGCACACATATAAAACATAACGCTCAATTGATTTTGATTTTATTTTTAACGAATTTTGCGGGCTCAGCGCAAATTGTTGCCACGCCCACACACACAACGACGTGGTGACTTTATTATATGATCCGAAAACCGGGCAATGAGCATAATATATTTGTCATCAATTTAGTATCGCGACGCCGACACACAGAAAAGGTTCAATTTGAAGCCGGCGGCGATGTTTTTTTACTCTTTAATATGCAGATGGAGGCTAACGAGTCCCCAGCTGGAAAAGAAAGTCTACAGGAATTATATATAATATATATGCGTTTGTCAGAGGAAACACTGGGTTAGAGTACAGGTAAAACAGGTGTATACGAGATACGAGTGGAAAGTTATGCTCCACTGCGTTCTTAGTTACATCTCTGCAAATGAATTGTGGAGATTATACATCTACAGGTCGGTAAGGGTATATGGGAATTCGCTGGACTGCAAGGCCCATTAATTTCTTCTTTATTTATGCCACTACCAGAGCACAAACGTTCAATTAAAAATTCAATTATTAGCTGGCGCACAGATAAACACAACGGGGGTAAGAGTGGAAGCACAAAAAAGCAAAAGGGAAAGGGAAAGACAGAGGGGGAGAGAAAGAGACAGTGCTAGTCATGCTGGGAATATGGCATCAATAAACGCGGCCAGATACAATTGACCCCGAAAAGTATATTGCGTCCGTTAGGTCTGAGTGTCTGAGGGTCGTTCCCTCGCCCTCTCTCTTTCTGTCTGTGTGTGTGTGTAACTGCGATGGGTTTTTACAGTAAACAGCCATAGAGGCCATCCAACTAATGTAAAGTCAATCGGCATCAAGCATCGTTCAGGCCCTAACGGGCAGCCAAGTGAAAATGGGATTTTAAAGGCAGTAAAACAGCCGAGCGGGACTGCTCGATGTGGGGATTGAGGAGCAGGAAGGGGAAGCTGGTTTGAAAAACGAGAGAGATAGTTGATGATGCTGCCGTTGTTGCTGAAAGTAAGAACATTCTTGCGGTGAAAATAAATTGAAAATGTTGCTAATAATTAAAAGCTAAATTTTAAGCGAATGTGCAATGCAAGTTAGGGTGAGCAGCAAAAATGAGACAGACAGTTTTCGCCTGCGATATGACAATGATCTCATACCCTTGCCCTAACTACATACTTATGTATATATTTACTTGTTAACTATGTTGCTAAAGTTGCTCAGATTTGGCAGTATTTAGTTGTAGCATAGAATGGAATAAATATACTCTGTCAAAGCGAAAAAAAGTTTGAAAGGTAAGCCCGACGGGTCAAAAGTTGTATTAAAACGTAATTAGAGAACTCGACGCTAACTCGATGTGTAACCTCATACAGAATAATTATCGTGCACGAGTCTGTCAAAATAAAGCGCTCAACTATGAATGTTGCAGTTGCGAGTTTGCATGAGTCTGACAAAAGCGTTATAAAAGTGCAAATACTATTATAACTATAAATATTTATGTTATAATACGTAACATGTGTACTTTACGGCTTAGTGGCTGTGTCTGAGATTCTTGGAAAAAATTCTTGAATTATTTGACAAATTTCGTGTTGACAGCATTTTAGTTGGCTTTATTCAAGCTAATTTGATTTTGTTCATTTATTGCGCAGTTCGTGCACTTGCACACGACACCGCACTCACCCATACAGACACTCACACAGGGAGAGTCGAGTCCCACCCTATAGTCTGACATAACATATGCAGTTTCTGTTTAAATAATGAAACAGATTTCACTTGAATCGGAGCTTTACTTGACGGTAGCTGCCACAAAGGCAACAGAAATACCATAAAAAGAGCGAGTGTACACAACATGCATCGGGCTGAGCGAGTACCCTGAATATGTAGCGCAGCTCAACTGGTTTGCTGCGGTTGTACGTTGCACCTTGTACAGGGTGCGGCACAGTGCTAGCGAGTGCAATACTGGGGCACACCTAAAGCTCATGCATAGATGCGCTGTCATTCCCTCTGCATGTCTGTCTGTCTCCCTCTCTATGTTCCCCTGCTCTCTCTCCCATCGCCTGTCTCTGGGTTCGTTCATTATTCAAACGATTTTGCATGCATTTTAATCTTCTCACTTCTCGACGACAAATGGCGTAGCAAAAGTGTGGCCCCTGTCACCCCTAACAATAAAAGCTTGGCAAGCGCAAGAAAGCCAAAGGCAAAGTTGGTGCAAAATGGCAACAGTTGCCATCTGGCTTTCTACGCCGTTTTTCAACTTATAACGGTTTCCGATTTCGATTTAAGCGAATCAGTTTTTATGTCCATAATGCACTGTTCACACTGTCGGTGTGACATAGTGGACGAGAATGCATTACCGCATCGCTGCATAGCTGCATTAACATGCTGGACCTGTCCAACATCCGTGCCCGGAATCTGTGTTCCTGTAATTGCATTTTAATTTGCAACAAAATCCAATTATGCTACACAAATTTCGTTTGAAGCCTGCAACTTTGTTTATTCAATTTCTACACATTTTAATCTCTCGCTCACACACTTGCTCTCCCTCCGGTTGCCATTCATAGCATGAACTACGCTTCGCTTTTTGCCCCCATTGGTACACAGCCCAGCAGCAATTGAATAATACGGAAATCAGGCACTTTTTATGAATCACTGAGGAGTTGAATATCATTTAAAGAACTTGCGGAGTACGAAATGCCACAACACGAGTGCGCTCTTGTTAATATGTATATAAGAGCTGTCAAACATTCGTTGATAGTAATATTAATATCGATGGAGGCGGAGATAACAAGGGCCCACAAAAAAAAAAGTGTCATGATCTGGGTATGCGGCATATGCAGTTATATGTATTTTGGGTCGCTGATTTCGAATCCTGTGTTAGAAATTCTCCATCACGTCTGGATTTCGACATAACCTTAAAAAACTGAAAAACCTTTAAATATCCCCAAAAGATATAGAATCCTGATCTGAGCATGCGATATATGCTTTAATATGTATTTTGACCTTCTAAGTCCGAATCCGAAGTTAAAATTTACACTAGACGTCTAAATTTCGATTTAACCTCAAAAAACTAGAAAAATTCTTGGAGCCCCATAAAATAATGGGTGGTCATGATCGGGTAGTGTGATGATTATATACATATGTTTTTTGACCTTCCAAATCTGATCCCGAAGTCATGACACTTTTTTTTTTGTGGGCTTGTGTAATCAGTTTATCAATAATACCGGGCTTATATCCCAATATTTGACAGGTATATTTAAATCAGCTCCTGATCATTTTTCATGAAGACTTCCCAAAATAATTCACGTAGAAATAAATAAATATATATATATATGTATTTTTAAATAACACCAAATGAGCTGCGCTTGGTTAATGGTCAAACCATTGATGGTTTTACAGATCACATACATGAGATGTATATGTAGGACTTGCTCTAATAAGCTAAATATGTTAATCGATAGGTTATCGTAGAACAAGTGCGTACTTTTCAAGTGGAAAAACCGTTGGCATAAGATTATTGTATCTGGGTGGGACTACTTTAAAGAGTTAGGACGTTGGGCGTGGCATAAGAAATAAACTTGATCTGCGCCTGGTAAACAGAAACCCTAATGTCAAATTTGGTGTCACTAGCTTTTAAAACAGCTGGGATCTGTGTGTTCATCTGGTTATCCAGACATCCAGATAGACAGACGAACATGGCTTAATCGACTCGGCTAGTGATGCTGAGCAAGAAAATAACTATATAATTTGTGGTGTCTTCCCCGCCTCCTTCTGCCTGTTAAATACATTTGTACAATTAATATACCCTTTTTTGACCCTTTTTAAATGGTCATTTGCATTTTCGAATGGTATACAAATAGACATCGAAATCGGTTAAGCGAGCTTGAAGGATTTGAACATGACAAAATAAATGACAACTTTATAAAAAAAATTGATTACATTAACGATAATTTAACATGTGCCATTTTTCATCATTCCGCATAATAAAAGTTACGTTGCCTTGCATATTTTTTGAAATTTGCAAAAAAGAAAATTTGCTGAGGGACACTAATTTCTATGCCAACGAAGATGAAAACGAAGACGATCAAAGCGAAGACTACAAGCACGCACAAAGTATTACCAAACTGTGACAATCAATGCGAATCGGCAGATTTGGAACAATTGTTAGAAACAGAGGAGAACGAGTGAACTCGTATAGTGATGGCACAAAATAGTGATGCTGATATACGAAATAATTGAGTGACTCTAAGGTTAGCTTTAAACTTTCGTGGCATTGACGACTCGATTGGTAAATTCGGTAGTGACGATACACTTTCGATTGAGGAGTGGCTATAAGACTTTGAACACACTGCGTAATTCAGTGCCAGTTTGAGTTTAAGATAGTTCCGTTTGGATTATCCAACTCTCTGAGTGTTTTCTAACGACACGTTAATGCAGGATTTAGAGATCTGACGAGTAAAGGTATAGCTTTACCTAATATGGATAGTGTAATTTTACCAGCAAAAGACGAAGACGCAGCGATTAAAAACCTGGAAATAGCTATTCAAAAATGTGCATAATATGGTCTGGTGCTAAACATAAAAAGTGTGTTGGCTGACTCTTTCTGACAAAAATGAAGGTGTTCATAATTTTATTCAAACACGAAATAATAAAGAACTGTTGAGTTTTCTAGAACTCGTTGGTTATTTCCGAAGATTCATATCAGGATTTGCAAGTATTGCGAAACCTCTTATCGATCTAACAAAGCGAGATGTAAAGTTTCCGGTAAATAAATAAGCTTTATTTGCAATCAACAACTTAAAAGATAGTATAACAAAGAAGACGGTATTTGACATTTACCACCAACATCACGAGAGCAAAAAATATAGCAAAATATATATATGAGCAAAAAACGTCCGAAGCTGATTAAGAGCTGTCCAGTTATCATTTGGAGATTATTGCAGTTGTACAAGCACTATGCTGATTTCGTACTTATGTTCTAGATATTCTAAATTGTAACGCAATTGCCAAAATGTTGGAGAAAAAGAATCTCTTATCTACATGAGTTGCTCGATGGGTTCTCTAGCTATAGGAATTTAATTACGAAGTTGAACACAGGAGTGGAACACGGATACGTCACGTCGATGCTTTAAGCCGTCACCCGATCATGATTTTAAAGGACGACACCGTACATAGGAAAATAAAATATGTGCAAGATGACAATTTACGTCCGATTATGGATATCCTCCCAGAAAAGAGATCAGCGGATATAACGCGGATAACGCGGCCTTAACTGGGATGAAAATTTGAGACTGCCTTCCTATAATAGTAGACTTCTGCTACTAAATCTGCCTTCCCTAACTAACCGCAGAACCAAGCTAGGGGTCTTATTTATTAACAGCCTTATGCAAGGTGACATTGATAGTGAGGCCTTGGTAAGGCAGCTACACTTCTCTGTTCCTTGCAGAAAAACTCGCTATTTCCTTCCACTAACACTTCCTTATTGTAGATCGAACTATGCACTGCATGATCCTTTCAGGGTATTATGTTCGGACTACAATAAGCTCCAACACGTCATAGCTAGCACTAACACTATCGCTGCTATGAAGTCTTTAATTCTTGCCTTTCTAGTACGTAATTAGTAATTAGTATTTGAATCTTCCTCGATTTTCTATTCTATTTTTAGGCCATGGATTTTAAAAAAATTCATGGACTACTGTGTTTGTCGGAACGCAAATGTGCGTAACAGGCAGAAGGAGGCATCTCCGACCCCATAAACTATATATATTCTGAATCAGTATCAACAGCCGAGTCGATTGAGCCATGTCTGTCTGTCCGTCTGTCTGTCTGTCCGTCTGTCCGTCTGTCCGTCTGTCCGTCTGTCTGTCTGTATGAACACCTGGATCTCAGAAACTATAAGAGCTAGAGTCTTCAAATTTTATCACAACATCCGTGTATGTTGCAGTGTTTCAAAGTTTTTTTGAAATTCGGCCACGCTCCTTCCGGCCTCTGTAAATCAGTAATAACAATTTAATATACACAGTATATACCCAACAACCAAAGTTGTACATCTCACATGACAAATACATTGCCACGGGCGTTTTCTGAAAATTTCTTTTAAATCGGACTAAAAATAAGCGAGATATGATCCGAATTAAACTCAATTTGAACGTATACTTATGCGTATATTAAGACCTAATTTACGCATCATACCGAAGTTCGAATCGTCGGACACACAGCATTTTACAAAACTTTTTATTTGCATAGAATGGTAACAGAATTAGCTTAGAATGCACCTTTGCCGAACGATCAACAATTGAGGCAGTGGCTTAGTGGTTAGAGTGGCGGACAGCGGTTCTGCGTGCGGGAGTTCGTGTCCCATGCGCGGCCGGCTGGTGCAACTTTTTATTTTAATTACTTTTTTTGGTTATTTTTTATTCTTATAAGCTTAAAGGAAAACTACAGTTATTTAAGTAAATATCAATAAAAATATTTTTCAAAAATTAAATCTCATGTTTTTTTTTTTTGCAATATTTAAGACAATCAATAAGTTACGAATGTTAGAGCGGGACGCCGATACATGAATGTCTGCATTTGCACATTTATGTTTCGGCGTCCCGCTCTAACACATTCGGCAAAGTTTATAAAAGTTTTCTACTTAATTAAATATGTTGCGTACCAAAAAATTTAAAAACTACTGTTATGTTGTTGTTTAGATTGTTCAATAGAAAAGAAAGAAAAAAAGGAAAACTCGTCACACATTACATTGTTCGCGGCAGGAATCGAACCCGAGCACTATCAACATCTTTGGTCTTTGTATCCGGCATACACTCCACTAAGCTACTGTACAACTTCACATTAATTTATTGTCCTCTCGCTCTATCTAATGCTTATACTTCATGTCTATTCGCTTTTGCATTGTTTATGTGTTTTTCTTTCGTCTGTCAAATGAATTAAATAATAAGAATATAAAATTTATATTTATAAATTTTTCCAAATAAAGCAGAATTTTCATATAAATAACGGAATAATAATCCATGGCCTTCTACAGTCAGCACCTGACTGTTCGACTGGTTTTCCCCATATTTGCATGCCGGGTTCTATCGCATCTTCTTTTTAGGCCATGGATTTTAAAAAAAATTCATGGTCTACTGTGTTTGTCGGAACGCAAATGTGCGTAACAGGCAGAAGGAGGCATCTCCGACCCCAAAAACTATATATATTCTGAATCACTATCAACAGCCGAGTCGATTGAGCCATGTCTGTCTGTCCGTCTGTCTGTCTGTCTGTCTGTATGAACATCTGGATCTCAGAATCTATAAGAGCTAGAGTCTTCAAATTTTGTGACAACATCCGTGTATGTAGCAGTGAAATTTGGCCACACCCCTTCCCGCCTCTGTAAATCAGTAATAACAATTTAATATACACAACATACACCCAACAACAAGAGTTGTACATCTCACATGACAAATAACTTTCCACGGGTGCTTTCTGAAAATTTTATTGAAATAGGACTAAAAATAAGTGAGATATGATCAAAATTAAACTTAATTTGAACGTATACTTATGCGTATATTATGACCTAATTTACGCATCATACCGAAGTTCGAATCTAGCGTCGGACACACAGCATTACACAAAACTTTTTATTTGCATATAATGGTAACAGAATTGCCAGCTCAGAATGCAACTTTGCCAATCGAATAACAAATGAGGCAGTGGCTTAGTGGTTAGAGAGGCGGGCGGCAATTTTCAGAGAATGTGTGTAAGCCAAGCCGTCCGTGAGTTCGAGTCCTGTGGGCGGCGGCTGGCTGGTGCAAATCTTTTATTTTAATTACTTATTTTTGTTTTTTTATTCTTAAAAACTAAAAGTAAAACTACGCCCGCTACCTAAATCTTAAATTATTTAATAAAATATCAATAAATTATTTTCCCAAAATAAATTTCATATTTTTATGCAATAGTTAAGACAATCAGTGAACACGAATGTTAGAGCGGGATGCCGATACATGTATGTATGCATTTGCACATTTATGTTTCGGCGTCCCGATCTCACACACATCAATTGCCGTATTCGGCGTATGTACGCAACTGTCAGATTTATAGAAGTGTTCAAACTAAATATTTTGATTACCAAAAAATGTAAAAATTGTGGTTTGTTAAGCTTTTAAACTATTAATAGGAAAGAAAGCAAAAAAAGGAAACCATGTCACAACATTGATCGCGGCTGCAATCATCAAAAACCCGAACACTGTTAACATCATTGGTCTTCGAATCCGGCACGCACTCACTCCGCTTAGCTACTCTATAACTTCCGCTGCTGCCATTTTTGTTTGCCATTACCGAAAAATGCATACACCAACTTATTGCCCTCTCGCTGCCCCTAATGCTTATAATTCTTTTCTATTCGCTTTTGCATTGTTTATGCGTTCTTCTTCTTCTGTCTGTCACTTGAATTTGTGCGTGTCGTTCGATTTAAATAACAAGAATATAAAATTTATATTTTATTTTAAATGCTTAATAATAATTTAAACAAACCAAAATTGTCATTATAATTAAGGGAAAATATATTATTTATTTATTTATTTAATTTAATTTAAAGCCAACTACGGTCAGTCGACTGTTTAAAGTAAAACAATTAAAATAATTTGTAAATTTATAATTAATTAAAAAGAGCTTAGAAAGAAAAGAATTTAATTTTAAATTTTTAGATTTGAACTGGGGCAAAAAAAAAAAAACAAAGAAAAAGCTGATCCAACATTTGTTGCGAGGGATTGGGGAAACCCAGAAAACCCAATCAGATCAGGAGAGTTAGTGTTAGTAAACAAAATAAAATCAAAAATCGCAATAAGAATGTGCGAGCATGCAGTTAGTTAAAAGGACTGCTACCATTAGAAATAAAATATGTGCATATTAACTAATTACTGGATAGGTGAGTTAGGATTTGGATTTTTAAGATAGACAAAAATTTATAGTTGCTAGTAGAGATGATAGGATATAATTTATTATAGTCCGAACACAATGCCCTGAAAGGTTCATGCAGGGCATAGTTCGTTCTACAATTGGGAAGTGTTAGTGGAAGGAAATTACGTGTGATTCTACTAGGGACAGAAAAGTTTAACCGGCTAAGCAGGTCGTCACTGTCTATGTCCCCTTGAATAAGGTTATTAATAAACACCACACCAAGCATGGTTCTACGATTGGCTAAAGAAGGCAGATTAAGTAACAAAAGCCTACTAGGATAGGATGGCAGTCTTGAGTTTTCTTCCCAGTTAAGGCCTCGCAAGGCAAAAATTAAAAAGTTTTTCTGTACGGATTCAATGCGGTCCCTGTGAACTGTGTACTGTGGACTCCAAACACATGATCCGTACTCAAGAATTGGGCGAACAAGTGAGGTGAACAGAGTCTTTGTGAGATAGGGGTCATCAAACTCTTTAGACCATCTCTTAATAAAGCCGAGCACGCCCATAGCTTTATTAACCATTGATGATATATGTTCACTAAACTTAAGTTTATAGTCCAAACGGACACCAAGATCATCAGCCAGAGAAATTCTTTCCAAGGCACAACCACAAAGATAGAAAGATACGTGCCTTGGACAGGCTCGTGAGAATGTCATCAGCTTGCATTGGAGCTGTTCAGATTTAGCAAATTTGCACGACACCAAGAGTAGAAACTATCTAGGTCGGATTGAAGGCGAGAATGACAGGGGTCATCTCCAAATTGAAAACAGAGCTTGACATCATCCGCATACATGAGAGTACGCGAGTTAAGTATGACCAATGGAAGGTCATTGATGAAAAGCGTAAAAAGAAGGGGGCCTAAATGGCTCCCCTGAGGAACACCGGATGTGGCATGAACGGGGTAAGAAAGATTATTTTTGAAGAGAACTCGTTGGGTTCTGTCACCCAAATAGCTTACAATCCAATTAAGAAGTTTTGGCGAGAAGCCGATTAGGTGAAGTTTATGTGCAAGAAGTGAATGGTTCACTGAGTCAAATGCCTTACTGAAATCAGTATAAATGACGTCAGTTTGTTTATACGCGGTATACAGTAGCGTTCGACTCGTTTTTTTTGTGGGCCTGTGCAATCATCGATACATTGCGCGCGAATTTTGAAAAGTCACTTTACTTTTTGAACACACCTCACAAAAAACGAAACTCAAGCTTCTCCTCAGTAATATACCACAACATTTTCAAGGCTTTGCCGCAAAAACCCTTTGTGTCATGTGATGTGTATCCAAATTATTCGTAAGGCTTAAATTATTTGGGAAACTTTTTTAAAAAAATTACGGTTTGGTTAAATTTTATATCTGGCAACTAAAGTTCGACCTAATTCCGTACCATTGTATTGTATATTACTTTGGTAAATTAGGAACAATAGGAATATGTAAGAACCTGCAAAAGTATAGAACCTGCTTAAGGTAGACTTTCTTTATTTTATAATTTTTTTAACGATAGTTTATTTAGTCAAAACTTATATTACTTATTACACATAATTATAACTCTTTTATTTTTATTATTCATTTATTTTGTACTTTAAGCTATTTATTAAGACGCTTTATCCTTCGTGCAATTTGGCGCCAAGTGTGAGCAGTGCCTTACTTCTAAGAAAAATCATTTTGGATCCCGGAACAATCGTTATGCTGCCACAATGTTGGGATTCTCCTCACTTCAACATCTTTATTGGATCTGCTTCTTGGTCTGAAGCTGCTTCCTGTTCAGCATCTAAATTTCCGTGTATGTAGCAGTGAAATTTGGCCACACCCCTTCCCGCCTCTGTAAATCAGTAATAACAATTTAATATACACAACATACACCCAACAACAAGAGTTGTACATCTCACATGACAAATAACTTTCCACGGGTGCTTTCTGAAAATTTTATTGAAATAGGACTAAAAATAAGTGAGATATGATCAAAATTAAACTTAATTTGAACGTATACTTATGCGTATATTATGACCTAATTTACGCATCATACCGAAGTTCGAATCTAGCGTCGGACACACAGCATTACACAAAACTTTTTATTTGCATATAATGGTAACAGAATTGCCAGCTCAGAATGCAACTTTGCCAATCGAATAACAAATGAGGCAGTGGCTTAGTGGTTAGAGAGGCGGGCGGCAATTTTCAGAGAATGTGTGTAAGCCAAGCCGTCCGTGAGTTCGAGTCCTGTGGGCGGCGGCTGGCTGGTGCAAATCTTTTATTTTAATTACTTATTTTTGTTTTTTTTTATTCTTAAAAACTAAAAGTAAAACTACGCCCGCTACCTAAATCTTAAATTATTTAATAAAATATCAATAAATTATTTTCCCAAAATAAATTTCATATTTTTATGCAATAGTTAAGACAATCAGTGAACACGAATGTTAGAGCGGGATGCCGATACATGTATGTATGCATTTGCACATTTATGTTTCGGCGTCCCGATCTCACACACATCAATTGCCGTATTCGGCGTATGTACGCAACTGTCAGATTTATAGAAGTGTTCAAACTAAATATGTTGATTACCAAAAAATGTAAAAATTGTGGTTTGTTAAGCTTTTAAACTATTAATAGGAAAGAAAGCAAAAAAAGGAAACCATGTCACAACATTGATCGCGGCTGCAATCATCAAAAACCCGAACACTGTTAACATCATTGGTCTTCGAATCCGGCACGCACTCACTCCGCTTAGCTACTCTATAACTTCCGCTGCTGCCATTTTTGTTTGCCATTACCGAAAAATGCATACACCAACTTATTGCCCTCTCGCTGCCCCTAATGCTTATAATTCTTTTCTATTCGCTTTTGCATTGTTTATGCGTTCTTCTTCTTCTGTCTGTCACTTGAATTTGTGCGTGTCGTTCGATTTAAATAACAAGAATATAAAATTTATATTTTATTTTAAATGCTTAATAATAATTTAAACAAACCAAAATTGTCATTATAATTAAGGGAAAATATATTATTTATTTATTTATTTAATTTAATTTAAAGCCAACTACGGTCAGTCGACTGTTTAAAGTAAAACAATTAAAATAATTTGTAAATTTATAATTAATTAAAAAGAGCTTAGAAAGAAAAGAATTTAATTTTAAATTTTTAGATTCGAACTGGGGCAAAAAAAAAAAACAAAGAAAAAGCTGATCCTACATTTGTTGCGAGGGATTGGGGAAACCCAGAAAACCCAATCAGATCGGGAGAGTTAGTGTTAGTAAACAAAATAAAATCAAAAATCGCAATAAGAATGTGCGAGCATGCAGTTAGTTAAAAGGACTGCTACCATTAGAAATAAAATATGTGCATATTAACTAATTACTGGATAGGTGAGTTAGGATTTGGATTTTTAAGATAGACAAAAATTTATAGTTGCTAGTAGAGATGATAGGATATAATTTATTATAGTCCGAACACAATGCCCTGAAAGGTTCATGCAGGGCATAGTTCGTTCTACAATTGGGAAGTGTTAGTGGAAGGAAATTACGTGTGATTCTACTAGGGACAGAAAAGTTTAACCGGCTAAGCAGGTCGTCACTGTCTATGTCCCCTTGAATAAGGTTATTAATAAACACCACACCAAGCATGGTTCTACGATTGGCTAAAGAAGGCAGATTAAGTAACAAAAGCCTACTAGGATAGGATGGCAGTCTTGAGTTTTCTTCCCAGTTAAGGCCTCGCAAGGCAAAAAATTAAAAAGTTTTTCTGTACGGATTCAATGCGGTCCCTGTGAACTGTGTACTGTGGACTCCAAACACATGATCCGTACTCAAGAATTGGGCGAACAAGTGAGGTGAACAGAGTCTTTGTGAGATAGGGGTCATCAAACTCTTTAGACCATCTCTTAATAAAGCCGAGCACGCCCATAGCTTTATTAACCATTGATGATATATGTTCACTAAACTTAAGTTTATAGTCCAAACGGACACCAAGATCATCAGCCAGAGAAATTCTTTCCAAGGCACAACCACAAAGATAGAAAGATACGTGCCTTGGACAGGCTCGTGAGAATGTCATCAGCTTGCATTGGAGCTGTTCAGATTTAGCAAATTTGCACGACACCAAGAGTAGAAACTATCTAGGTCGGATTGAAGGCGAGAATGACAGGGGTCATCTCCAAATTGAAAACAGAGCTTGACATCATCCGCATACATGAGAGTACGCGAGTTAAGTATGACCAATGGAAGGTCATTGATGAAAAGCGTAAAAAGAAGGGGGCCTAAATGGCTCCCCTGAGGAACACCGGATGTGGCATGAACGGGGTAAGAAAGATTATTTTTGAAGAGAACTCGTTGGGTTCTGTCACCCAAATAGCTTACAATCCAATTAAGAAGTTTTGGCGAGAAGCCGATTAGGTGAAGTTTATGTGCAAGAAGTGAATGGTTCACTGAGTCAAATGCCTTACTGAAATCAGTATAAATGACGTCAGTTTGTTTATACGCGGTATACAGTAGCGTTCGACTCGTTTTTTTTGTGGGCCTGTGCAATCATCGATACATTGCGCGCGAATTTTGAAAAGTCACTTTACTTTTTGAACACACCTCACAAAAAACGAAACTCAAGCTTCTCCTCAGTAATATACCACAACATTTTCAAGGCTTTGCCGCAAAAACCCTTTGTGTCATGTGATGTGTATCCAAATTATTCGTAAGGCTTAAATTATTTGGGAAACTTTTTTTAAAAAAATTACGGCTTGGTTAAATTTTATATCTGGCAACTAAAGTTCGACCTAATTCCGTACCATTGTATTGTATATTACTTTGGTAAATTAGGAACAATAGGAATATGTAAGAACCTGCAAAAGTATAGAACCTGCTTAAGGTAGACTTTCTTTATTTTATAATTTTTTTAACGATAGTTTATTTAGTCAAAACTTATATTACTTATTACACATAATTATAACTCTTTTATTTTTATTATTCATTTATTTTGCACTTTAAGCTAGTTATTAAGACGCTTTATCCTTCGTGCAATTTGGCGCCAAGTGTGAGCAGTGCCTTACTTCTAAGAAAAATCATTTTGGATCCCGGAACAATCGTTATGCTGCCACAATGTTGGGATTCTCCTCACTTCAACATCTTTATTGGATCTGCTTCTTGGTCTGAAGCTGCTTCCTGTTCAGCATCTAAATTTCTGTTGCCCTTTGTAACAGGCAGAAGGAGGCGTGGCAGATCACAAGAGGAATATATATTTGGATGAGGTTCACTAGTGGATTGCGTGAACTCACAGTTCCCAGCTTTTGTAAAAGCTTGAGAAACCAAATTTGTTCATGAAGGTTCCAAACCATACTTAGATCAAGTTGGTTTGAAATGTTGTCTGCCTCGCCTACCATTCCCACAAATCATTTTTGTTTTCTTAGCATCTTAGCATCGTCAAAAAGATTAAACTTTTTGACTCTTACATACATATGTATATCCAGCTTTCTATAATACTTATCCATCATCAATCTGATCGGATAATAAACACAAAGGTTATTCAAGTCACCTTAGTTTACAAAGTATTGCTCGTATGCTTGTGTGTGACTGGGAAAGCTATAAGCGGCAGCAGTCTTTGTTTTTGGTATTTGTATAATGTATTTCAAAATCGGGAAATGGGTATCTTACATTCGACCGCGCCCGGCTTTAAGTAATGTTTGTATGGTTGGTCTTTCTTATTATTGGTTAGTAATGAACATTTTATGATGGTGACGCAAACGAAGATGAAGAAGGGCCAAGAAGACGGAGGAGATTGAGACCAAGACCGAGAAAGGAGAGAGAGGTAGAACAAGAGAGGCAGCGTCCGGAGACATTGCACTGGAGTCGAAGCTGGCTCGGTAATGATAATGAGACAATGACAATGATTGATTGATGAGTTCCTTTTGCACTTCATTGTTCGAACCCTCGTTGATGTTGCTGTTCTTGTTGTTGTCATTAATATCGTGCTTGCCGCAGCTGGGTGCAACATCAGCGGTTCATTAGTGCTCAGTTCTTGGCTCGACTTGACTCTTGCATATGCCAAGTTTAAAAACCTTCCAATAGCAAAATCGACAAAACTTGCTTTTGTTGTTGTTTTAGTTATTGTTGTGGTTGCTAATGTTGTGGCTGCTCCTCAGTTGATGTTATGGTTGTCCTGGATCTTACGCTGCTTCTTTGACTTCCTGTTGCTGGTCTGCTGGTTTTTTAGATATTTATGAGCACATAACTCTTTCAACTCTTAATACGCCCACGCACTGGCGCACGCATACTTAATTTCATGCACACACGCCCACTCACATTAATGCATACATACATACACACATACTGACATGTAAACATATATTGCTACTCTGGCACACTCATTAATAGATACCTTCATACATAGTCGGCTTTAGTGGCTGTCATAAAGCTCAAGGGTTCCTGCTTCTTGAGGAAGTGTTGCCCTCGTTTGGGTTAAAGCTTACTGAATTTTGCTTACACACTCGTCTCACACACAAGCACAGATATTTACGCACAGACCCACGCACCCTAGATAGATGCGCTGGCTGTGAACTGAGCACTTAAACAATGTGACCTTTGAACGGTAACTCATCAGAGGTGGCTCTAGAGGGATAAAAGGAGCATCCGCCCTCAGTGCCAGGATTGAAGGGTCCGTTATAGCGAATCATCCTGTCGACCACAATGACTTTAAACCATTTGACTACTTGTTCACAACTTCTAGGAAACATTTCTAGAGTCAATACCAATATTTTAAAAATGTATTATTGCATTTATTAAAATGTAAATGCATAATCAAAATAACATTTATAAATAATTCTGTAAAATATTGGTTGATCTTTAACAATGTTAAAATGATTGGAAAGAAAAAGGGTAAGAAATAAGTTAATTTATTCGTTTATTAATGAAAATTAAAAAAAATTTAAAAAATTTTTTAGTTAAGACTAAATTGAAGTTCTACTCTAATTCCCTAATCTGGCCTTTTGTAAATCAGAATTTGGTGTAGCGGTGGCAGGGATGGTGGCGGCGACGAATCAAAGTTTGACAACAGTTTGTCAGTTGTGCAGTCGGCTGTAATTGGTTAATTGCAGTTCTGCTGATGACTTCTTAATAAATTTGGCCATTTCCTGTTGTTGTCAATATTTCGTAGGAATTGCATGTTCCCGTGTGAACTGCTTGGCCATTTCCTGTTGTGGCTAATATTAAGTAGGAATTGCGGGTGACCGTGTGAACTGTTTTGCAACTGCAGTTCAATGCTCTGTTAATTTACTTTACTTTAGGTTGGCGCGTGCAGGAAATAATGCAGATGCTGACCTCAGTTTTTCTTTGTGAGCTTTTGGTAAAGCGTGTTGTTTACTTATATGTTTGAAGATTTGTGACGTACTAGTATTTTATAAAGTATATAAATTAATTTAGATTTGAACATACAATTTTATTTTAATATCTTTTAATTCTTCTTTGAAATTTAAAGTATTTGTTCAATAATGTGGCTTTGTATTTTATATATTGATATGTTCCTACCGACTCCCAATATTCAAAAACACAAGCACCGCCGCTGCAACTCATTATACATCTTAGGCTGCTCCACGCTCCTTGGAACTCACTGTTCGTAGTTTCAACTTCTGTTCATTGAACCTTCTCCGGTTGCCGGTGCAACCCAAATAAAAATTGTGCCAACAATTTATTTTATTGTTGCTCAAATTAACTTAAACAACAGCTAGAACTTTTCTCTGACGTTTTAATACCCTTTGACCAACTCACTATGGACAAAAAGCCCGGAATTTCTGCATAAAGTCCAGTTTTATAGCTAGAGCATTCAAAATTTACACAAACATGTAAAATATTATTATGGAATTTTTGTTTTTTTGTTTTTCAATCAAACCACATCTTCAACTTCTCCGCCCACAAAAAAAGTGTCATGATCTGGGTATGCGGCACATGCAGTTACTTATATATATGTATTTTGGGTCGCTGATTCCGAATCCGGCGTCAGAAAATATCCATCACGTCTGTATTTCGACATAACCTCAAAAAACTGAAACACCTTTAAATATCCCCCAAAAGATATAGAAGCCTGATCTATGCGATATATGCTTTAATTAGTATTTTGACCTTCTTAGCCTGAATCCGAAGTCAAAATTTAAGTTTCGATTTAACCTCAAAAAACTCTAAAAATTTTTGGAGCCCCATAAATTAATGGGTGGTCATGATCGGGTAGTGCGATATATGTTTACATATGTTTAAGGTGTAACCGCTTTTCCTGATCAAAGTTTTCACGCGAGCAACGGATATACCTACGTGTAAAGCAATTGAATACTCTCGGCTGTAACTTTGTGTTTAGTTGATTTTGTGGTTTTGTTTGCTTGTAGTGTGACCCCCAATTTCCGGTCAATTCTACCCCACAGAGTAAGGAAAACCTGTCTCTTTTCCAACTTTAACTGTGCTCCAACTTTGATATGAACTTTGATATGATAAGCCAAAAGTCGCTGCAAATAGTTTTCACAAAAATTTTCTGGGAAGTAAAAATTAATGTTGTTTTTAAGTAGATTTTTGCCGATGAAAAGCAATTGTCAAATATTTTGTTAAGTTAGGTGTTTGAAAAGACTTTATTTCATTTGAGTTTGGTAAGATTGAGTTTTGTTACATAATAACTGTTTCCATTTTTAGTGGGATTTAGTTCTGTTTGCTAATGAATTATTCAAATTAGACTAGGTCAGTTTGTTCAGGTCAGTTCATTTGTTGCGGGCCCGTTGTGTGAATAAAAGTTATTCAAAGCGTTGGTCGGAATAGCTCATGTTTAAATCAAACTAGGTGAGTTTGTTCAGGTTAGTGTATTTGTTCAGAATATGTAAATTAAAGTCATCTGGCTTTCGTAGCATATGTATATTTGGTAAGGATTAGTTAACGTTTTGTTTTGCTTTTTAAATATGGAGGGAATTAAAATTTTATGTTTAGTTGGATGGAGGAAACGCTACCTATTGCGTTAGCTTAGGTCAGCTTGCCTTGGGGAAGATTAGGTTAGGATGGGAACACAGTTCTTGTTAGGTCTAGTTGTGTTGGTTAAGGTTAGTTTGTGTTAGATTTTTTTTATGTTCAGGATTACTTAGAGTAGGTTCTATTGCGTTAAATAAGTTAAGTTAATTAGAGAACTGTGTGTAAGCCGGCTTATTTGTTATATGCCGATTAGAGGTGTCACGTACCTATCTTCAATAAGCCTAAAAATGTAAATAAACATATATTTGTCGACATTGAGAGCCAAGATCAATGTACATAACGTATGTGGTAAATAAATGCTTCCCACTCTTTGTACATTTCAAATGTCAACGGCTTAAAACCTACGCTGACATTGTGATTGCTTTTGTTGTTGATGCTGTTTCTCTTTTTGAGGGAGCTCCTCTGGTCCTTCTGCGCTTTTATATGCAGTGCACTATATAGATACATGAGTATTAATTGAAATTTTTGTAGTAGACCCAGCAAATATAAAACGCACACACAAACCCATTAGCAAACAAACTCACACAAACACACATACTGGAAGTCTGCAACATCCCTGTTTGATTTCTACTTATTGTAGATTTTGTTTGCGTGGCGGCTTTTAGTTTGTCTCCATGTCACATGCAGCCACAAAGTTTTAGTAATTATACATGCATACCCTGTCATAAGTAATCTGACGACCATATTGGCTTACTCGCAAAGGTTAAATATAATACTATGTAATAGCGATTGGCAGAGTTCAATGCTCTTTGCTCTTTATTTCTATAACCTTTGTGCGTTTGCCACGCAGCTAAGGAGACATTACCGATCCTTAAGAGTGTCTATTCTGAATCAGCATTAATTGAGAAATCGAACTTGTCCTGTCCGCTGTCAGTCGACACGCAAACAAGTTCCTTAGATTGGAACCTATCTTTATGAAACTATATATAATACGGAACCAGCTGAATCGGACATATGCATTTAAATCCCATAGGAGCAATCTTCCGTTATGAAGGTCTATGTAGGAAGTTTTGAAAAACTGAACTTTCAAGTGTCAATCAAGGTTAGACATAATATTCGGCATCATTATAAATCACTTTTGTATGAACGTTCAATAACTAGATAACTATATAACTATACAACTATACAACTATATAACTATACAACTATACAACTATACAACTATACAACTATACAACTATACAACTATACAACTATACAACTATACAACTATACAACTATACAACTATACAACTATACAACTATACAACTATACAACTATACAACTATACAACTATACAACTATACAACTATACAACTATACAACTATACAACTATACAACTATACAACTATGCAACTATACAACTATACAACTATACAACTATACAACTATACAACTTTACAACTATATAACTATTAAACTATTAAACTATATAACTATATAACTATATAACTATATAACTATATAACTACATAACTATATAACTACATAACCATATAACTATATAACTATATAACTATATAACTATATAACTATATAACTATATAACTATATAACTATATAACTATATAACTATATAACTATATAACTATATAACTATATAACTATATAACTATATAACTACGAGTATATAACTATATAACTATATAACTATATAACTATATAACTATATAACTATATAACTATATAACTATATAACTACATAACCATATAACTATATAACTATATAACTATATAACTATATAACTATATAACTATATAACTATATAACTATATAACTATATAACTATATAACTATATAACTATATAACTATATAACTATATAACTACATAACTATATAACTACATAACCATATAACTATATAACTATATAACTATATAACTATATAACTATATAACTATATAACTATATAACTATATAACTATATAACTATATAACTATATAACTATATAACTATATAACTATATAACTATATAACTATATAACTATATAACTATATAACTATATAACTATATAACTATATAACTATATAACTATATAACTATATAACTATATAACTATATAACTATATAACTATATAACTATATAACTATATAACTATATAACTATATAACTATATAACTATATAACTATATAACTATATAACTATATAACTATATAACTATATAACTATATAACTATATAACTATATAACTACGAGTATATAACTATATAACTATATAACTATATAACTATATAACTATATAACTATATAACTATATAACTATATAACTATATAACTATATAACTATATAACTATATAACTATATAACTATATAACTATATAACTATATAACTATATAACTATATAACTATATAACTATATAACCATAAGGAAAACTACGTTCAAGAAATTTAGGGTATGTTGAGGCTGCTGCATTTGCAATGCTTAGCGATGTTCCTGCCTGTGGTTGGAACGTTTATTGCTGTTATCTTCAACTGTAGCCCGCGCCTACAATCGATACTTCATTTACCTGCCAGACTCTGGCCTCGTGTGCGGCACGTGCCTGCGCGCAACTTGCGGCGACAACGCCAAGGCCCTTGCAGTTGTCAACGGCAGAGTGTAACAGTTGACACCTGGCCACGGTTATCAGTAAAACTGCAACAATCAATTTGCTGTTTCCAGACATTTGACACTGCCGCCCTTCCTCCCCGCATCCCTGCAGTACTTAGATTTGATGCATGGTTCAACTTCAATTTGAATATATTTTATCAAATTAATATGCATATCCCACTCCCAGACACACATCTTCACACACAGGCAGCCAGGCAGAGTTATTTGTCTGCAATCAGTCAAGAAATTATTGCAGTGATTCTGGCACACACAATGTGATTATAACAAATGCAAAATATTTTCCAAAAACCAAATGCGTTCTCGTTTTTCAATGCACTTCTGTATTGCCAATTGCCACCCTCAGTTATTGCATGGATATCCCAATCGACAGTCATTTGCAAGCGAAACTAGTCAAAGTGTTGCAAAGCATAAACTATCTTCATTTCGAAGGCCATCAATCACAGCTTCTCCAATCAGAATCATGGATTCCTTGAATTACTTGCGATTTGTTGCATTGTTGCCACAGTTGGTGCACATTTACACATCTCAGTGCGCTAATCTCATAATAAAACTAGCTAATAAGCACACATTGTAAGCCATTTTCAATGCAAGGAACAAAAACAACTTGGAACGAGAGAGAGAGGAAGTTTCAGTTACACAATAGACATCAAAAAAGGAGTCCCAGCTATTTGCAGAGGTTGGCTAGGTCAGGGTTAAGTAAACATAGTTCTATTGCGAAACTGCCGCGGCTACTCTCCTGTCTACAGGTTATAAGACAGTTTCATTGTTATGGCTCAATTGAAGAGTGTTAAAATATTGTTATTTCTTATTTATGCAACATTTAAAATAGATCATTATAACTGTTCTCTCAACTTATCCGCTGAGCCGCATTAAAAAAAACTCTCTATCGGCTTACAATATTTGCACACCAGCCATGAACTTGAATCCATGAAGCTATAAGGAAGCTGAGCTGAGCACATGCGGTTAGCATATATGCATATAAAATCAAATAAAATATACATATGTATATACAAAATACAATATCATATAAACACATATACATACATATAACTCAGAAATATACTATGTAATATACACCTTGTGCCTTATGCATACTAGCAATGCGTGCCTGAAACGTATTTTACGGTACTTAAGGATTTGCACACTGCTCGCATTTGTTTGCTTTGGAGCTTGCGAGGCAGCTGCAACTGTTGCTGTTGCTGCCATGGCATCTGCAGCATGGTAAAAATTCAGGCGCGACCATTATCGACGAGGATGTACGCTATGAATAGTATGTTACGTACGTGGCGAATGCTGCAATATGCGCAAAATGTAAGCCCCGATCTGCAGTCTAGACAATTAAACAGCAGTTGCATTAATAAAACCAATAATAAGAATGCTTACGGCAACAGCAGCAACGCAACAACGTGCACTAAGCTGACCGATGCAGCCGGCACAACGCGAATGCTAACAGAATATGGTGAGCACAATGTAATCGCGTATACGACCTGTTTATCAGCTAATTAAAAAGATTTATGGCACTGCAATTATAAACGGTAACGCAGCTCATAACCAACCGCGTGTCACTATAACAACCCAACCTGCTCCACCGCTCACTCTCCTGCACCACACTTCCCCTCCTTGGCCAGCTGGCTTCCCATTATGAGCACTAGTGAGTCAGGCAAAAGGATAAAGCGCTCGTAGAACATGGTCTGCAGGCTGTAAGGCTGCAACGGCGACCTTGCCGGGCTCCAGTGTGGTTGCCTTTTATTGTTCGAGAACTGTTTTACACCTTATCTCTAGGCGCCCACATGCAGACATGCCGCATTCATTTACAGCATGGACAGCGCAACAAATATCCGAGATAATACTCAAACTGTAGTGTGAACAGCAAATGCGTAGGAGTCTTTTGGTTGATTTATTTGAGGCCTCATATCTTAATATCGCCGTTTGAATATTAACCGTTTTCGGAGGAGCCTTCTTTGGCATTCAGCGCACACAGCCACACGAGTGCACTGCTTACGAACTGCCCCTCTGTTTGTATACTTGTGTGTGTGTGGGTGTACTATAGTAAATATACTGTGTGGACACAAGTGCGTGGGGAGTTTGAGTTGAGTAGAGTAAGCTCAGAGGGAAGAATTCAGTCAGTTTTGAAATCTGATTAACTGATTTTCAACCTAATATAGCGTTATACTCTGACGCCCTTCCTCTCTTTCTCTCTCTCTCTCGCACGATTACAAAAAGTAGAAAATGTAAATTCAGTTATAATTGCCCAAATGAAATGTAATTTGCTGGAAAGGCTCATAATAATATTAGCTATACAAATGCTAGAGCAGAAAGTTCCTTTGGAACTTTGCCCGATTCGAGTCGTAATACATAATTATCGATCAGTGATCGATCGTTGCAATGTGAAATAAACTCCATCTGCGTATGATACATAAAAAGCGTCAAGATAAACTTGGTGTTGAAAGTTGTGGATCAAGGAAAGTTTTGTCTTCACATTTTTACTTATTTATGATTTTCACTTATGAAATCATATATGAAATGAGTTTGATCTGCGTATGACACAGAGGAATATTAATGGCAAATTGAGTGGAAAATAACTGATAACACAGCGTCTTCTAGCGGTTACATACTCGAACTTGCACAAGGTAAATGTTTCACTTTTTGTTTTGTACTCATCAATTTAATTAAAACTTAATACAAGCAAAATCATTTATAAGGTCCAATCTTTTTTTTTTTTGTGGTCTTAAAAGAGCTTTGACAATCAGTATTTGTCAAGACTGACATACTCCAATTCTCCTGTGACAACCCTCATAAGTGAATCACTCGTCCTGCGAGGCCTTTGCATCTGCGAAGAGCTTTCTACAAAAAGCTTTGCATAGTTTTATGCTGTGTCCCCAGCTGAATGCTCACTCAACGCCATCGCTATCGCACTCGCTGTAGCAGTCGGCGCCGAGAGTCAAAAGCTCTCGGTTGGGCACTTCCCCAGCCTTGTCGCAGTTGTTGTCGGCCGACCACGAGAACGAGGCGAGCGTCGCGTCGGCTGCTGCTGCCATTTGAATTTGGGTTCTTGACAGTCAGAGGCGGAGCGGTGTGGGGCATGGCTAGGCATGCACTTGTTGGCGCTCGAAGCACCCCTCCGATTGCCCCTCCCCACTATACGTCCCCTCACCTGCTCTCCCCTACGCAGTCGTGTAGCACGGCTCCCTTTGCGCACCTTGTCGCACTGCTCGTTTTTTGACTCGGATTTCCATGAGACTTCGCACTCGTGTGGCGTCTGTTGTGTTGAACTCCGAGACCATCGTCGCTGCTGCTGCTGTTGCTGTCGTTGCTGCTGCTGTTGCTGCTTCTGCTGGTAGAAGGCATGCATCAAGTGTAACAACAGTTTAGTTTTTCCCGGGAACTTGAAGCAGCGTGTTGTTTGCTGCTGCCGAAACAGCCTCAGCCTTAGCTTCAGCCTCAGCTTCAGTACCGTATTGACAGTGTAGCACACTCAGCAGTACTCAGTGCCAACGGTTAGCACACAATGCAAAACGGCAACAACCACAGAGAACCAAAAGCCTGAATCTGAATTTTAGAAATTGAAACGACGCTTTCGGCGATTATCGTAAATTCTCTATTATTGTTGTCATTGCTGTTATTTTTGTAATTGTCGCTGTTTCTTGCTGTGTTTCCATTTTTTTTATAGTTTTTTTTTTGTAATGCGAAATTACATTTTGAAATCGTTTTCCCTGTTGTGCACCTAAGCAGCACATTTTTCAGGCTCCAATCAATAAGAGCGAATAAACTGTATTAAAATTGGACGGGAAATCAAGCTTCATCTTGTAAGTGAACTGTGCCATTGATTTTGCGGATAAAGCAGGTAAATCAATCTGGAAATCAAGAACAAAACTTTCGTTTATTATGGTGAAATTATTAATGAATGAAGCGGAGAATCACATTTGAATTTTGAAAATGTTGTTTCTAATTCTGAATCTTTTGAAGCTTTAATGAAACATATAAACATTGTTTTCATAGCATACTTCATGTCTTAAATTTCAATAAAGCAGAGTCATACTTACTTTATTGTAGGTAATACGTGTGTTTTAAAGAAATAACAAATCGAATTGAGTTTGTTTTCGATATTAGGTTTATCGTTTTGGAGAGTTTTCAAATGTGAGAATGGTATGTTGGGTGCGTTATTTATGTTACCAATATCAATATACGGCTGGAACTTGGAGATAAGCTGGCTGGGGCTACCGCATCGCCGCACTGGGCGATGATATATTTGTAATCTACAGTGATCGTAAATTAACCCATCGCTTGTCATAATTAATTCAATAAATATTTTCTTTCTCCCGTCCCTGTGTGCGTGAGTGCGATAAATAATAAACGCGACAAGGGATCGTTTGGCAAGGTCTTTTGATAGACCACGTTACGTACATATACTCGGTGTCTTACTCAGCAGCGGCTCTTTCCAAAGAGGGAATCGCGATTTTTTTGCTTTTTCGGTGTCTTCTTCTAATCCACCTGTGCATGTGTGTGATTGTGTGCGTGTGTACATTTGCTTGCAGAATGATTTATTGTTATGCCGTTATTGCCTTACTTTATATCGACCACACCTCACCTCCGTAACTCCGTCTCACCTTATACGCATTCAACGCGTTTGACTGTTAACGACCACATCAAGCTGTGGTTTCTTGTTCCCGAGTCAGCAACTTGATACCCTTTACAGTGAAGAATAAGGCAACCAGCTATGTAGTTTTGACAGCAAGCACAGAAAAATGTATCATATCACATATACACGTAGGTCTTAAGTATCAAATATTCAAGGTTTTCTTGCAGTCTTTTTTCGAGAACCGTAGACTGACAAACTTTGTATGGAATATTTGCAAAATATGTATTTTGTGAATCATATTCTATTTATTCCAAACTTAATGTTTCCTTGAATCTCGCCACAAAATCTAAGCGAAGTCAACTGATGCTTTGAATTCGCATTGTTTTCAGGACATTTCGAGTCAAGGAACACGGTTCGGAATCTTTGCATGTGGTTTATGCTCTGTTTTATTTTGTTTTATGCACATTACTTATATTTTACTTTTAATTTATTTACTGATATGCCAAACAGTAATTGCAATCGATATTGCGATAAAATATAATTTTTATTTTGTTTTGTTTGTTTTGCTTTTGGCACCGACATCGGCATTGCCACGGCCTTTCTCCCACACCCTTCCTAATTCTGTGACTCTGTTAGCATTGCGAAGATAAGGACCAGGGCCATTGCCATTGCCATTTGGTATTGGTATTGGTATTGGTATTGGTATTGGTATTGGTATTGGTATTGGTATTGGTATTGGTATTGGTATTGGTATTGGTATTGGTATTGGTATTGGTATTGGTATTGGTATTGGTATTGGTATTGGTATTGGTATTGGTATTGGTATTGGTATTGGTATTGGTATTGGTATTGGTATTGGTATTGGTATTGGTATTGGTATTGGTATTGGTATTGGTATTGGTATTGGTATTGGTATTGGTATTGGTATTGGTATTGGTATTGGTATTGGTATTGGTATTGGTATTGGTATTGGTATTGGTATTGGTATTGGTATTGGTATTGGTATTGGTATTGGTATTGGTATTGGTATTGGTATTGGTATTGGTATTGGTATTGGTATTGGTATTGGTATTGGTATTGGTATTGGTATTGGTATTGGTATTGGTATTGGTATTGGTATTGGTATTGGTATTGGTATTGGTATTGGTATTGGTATTGGTATTGGTATTGGTATTGGTATTGGTATTGGTATTGGTATTGGTATTGGTATTGGTATTGGTATTGGTATTGGTATTGGTATTGGTATTGGTATTGGTATTGGTATTGGTATTGGTATTGGTATTGGTATTGGTATTGGTATTGGTATTGGTATTGGTATTGGTATTGGTATTGGTATTGGTATTGGTATTGGTATTGGTATTGGTATTGGTATTGGTATTGGTATTGGTATTGGTATTGGTATTGGTATTGGTATTGGTATTGGTATTGGTATTGGTATTGGTATTGGTATTGGTATTGGTATTGGTATTGGTATTGGTATTGGTATTGGTATTGGTATTGGTATTGGTATTGGTATTGGTATTGGTATTGGTATTGGTATTGGTATTGGTATTGGTATTGGTATTGGTATTGGTATTGGTATTGGTATTGGTATTGGTATTGGTATTGGTATTGGTATTGGTATTGGTATTGGTATTGGTATTGGTATTGGTATTGGTATTGGTATTGGTATTGGTATTGGTATTGGTATTGGTATTGGTATTGGTATTGGTATTGGTATTGGTATTGGTATTGGTATTT
>JAECXB010001405.1:137500-235000 GCA_018151435.1 Zaprionus africanus
AGCCAGAGCCTAACAAGAGCAGAAACTACAGAAAACTAGAACTAACAACGACGACTACAACAACAGTGGCAACGACAACAACTGCACATAGAGTACCAGGCACAGTGGGACAAACATTGCCAGTTGTGCCTAACTAAAAAGTGAATTGCAACTTATTTATTTTGTGCGTCTTTTATTTTGCATATCTTGGGGAGCTGCTTCGAGAGCGGTTTCCAAATAATGATTTCTTAAATAACTTCTAGGTCAATGATCCAATCGCAATCAAATTTTAAGAAGTTACTTGGCCGTTGATAGTTATTGGGTTAATCAATAATGGACTGTCCTGCATTCAAATTTCGACTTGAATTCGGTTTTCATCGATTTACGGAGGCAGAAAAGGGCGTGGCCAAAGTCTTAAGCAAAGTTAATCTGCGAGAAATAATAACATGCTTAGTAGACTTAATTATGGTCTCTAAAATCTAGGTTATCATACGGATAGACAGACAGACACACAAATAGACGGACATGGCTATAACGACTCAGCTATACATATACTTTGTGGAGTCGAACACGCCTCCTTCTGCCTGTTTTATAAATTATTGATTCGGACAATGTTATACATTTAATACCTTCTACCCTTACGGGTATAATAAAATAATAACAGTGTCAAAATATGTATATTTGAACCTATCATTAGATCTTGTTTAAGATTCTTTTCTCGTTACTTTTTTACAAGGTAACAAAAAAAAAGCAAACTTACCTTCGTTTTTAAGAATGAAAGGCAATTATCGTATGGAATGAAAGCTTTAGCAAATGTCGCGGCGAAAATTGGAAAACTGCCATATGCCGCATACCCAAATCATGACACTTTTTTTTTCGTGGGCCTGTGTTATGTACCTATTCTAAACGATTTTTAAGGGAACTTTGACAAAGCTCGGATTATGAATGTATATAATGTGCTTTATGGGACACCTTATTGGGTTGGAGCTGCTGTAGTGGTGCCACTGTTCAGTGATAACGGACGGTGTGTGTGTGCATGTGTGTTTGTGATTGTATGTGTGTGTCGGCCTGTCATTTTGTTGCTCGGGTCGTTGCCTTTTTCTTCTGTTGCTCGGCTATTTTTTGTAGGCCGCGATGGGCGTGGGCCTGCTCTGGCTGATTGTTGGAGCCACTGATAAGCGCTGCCAGTTGACGCTGCCGGGAAAGGGGTGGGAAGTAGAGCACTTAAAGAGGGGGTGAAGTTATGTGCGATATGCGCGGGGTTGTTGGGGGCGCTGTCTTGGCAGGTTGTGTGAAATTGTTGTCAGGCCTGGGGTAGCGAGCCAACGATGGCGGTGCCTAATGCGAAGCGTCAATGTTTGTGGAGCAACACTCACATGCTTAAGTAGGTGTGCGAGTGTGCGGATGTCTGTGTGTGTCTGTGTGTCTGCGTGTGCCTGGGTGTGCAGTTTAAATTGCCTTTTTTGTATCATTCTCGGGCGCAGACAACAAATTTGTGCCAAGTTTTATACATTAATGATAAATATGCAATTGCCCCAAGTTTCCAGTGTGCTACCCACGCACCCACGCCCACATACTATTGAGTGTATTCATGTGTGTATTTATTTATTTTTGTTTTTTGTGTCATTTGAATTGTCTTGTCGGCGTGCTGGTGCGCTTATCGCTTATCCAAAGCGAGTGACTACACGAACTACAACAACAACAACAACGCCACAGAAAATGGCATGCATAATTACTTCAGTCCCCGTTATAGTGGTTTTTTTTATTTATATTGGAGTGTTTATGGGAAAAAAATCTTGAAAGACACCGTCCTAGAAACGGTAGTGTGGGACCCGCACACACTAAAAACCCGCTAAAGAACACTCCCCCTACTGCTCGTTTGAGGTACCCCTTGCGAAACCACACCTGAAAGTAAAAAAACTTCGCAAGGGATCGAGCTTAGCCCTGTAGGGTCTCTACCAGGTTGTTGGGTGCTGCGAAGAAAAGTTTCGCAGTCTTTCTAGCCTACGCTGCTCTATCTACTCTTAAGCGTCTATTGACGTTTTCCCGTTCATCTGCGTAATAAATGCAGTGGGAGAAAATGTGCTCCAGGATCATGACCGTTCTTGTTCAGATAGCGCCTGAAACAGCCATGTCCTGTGAGAAACTGGGTCATATAGTAATCCACTTATCCGTGGCTTTTTCTGACCCATGCTTCTATATCCGGCACCAGTCGATGTGTCCACCTCCCGCTGCTTGATGCATCCCATCTTTGCTGCCAATCCCTGAAGGATTTACCTTCATCGTAAGTAGTAGGGATTGGGCTGTGCCTCTTATTATATTGCGTTTGATTTTCTTGCGCGGTCAGGTCAGCCGGCATTATGCCGGCTAGAACTTGAATGGCATCACCGGATACCGTCCGGAAAGCGCTGCAGACTCTTTGGCTGCTACACTACAGCATTGTAGTATCGAGCGTAGGTAGTTTTTTGTTTAGCGCTGATGCCCATGTAGGGGCTGCATACATCAACACCGATAGGGTTACACGTGATACGAGTGATCGTATCACTTGTCTTGGTCCCCCGATGTTAGGTATTACTCTTGCGAGTGCCATTTGTACCCTGGCTGCTTTTTCGATCGTCGCGATAATATTTGCTTAAAAACTCAGCCTGGCGTCTATGAGTACGCCTAAGTACTTTATTGCTGCGCCCGCACGGATGCTAAATCCGTCAATACTGAGCGTCACATCTTCAAGTCTCTTTCTGCTTGTGATGAGGACCGCTTCAGTTTTTTCCCCGGCTAATCCTTAATCGTGCTCGGACAGCCACTGCTTTACCCTTTGCGTAGCATTGGTGCTATTGTCTTTCACTTCCGCCAGGTGCTTTCCAACTATGATGACGGCAATATCATCAGCATATCCGATGATCTTAACCTCATCCCTTAGCGGTAGGCGTAAAACTCCATCATATATTATTTTCCACAGAAGCGGTTCGAGAACCAAACCTTGCAACACACCGCCTGTTACTTGGTATTGTTTTCGCCCCTCCTCAGTGTCGTACACAAGTGTACGGTCACTCAGATAGCTACCGACGATGCTTAACATGTATTGAGGCGTGTTGAGGTTACGCAGCGCCTGCATGTTATGATGCCGACTCAACGAGATAAAGGCATTTTTCATATCAAAGGTAATTATAGCGCAGTACTTCTTCTGGCCACCTCGCCACCTATCTTCTGCTATTGCTTCTTCAGCAATCTGCTTAACCCTACCGATCGCGTCTACTGTAGACCTATTCTTCCTAAATCCATATTGGTCATCCGATAGACCACCTACTTCTTCCACGAAGGTGCTAAGCCTGCTAGCTACTACCTTTTGTAATAATACCCCATGGTGTCGATCATACAGAGTGGTCTGTATGAGCTAGCTTCGCCTGGTAGTTTGTTACCTTTTGGTATAAGTGGCAGCCTTTGTCTTTTCCAAATTTCCGGAAAAGTCCCTGTTTGTATACATTCTATGTATACTTCTGAAAACAGGGTGGGGTTCACTTCTAGTGCTATCTTCAGTACCTTGTTGGGTACTGCATCAAGTCCCGGCGCCTTGTTGTTCGCGAAAGTCTTAGCTATCCCTAAAACCTCCTCTACATCTACCTCACTTTGGAATCTATTCATTCCCTCAGTCCAAACATCTGGGCTGCCGAATGGGGCAGTCGCCTCACAAATACAAGAGGGCAGGCAGTCATTACAGCTATCTCCTTATTAGACGCGGTGCTGCCTAACACAAGCAATAAAAGCACCTTTGAGCGAAATGGCAGGAGGTCAATCGTTGACATATCCTTCGCCAGCTCCAGTCTAAGTAGAATGATGTCGTGGGAAGTAAGTGATATCTACACTCATAGTGACCATAGAGCCATGTTAATGAGTGTAGATAGACACCGCAGCAGAAGCACCCAGGACAGAGTAATCAATGGTTGGACAGACACTCTGAATGAGTGGATGAGGGAGTTCTCAGATACCTCATTACAGAGCAGCACAATGTCGCCCTTCTTCATGGCAATACCTCTGACGCAAAGGCGACATCACTTTCCAACTTATTGACTTCTGCCTGCGACGCGTCGAAAAAAATCCAAAGGTGGCCTGAAATGGTAACCAGCCTTTTGGTAGAGTCACGAGATCGCGGATTCTAGGCGTAAATGCATACGAGCTAGAAGAACACTATGCCGATGTAGAGATGAGGAGCAGCGGGAAACCCTCAGATCGCACTTCAAGGACGCAAAAAGGGAGCTAAAGAAAGCGATAAAGCTAAGTAAAGCATCGCACTTTAACACCCTGCGTGATGGTATGAACATCAACCCTTGGGGTGGGGCATACAAGGCTGTAATGAGCAAGATAAAAGGACAACGGCAAACGCCCCGGCTTGTCCCGGCTTGTCTTGCGAACAATAGTTGAGACCCTCTTCCCAACACAGGGGAATCATCACAATGAACCTGCAGATGTTTGGACTGAGGGAATGAATAGATTCCAAAATGAGGTAGATATAGGCGAGGTTTTAGAGATAGCTTAGTCTTTCGCGAACAACACGGCGCCGGGACGAGATGCAGTCCCCAACAAGGTACTGAAGATAGCACTAGAAGTAAACGCGACCCTGTATTCAGAAGTATACACAGAATGTAAGTTAATTACTTGCAAGGTGCAAAGTAAAAAAATAAAAAGATTTTTAAGTTCAATTAAGAACAACGACTTTATTTGTCTAAATCCAATTTGCAACTGAATTACCCTAAGCTGTCCCTAACAAGCTGTGAGTCTTGGCAGTGAGCCGCGCTGCCCTTGGTGGCAGAGGATCGACGTCGGCTTCGCTGTTTCCAATAGGCCACGACATCGGCTGATGTTATGTTGGTCGAAATGTTGCAGTCTTCTTGGAATCACATGCATTGGTGGGAGCGGAAACGGTTGCCAAACAGATTCTTAGAATTCTGCTTGGTAGCTCGGCGCGTGCAGGAAATTATGCAGACGCTGAGCTTTAATATTTTCTATTGTTTTACAATTTTGGGGAATAGCATAGGTAAGGTTTTTGAAAACAAAGATTTCTTGAACGTTTAAGTGTACAATTGAATTATTTCTTACTATGGGTTTTATCATAATGTCTTGGTATTGTGTTTCTTCTAAATTTGGAATTTTAACAATATACAAAAGTGTTGTTTTATTATGTAAAATCGAGACATCGGAAAACTCCATTATTTCTTCCATTGACAGGGGTGGCATATTGTTTCTTTTAAAAATTTTTTCAATTTCCATTAACTCATCTTCGTTTAGTAAAAGTGTGTTAACTACGTTAAGTCGTGCCCACTGAATGGCATATCTAACGTTGACAATTTCTTCTTTTTAAAAGTCTAATCTGATTGTGCAAACTAATAGCAATTTCGATACTAACTGAACTACTTTTACGAATAGAGTTTGTGAGAGCATTAGATACTGAAGTGAGTTTATTTATTCTTTCTTCTAACTGTTTGTTAACAATGACCTGTTGGTTATTGTTGTCTATAAGTTTATCTAAGTTCTGCTCAATCATAACCAGGTCATCATGATCTGGACTACCCGCTATGTACTTCCAACCTGACCCTAGCCAATTTAAGGACCTAGTCTTTCGAGTTTTGGGAGTGGTCGTAATTGTCTGGAATGTGTGAATAGTTGTATTTATCTCATGGTGAAGGGTAGAGTATAGTGGACTGTGTTTAAGGCTATTTTCCGTATGTTCGTTTAAAATGTCTAAAGCGGTTTGGATTTGGTCTAGGTTAACGAGATGAATTAGTTTGGTCGTTGAGGTTTGTAATTTTCCGATCCCTTTGGTTATTGTCAGTATCTGTGCATTCGTATAGTTTGTTAAGTTCATTGTTCCACCGACATCGTTCGTAATCCATAGTAATATCCTGAAAAATTTTAGATTTTGATATGGCTTTTATGTACTGTTTTTCCTGATTCTGTTATTATTGTAGTGTGCTTGTTTTCTTTAACTGTTTCTTTTCTATATCTTGAGGAAAGCTTAGAACCTAATCTAGTATTTACTTTAACGAATATTTCTTCTCCAGGCTGATAATTACGTATTTCCTTTTTATTTTTATTGTGGTTTGTACCGTTAATAACGGATAGGTTGAGATGTTTTTTTAGGTCTTGGCTAGAACTTTCTAATCTGCTCTAAAGGTATTCTTGAGAGTGCGTCTGCAACAACATTTTCTCTTCCCGGTTTATAGAATATTTCATAATCATATTCCTCTAGATAAGCCTTCCATCTCTTGATTCTGGCATTTCCATTCCAGCTACTCAGAGAATGTGTCAAAGGTTGATGGTCTGTAAGATCTTAGCCTTTGCTTTACCGTACAGGTAATTTTTGAGGTCCTTGAGTGCCCAAATTATGGCTAGCATCTCTTTCTTGTTGGCCGCATAATTCTATTCGGCTTTGGGAAGTGTTCTAGAGAGAAATGATATATGGTGATTGTCTTGCGATAGAACTGCTCCGATCGCGAAATTTGAAGCATCAAAAGTTAAATGGAACTCCTTCTTAAAATCTGGATAACTGAGAATTATTTCTGATGTCACCAAGCTGCTTTTAAGCTTCTTATAATAGTCTAGAGCTTCATTTTTTAGCGAAATTAATTTTTTTGATGACATTCTTTTGGACACGTGTCCATCTTCCCCTCTTAAAAGTGAAGTTAGGGGCTTTGCCAGCTTGGCATAGTTTTGTATAAATCTTCTATAGTAGCCGGAAAGCCCCATTAAGGATCTTAGATCCCTGAAAGTTTTAGGGCAGGGATAATTTGCTATCGCTGCCACTTTACTCGGGTTTGTTTCTATTCCCCTATCGGAAACAACAAATCCAAGGAATTCGACTTTGTTTTTCATGAACTCACATTTGTCTAACTGACATTTCATGTTAGCGTTCTGTAAAGTTTGAAAAATTTTAGCCAAGTTCTCAATGTGCGTATCATCATCTTTGCTAAATATGATAATATCGTCTATATAAATAAAACATATTTTTCCAATATGTTCTCGAAGTATGTCATCTAATGCACGTTGGAAAATTGAGGGCGCATTCTTTAGACCAAATGGGAGTCGGGTAAACTCATATTTTCCGTTGTTTACGGAGAAGGCGGTCTTTTCTATGTCACTATTTTTTAAAGAGATTTGATGGAAGCCACTTTTCAAATCTAAAACAGAGAATACTTTATTGTCCCCTAGTTGGGTAAGTACCTCATTGATCTCGGGAATGGGATATTTATCTGCTATGGTTATTTTGTTAAGTTTTCGGTAATCTATAACCATGCGATATTTCTTTTCGCCTGAAGCATCTGCCTTTTTAGGTACAATCCACACTGGTGAATTGTACGGGGACCTAGAAGGTCGAATTATACCATCTTCTAAAAGTTCTTTTATCTGTTTGTTTACCTCATCTTTCAGCGTCATTGGATACTGATAGAATTTCGAGTAAACCGGAGTATCGGACGAGGTTCGGATCGCTGCCTTCACATTTGTTGTGTAGGTCAGTTTCTGGTTTGGGTCTGCGAACAAGTCTGGAAATGACTTGAGCAATTCGCTTAGCTTGGCTTTTTGTGAATCGGACAAGTGGGACGTTCTCGGAATAATCGTGTTGACTGCTTCAAATCTTTTTTCTTTAATGGGGATCGAGATGCCGTTTTTCAACGTCATAATATTTTTGCTGGTTTTTATCTCAGCCCCTAATTCTTTTAAACTGTCGTTACCCAAGATGGCATCAAAAGATTTCAAAGTGGGCAACAGGAAAAACTTTACTTTAACATCTTGAATGTTGAAAAGGTTCGCTACTTTATGGTGTGTAACTACGGTACTGCCGCCTACTGAGACAGCATTGAAAGGTGATTTGTTTTGTATAGGGTTATTGACGAATTTAGGTTGGATGTAGTTTCGGTTTGAACCGGTATCTATAAGTATTTTAATAAATTTGCCATTCCTCATCTTGCATATGAAATATGGAAGAGAGGAATTCTTTATTCTAAAAATTCAATGCAGCGTCATCGTAGTAGTCGTAAGCGTTATTGTCAGCGTCGGCTTCATTTATCTGATCTACATAATCGTCCAGGTCGTTGTCAAGGTTGTTATGGTCCTCGTACTCTGCCATAGCTTGTTCATAGTCCGTCATTGTTAGTGGAGTCTCAGTGGGTCGCGTTTCGTTTCCTTCCGTTGCAGTCTGTATGTTAAAGTTTCTTTGTCGCTTCATTCCATCTGGTACTGGACCGGGTGGTCTTTTACCTGGTTCGAAGCGAGGTCTGTTCATGTAATTTACCATTCTGGTCTGAACACTGGAATCCACATCTATGGGTTCTGGACGAGGCAGTGGTTTTGGGGCCTGTGGCCTAGGTGGCGCTGACTGTTGTGGCGGGAATTGCCCGTTTTGAAAAGGTCGAGGTGCAGCTGCTGGCTGATAGCTGAAGTTGTTTGAATTTTGTCGTGGTAAAGCGGTCGGTTGTTGCTGTCCGATTTGGTAATATTGAGTTCTTGGGGGCGGAATTGGTGGTTGTCTATTAATAAATGGATTACTGCGAGGAGCAGGTGAAGGCTTAGAAGTTTGGTTCCTAAACTGTCTTGTCTGTCCCATGTTGGTTGCATGTCTTGCCCTGAAGTTCTGATTTTCTAACTTGAGGCAAAGGTGCAATGCTGAGGGTAAGTCTACTGGTTCTTTAATTCCCAGTAGGCGAGGCAAGTCTCCTTGTAATCCTCGTACAAAAGTGTCTAGAGCCTTGTCTCTGTACATCTTGGTCATTAACAATTCTGCTTCTCTTCCTAACCCCATACAACCTATCTTGTTTAGGATTAGGGATAGGTGTTTATAAACCGTTTGATGGAACTCTTCCACCGATTGGTTAGCACCCTGTATAAGCATTGTCATTTGATATTCTAATGTGTTAATGTCGCGTTTGTCTGCGTAATGCAGAGTCAGACATTTAGAGATCGCGGACCAGTTCAATGGAGTATTGTAGGACTCTAATGCCATGTCGGCGTGTCCTACAATCTTATTACGTATGGTATGTAAGATACCATAGTATTTTGGGGTACCCTGGTAAGCACTGTATGCTTCTAAGATACGATCTACTCCCTTTTTCCATGAGCTGAATTCTGAAGGATCTCCTGAAAAGTCTCGGATAGTTTTTACTATATCCGGTACTCTATCTAAGTCACCTAAGTTCCCTGCATGCTCTGGAGCAATTACCTGATCTGTTACGTTTGCGAATTCTTCTGGAGAATTGTGACGTCTCAACAAACCTGGCAATACTTGTGCTAGGATTTCGCTCACTGTTGCTGCTAATGCAGCTCTATCTATATTTTCAACCATACTTCTATTAATTTCTTGTTCTTCCTGTCTTCTAAGGCGTTGTCTACAAGCTTCTGCACTAAGTATTGAGGGCCTGATTAGGTTGTTCGCGTTAGCCATAAAACACTAGGTGAATCAGAGTTAAGAATCGGTCGAATCTTAGATGAGTCAAGGGAGCAAATGATGGAGATTATTTCTTATTGATTTTGATGTGGATTAGTAAGAGGTTGTGTCTTCTTAAATATAATTCGTTGTTTGCTTGTGTGTGTGTGTGTGTGTGTGTGTATGCGTGTGTGTTTTTAAAAGATTTTTTATAAGTTTTATAACCAGAGGCTGGTTTTTTCCTTTTACTTTAGAGGGTCCCTTGGGAATCGTAAAGTTGGAATAAGTTATATCACTTTTGTGATCTTTTTGTTTGATTTATCGTTTTACGGTATTTTATCCGTGTTTGCTTAAGACTATTTGTATTTCTTCTTTTAGTTTTGTTAGTTTTTTTTTTTAAATTGGTTTGTGTAATCTTACAGTACTATAGATAGTTTTGATGATGTGGCTCCTCCCTCCGACGATCCGGATTTCATCCTTTTTGTTCCGCGACTACTAAGGATCCTGCGATGCGTACAGGGTTGAGGGGTGGTCTGTGGCCCTGCCTTCAGTCCTTGGAGTCCACCGATGGGCAAATGAACAAGTTAAGTTCAATTTGCCGGAGTCGATTTGAACGATCGAAAAATGTTAGTTTTTCGGAGTTGCACGTTCACTATCACTCGCGTTTAGACCGGTTGCAGCAAATGTAATTGCTAGCCACGAACTTACAAGACGTTTTGCCGTATCGTACGCGTACCGGTCCCTGCTCGGGCGCCAGTTAATTACTTGCAAGGTGCAAAGTAAAAAATAAAAAGATTTTTAAGTTCAATTAAGAACAACGACTTTATTTGTCTAAATCCAATTTGCAACTGAATTACCCTAAGCTGTCCCTAACAAGCTGTGAGTCTTGGCAGTGAGCCGCGCTGCCCTTGGTGGCAGAGGATCGACGTCGGCTTCGCTGTTTCCAATAGGCCACGACATCGGCTGATGTTATGTTGGTCGAAATGTTGCAGTCTTCTTGGAATCACATGCATTGGTGGGAGCGGAAACGGTTGCCAAACAGATTCTTAGAATTCTGCTTGGTAGCTCGGCGCGTGCAGGAAATTATGCAGACGCTGAGCTTGCGGATTGGAACTTGTGTACTGGAGTTCAATATTCTAAATTGTAACATTTTTGTTGTTAACTTGTATACAAACAGGGACTTTTCCGGAAATCTGGTAAAGACAAAGACTGGTACAAAAACAAAAAAAAAAAAAACACCCCCCCGGCGGGGTTATTTTAAATACTCCTTTTTGTTTGACCCCAAGGGGGAAAATTAATAATTATAATTGAAAAATTAAAAACCCTTTTTAAAAAAAAGGTGGTTTTTTTAATAAAAAAAAAAAATTTATAAAAAAAAAATTTAAAAAAAAACCACCCAATAAAGGTTAAAAAAATAATTAAAAAAAAAAAAAAAAAAAAAATAGGGGGGGGGGGGGAAAAAAAAAAAATCTCTTTATATTTATTTTTAAAAAAAAAAATTTTTTATCTCGTTGAGTTGGCATCATAACATGCAGGCGCTGCGTAACCTCAACACGCCTCAATACATGTTAAGCATTGTCGATAGCTATCTGAGTGACCGTACACTTGTGTTCGACACTGAGGAGGGGCGAAAACAATACCAAGTAACAGGCGGCGCGTTGCAAGGTTCGGTTCTTGGACCGCTTCTGTGGAACATAGTATATGATGGGGCGTTACGCCTACCGCTAAGGGATGAGGTTAAGATCATCGGATATGCTGATGAAATTGCCGTCATCATAGTTGGAGAGCACCTGGCGGAAAAGAAAGACAACAGCACTGATGCCACGCAAAGGGTAAAGCAGTGGCTGACCGAGCACGATTTAGGATTAGCCGGGGAAAAAACTGAGGCGGTCCTCATCACAAGTAGAAAGAGACTTGAAGATGTGACGCTCAATAATTGACGGATTTATATCCGTGCGGGCGCAGCAATAAAGTACTTTGGCGTACTCATAGACGCCAGGCTGAGCTTTAAAGCAAATATTATCGCAACGAGTGAAAAAGCAACCAGGGTACAAATGGCACTCGCAAGAGTAATACCTAACATCGGGGGACCAAGACAAGTGTTACGATTACTCGTATCACGTGTTACCCTATCGGTGTTAATGTATGCAGCCCCTATATGGGCATCAGCGCTAAACAAAAAACTACCTACGCTCGACACTACAATGCTGTAGTGAGACGTAGCAGCCAAAGAGTCTGCAGCGCTTTCCGGACGGTATCCGGTGATGCTATCCAAGTTCTAGCCGGCATAATGCCGGCTGACTCGACCGCGAAAGAAAATCAAGTGCAATAAGAGGCACAGCCCAATCCCTACTACTTACGATGAAGGTAAGTCCATCAGGGATTGACAGCAAAGATGGGATGCATCAAGCCGTGGGAGGTGGACACATCGACTGGTGCCGAATATAGAAGCATGGGTCACAAGAAGCCACGGACAAGTGGATTACTATATGACCCAGTTTCTCACAGGACTTGGCTGTTTCAGGCGCTATCTGATTAAGTACGGTCATGATCCTGAAGCTGTGTGCTATCTTTACAATGAAGACGATGAGACTGTGGAACACATTTTCTTCCACTGCCCTTATTACGCAGATGAACGGGAACACGTCAATAGACGCTTAGGAGTAACTGTAAGCCCAGAATATATTGTAGGGCTTATGGTAGAGACCCAGGAAACTGGGATTGTATTAAAAAAATGTGTGTGTCCATTATGATAGAGCAGCGTAGGCTAGAAAGACTCTGAAACTTTTCGTCGCAGCAGCCAACAACCTGGTAGAGACCCTACAGGGCTAAGCTCGATCCCTTGCGAAGTTTTTTACTTTCAGGTGTGGTTTTGCAAGGGGTACCTCAAACGAGCAGTAGGGGGAGTGTTCTTTAGCGGGTTTTTAGTGTGTGCGGGTCCCACACTACCGTTTCTAGGACGGTGTCTCTCAAGATTTTTTCCCATGAACACTACATATAATAAAAAAAAAACACACACACACGAAGGTGATGCATTTGAAATTGTCTTCTGCCTGCGGTTTGGGATGTTATATAGCGCGTCAAGTCGCTTCGATATAGAATCGTTAAGTAACTACCCTGGATAGGAGGTTCTCTTTAAAATGTTCTTCTTTTAGCTGAATTCTTAAGGAATCTCAAAATTTGTATAACTTATTTCACGCTCATATACTCTGAATAAAATTGAAGCCTTGGGACCACTTACATTCATTCACTGAAGATATCATTAAAAAAGTTGCAAGAAGTGGGCTTGTTATGCCAGTATCCACTTGGAAACAATACGATGTAGAACAATTTTCAAACAATGCAGAAGACCTGATGATACCTTGTCTAAGCCACCTAACATTACAGGGTATTCTAAACTAAAACGGAGTTTGCCTTATTGATTGATTGAAACGCTTTAAGCGATCGGGTTTAGCGCAAAGAAATTGACTACCCACTCCAAACTCGAGCAACCTTGAGTCAACGTAATGAAACGCAATAGTGCTCTCTGTCTATTTTTATTATTTACCAAGAATTTGTCGCTATGGTTTATTACTATTTTTATACCCTTGCAGAGGGTATATTAATTTTGGCCAGGAGTTTGCAACGCTCCTTAGAAGACATCTCCGCCTTATAAAGTGTATATATTCATCCGTCAGTCTCTTCTTCTCATAATTTTAGAGCCCTATTCATGAAACTTGGAACACATGCTTTTTATTACTGTACGCTTTTGATAAGTTTGTACCGGACCGATTTATCCTACAGCTGCCGTACAAAATTTCGGCGGATTTTCGTTATTTCTCAAGATAGTGCATCCAAAGATACTACGAGTATAACAAACTTTTTCAAAATAAATAATATGCATGAACAGTTTTATTAATATATCACTTCTATAACATTTAACTGCTACAGGAGTGCTTTGTATGAAGCCCAATTTTTTTATTTTTTGGAATAACTTTAGTTATCAGTACCCATCAAAATGAGACATAATATTTAACATCGATTAATACGATTCAATTGCACCATTTCATATAATTACTGTTGGAACGATCGGAGGAGATAAGAGTCTGCAAGGCTTAAGAACTCAGTATGCCGAAGATAGCCTCCCTTCCTCGTTATTTTTACTATTATTATTCAAGGCTGCTCCGACTCTGCGATTCCAACTTGGCATTTTTGTATTGATCTATCAATTCTGCAGCATGATACCCAAAATCGGAACCAGACTATACCTTATCCAATGTTTTGTGCTCGACTGCTCGGAATGCCAAATGGGGCTACCCGCTGAGTGCTCTACTGAGGTGGATGTCGGTGTGTATGGGGAGTGTTGGTAGATTGTGTGTGTGTGTGTGTGTTAACATTACCATTTCTCATTCAGCTTGATTCGTTTCATTCGTGGCTTGCCTGGCTCTCGGATTGTTTGTTTATTTGTTTTTCATCAGATTCCTTTGCTCTGCGATTCATTAGCATTTTTGTCGCATTAAAAATTGGCCCATAGGCATTTACTTTATCTTTTTTTCGTTTGTTGTTGTTGTTGTCAGCCTGTTGCTATAGTATTTTGTTTTTGTGTTCTCTCTCGCTCTCTCTTCCTCTTTCTGTTGTCTGTCAATAATTTTTGAGGCCACATATCGTGAGTCTTTGTTCGTCGTGGAGATTTCATTTCGGCAAGTTTCTCAGTTTGTCTCGGCTTTCGCACATTACACGTAAGTATGTCTGCAAGTGGGTATGATGAGACAATAGTGCACATGGTGACAGGGGGAAGGGATTTACGGGAGACAACAATGAGAGTCTGACTAGCTCTTCATTACGCCATTGTCGAGGTCAAGCTCATTGTTACAGGGTATCTGTGCAGTCACTGTAATTGCATGCGACTAAGCCTTTCTGTGCAACTGAGCATACGTGCTTTTTTACGACTAAGTGAAATGCCACTTGCTCCATATGCTCCGTCAATGTGTGCGTTGGTGTGTATGTGTCGTTTATTATGCATCCCGAGTCTGTTTCAGCTTTCAGACGAGAGCTTACCGCTTTCAGTGCCAAGAGCTCTGAGCATTTCTGTATTACCACCCCAGTCCCAGCCCTGAACTCCGTCTTTTCTTATTTCGGAAAGAGCCAAATGCATGAGAGATCCCCTTGCGCTCCACTAGACCTAAATCCATAGCTCCAGCCCCATCCCCAAACACAACTCAAATGGAGAACCGGCAGACAAGCCAATTCCAGTCCAGCAGCCCGTGATGTGGCGCTTTTTTAGAGACCCATTAAATTTTTATGGAATCACACAGCTATACCTATTCAAAATGTACACACATATAATAGAGAGGGAAAAACGGGGGAGAAGGAGAGAACACACATGTATATAGGTATTTATGCTTTCGCCTTTCAATTCTACTTGCTTCACCTGACTTGCATTTTCGGCCGCTCTTCGCGAGCGCTTTGAAAATAGCATGCAAAATGCATTTGCACACACGCACATACACACACTCACATACAACACACCCGGGCATGTACTCACATGTATATGTCTAATTTAGCGTTTTTATACCCTTCGACATTGAAAATGGTCAAATAAGGGTATACTAACTTTGTGCAAATGTATGTAACCGGCAGAAGGAGGCGTGGGAGACACAAAGTGTATATATTCTTGCTCGGCATCACTAGCCGAGTCGATTAAGTCATGTCTGTCCGTATGTCCGGCTGTCCAGATGAACACACAGATCTCAGCTATTATAAAAGCTAGAGACCCCAAATTTGGCGTGAAGGTTTCTGTGTACCCGGCGCAGATGAAGTTTATTTCAAATGTTGGATACCACGCACACCGCCACCGCAAATCAATAATTTAATCTTTTAAGTTGATTTGTGAGCGACATATAAAAGATACAACATTCTGAGTAAGACTATACTTTGCTAATTATAATACCAACATAACGTCAAAATCCGATCGGACAACAACCACAGACGTTATTAAACAAAAACCTTTTTCGCTAAATTTTGTAGACAGACCAGCAAGCTGTGACGTCATTGCAATGCTCCTTTAGGAAAGAAAAGGAAAGAGAATGCGAGCGCGTAGCGCCATCTGTTGTTCTTCTCTTCTTTTCTATGCACACGCATTTTTTGCATTCAAACGCATGCGTATACACGTATTTATATAAAGACGCATATTAATGCTTGCGTTACAACATTTCTATTAAGTAGTAGTATCGTACAATTATGGACTTTTAACGTTTAAAAAAAGGGCGAAGGGTATCCCACTGTCGCGTGCCGCTCGACTGTTGCTCTTGTTAAAACAGAGCTCGTGAAATGTTCTTGAATGTGCTAGACGCAGCATATACTCCTTAGAAAGGCTGCTAGGACAAATCCATCTTTTTCTGTTTTTCGTCTAGCCTGAAGAAATCTCTTAATACTACTGAAACCTAACCTGCTTTTTATATCTCAACTAAAACGTGTTTTTGGTTTATTTTTAATGAAATTATTCTTAAAACAAATCACAAAGTTAATATACGATACAAATTTTTATTCCGGTAAGGTACATATTCGACATATACCACCTACCTTAATCGATAGAGCATGAGAAATTTCATGAATTTTTAACTGTGCATAAATACTATCGATAGCCACATTAACAGCTTTAGTCAACATTTTCCAAAGCCAGGTTGCAATGTTGCATGTAATACAATGTTACTGAGCGTTTTGGGCGACATTTTCATACGGGAGTCAAATTCAATCTGACTTCACTGCTGTCGATAGCTTAGCGTTAATCTAGCAAACATGAATCACATTCATATTAAAGCTGACTAAGCTCAGTTATTTTGCTCACCGCACATCCTCTCTGCCCTTTTATGTTTTTTTCCATCCTTTTCACTCTTTACGATTGCGTGACTACCCAGCAGTTCGGTAAAACGCGCGTTGGTATTATTACGCTTATTATTCGTAATTTAATGGCACGTGGTTATTTATCTGCGAATTAGATTGAATGGGACGAGAACGAGAAGGATGAAATGTTAGAAGGACCGAGACCGACACCGACATCGTAAACGAATAAAATAGAAAGCAAATTCGGTAACTGAAAGTATCGTTGGCGCGACCGATTTTAGCGCTTAAGTCCAGGCTTACCTAATTAACCATAGCATTTTTGGTGACCTTATGCAAATCAAGTGGCAAATTCAATTGCACACTTTTCGCTATTCACCTCAATTTGAGGAGCGACGATTTTCCTGGTTTGCCGTTTTCCCGGTCATCTATTTCCCGTTTTAAGGGCTGTACTCACTTACGGCCCACTTTCAGTCCACTTTCGGCCCACAAAAGTAATTATAATTATGAAATGATTTCGGGGAAGATAGAATTAAAAGAATTTTTGGAGCGCATTAAAATGTTTTCTCTCGCAATGGAAATTGGGTTATAAGAGTTTGCTGCAGGATGCTAAAGTAATGCTCAAAAGAAAACAAGTCATATAAAAAGTCGTACTTCTATCCAAATCGCGAATTATATTTCTGTATGTATATGTCGCAGCCTGGTAACAGACCAATGTTAGAGTTTGAATTCAACTGAAAAATAGTACATAGTATGTTAGAGAAATGAATTCTGTTATGTAACGAGAGCATCATTTGAATGGCAATTCGAATGAGCATGGCGCCTGCAGATGTTCTAGTAAGTGAGAGTGTACATGCAAAAAGAATGAATATGATATAATACTTTGTAGATTAACGAAGAGAAAATAAACGAACGAAGAAAAAAGAAACGACGCCACGCGGTGGAACGAGCAGTTGAGTAGAGCCCGGTAAAAGGGAGAGACGACTAAACATCCTGCAGGCGACTTGCTGTGCTCTTAGAGTTGTAGAAATAATATAAAAATAATGGAAGGAGATTAGCCAAGATCTCTTTCTCCGACATCAGAAGTAGGATCGGCCTCGCCACAAGACTTTACGAGTGATCAGTGGCGTGCTTTATTTAAGACGCAAAACAAGAATTTTCTGGATTCAATGAACTGCATGTAGACTACCAAGATGGCAGCGGTACCCAGTAATAAAATAACGCTGCCAAGATTTAATCCTGATATGGTAAATGCAGATGCAGCTTCGTGGTGTAAAACCGTTGACATAATTATAGCGCTCTGTTCATGGCGCTAAGCAATTCATTGGAAGGAGGAGCCTCTCAATGGTTGTCTCAAATTTGCTACAACGGAATGAAGTGGCCGGAATTTCGAGACTTGTTCGTTCAACGTTATGAAGGAGAGAGACTCCGGCAGGAATCGTGCTAAATATGTTCAGCGGCAGGCCCACACAAAGCAAGTGCTTCACGGTGTATGCTAGCAGGCAAGTTACGGCGTTCCTATCGAAGTGGAAGCAAATGAGCAATGAGGAAATTGCGGTGTCCGTTGTGCTGGCACACGCAGTTGGACAACAGGCTGCAACGTTTGTTGTTTACAACGAATATCAGTACACGCAGTGAAATGGGACAACAATTACGTGCCTATGCATATAGCAAAAAAAGTGATGGGAAAACATCAGATTATATCTCTGGGCTAGAACGAAAGAAGATATGTCCATCACACGTAAAGTGTCACTTTTGTGGGAAATCTGGACACATGATCGTGGAATGCCGCAGCAGGATTTCAGCAGAATCAAGTGCATCCAAGAATAATTCTACTTGCATCAACTCCACATCGAAGAGAGGCTTGTCCAACGTGACCTGCTACAAGTGTGTCCAGCTGGGCCATGTTGGAACAACTTGCACTACGGATACTTCGTCTACAAGCAAGGGAAACACGTATGAGAAGCGAGTGAATCTATGTTCGGTCGTTGAACCAAGTGGAATCCTGTATCAACTGGGTGAATATATTCCAAACTTTTTTGATTCAGGAGCGGAGTGCTCGTTATTGAAAGAAAAATTAGTTGATAAGTTTAAGGGAAAAAGACTGAAAAATACTGTATTGATAAGCGGCATTGGTGATGGCTCAGTGACATGCACAATGCAAATTCTGTCCACTGTAAAAATTTGTGAATTTTCCATTGAAATCCTTTTCCATGTAGTCATGGATATATATCTAAAGTATGATGTGCTGATCGGCCGTGAAATTCTAGGTCAGGGTTTTGAAGTGTCAATTGATGCCAACAAATTTGCTCTATATAAAACAAATACTGTCAATACACTGTCCAGCATTGTTGAGTTAGATTTCATGGATACCATAAATAATAACGTAGGTCTGAGTCAGTCCGATAAAGCCAAACTTGCCGAATTGCTGAAGTCATATGCTCCAACATATTTAAAGGGAATACCAATTAGGAGAGTTACTACGGGTGAACTAGAAATCCGTTTGACTGATATCAATAAGACGGTTGTGAGACGTCCGTATAGACAGAGTACTGAGGAAAAGTTGCTGGTGAGAAGCAAAATAGAGGAACTTCTAGCATCCAATGTCATACGTCCGAGTTGTTCACCATTCGCTTGTCCAATGTTGTTAGTAAAAAAAGGATGGTAGTGATCGATTGTGTATTGACTATCGAGAGTTAAATGCGAATACAATCACTGATAAGTATCCATTGCCACTAATATCAGATCAGATTGACAGGTTGCGTGGCATCTTGTATTTCTGGAGCTTGGACATGGCAAGCGTATTTAATCAAATCCCAATAAAATCTAATTCTATTAAACGAAAAGCATTTGTCACAACAGAAGGCCAATATGAATTCGTAGCTATGCCCTTTGGTCTCAAGAACGCCTCATCTGTGTTTCAAAGAGCAATCGTTCAAGCTTTAGGAGATGTAGCACTCTCATATGTAATTGTTTACATAGATGACGTTCTGATAGTAGCTAGCACAAAAGAGGAGGCGTTCATCAGACTTAAACAAGTGTTGCAGAGGCTATCCAAGGCAGGGTTTTCCTTTGCGTAAACAAGTGTACCTTCTTAAAATCGAAAGTTGAATATTTAGGGTATCAAATTGAAAATTGTGAAGTAACACCAAATCCGAAAAAGATACAAGCATTGCACAGTGGTCGGCGTTGTATGGAGAGGGCGGCCATAAATACTTCCAGTTGAGCTAGAGGCTTGAAACTTTGCACAAAATTTTCTAAAAATACCTCTAACATCATATATAAAAATTAGCCAGATCGGACGACTATATCATATAGCTGCCATACAGTGATCGGTCTGCAACAAAGTGTTTGTATGAAAAATTGTACTATTTCGGTTATTTATATAGAAAGAAGAAACGCACCATGAAAAATTACATTCAATATTTTTTATAGTTTATATCAAAAATAAAAAAAATGTAACAATACAAAATAACATAATTAACAATAATAACAATATTTTAAATTCAATAGAATATACAATAGATATAGAAAATGTATGTACATATTATTCCAGTAGCTCAATAGCTGATTTTAAGCTTGGAAGTAAGTCAAATCCTGCCTTCAAATTAATGAAAGTTCGAATCAAGAAATATTGATGTTTTGTTAATCCGACTTCAACCAATAGTGATAAAACTTCTTCAACATTTGCCTGAATTTGTTCTTGTTGTGATCGCACCTCAGAAGACCGCAAAAAAGAAGCAGCAGTCTCGTCTAGTTTAGAAATTTCAGCTACCCGGCGACGCTTTGTCCTCTTTGAGCAACCCACAAAGTCAATTTTCGGCCGTCATCGATCAGTAACTTTTTTACGTCGCTTTCACTCAACAAAATGCTTTCCTATTTATTAAGCCATTCAGAGTGTTCTCTGACAGTTTTCTCCTTACTTCTTCCACATTTGGTCCGAAATTCGGCTAATTTTTTGCAAATATAATTCGTGCATTCGGTTAGTCTGCAAATTTCTATCGTTTCCTCCATATCTTCAATACATTTTTGAACTCGATTTGCTACATTTCTTGATTTTTGTGCATTGCCACCCTTTTCCGTGCACCAAAGATAAAAAATGTCCATACGGGAAAAAACGCAAAATGTGCCTAAAAGTACATAACATAGTTATAAAAACATAATAATAAAACAATATAGTTGAACAGAATCACAAACACAATAACGGGATCACAACAACAAACCGAACGCTGCGCTGTAACTAGAAATTAGACCTTGGAATAAAGAGGACGGCGTTAGTTTTTTTAATTTTTGAGTACTTTGGAGCAAATTGGCGCAGATGAGTTCTGGTTTTCCTTAAACAAAAAACATTGACAAATACACTAGTTAAGGTTTCATTAAGGGAATCGGGGGGGAACACAACTAAAACTTTAGCTAAACATAGAAAAGACGTTCACAAATTGCACAAAAAAGGTTAAATTTATATTAATTTCACATAAACGTAATATCAATAGAAAAAATATTATAAAAATATTTTATCAAAGTAATTACCTTCAACTTTCAAAAACATTTTAAATTTTTAAATTTGCACAATAATAAACCGAGTTTCACTGCTTTGAAGTACTCGTAAGCGTTTGACTGTTGTCAGATGCACTTCGTACAATTGCGCGCAGCAAAAGAAAACAATCACGACACTTTCGTTCTATTTTTAGAAAGTACCGTTAGATTTGCAGATAAAACCGGTTTGATCTTGAAATGTTTGCACATTTTAGAGCTGGTTTGGGTACCTTACCAGCAAATCGGCTGTGCAACTTTTTTTGATTTTTGGCCTATGGGCGCAACCACTGTGCATTGGCTGCATTACCACCACCGCAGACAGTTACACAGACAGTTCATTAGCTTGTCATCTTATTTTCGACAGCTTATTCGCAAATTTTCAGAAAAAATGAAGCCCTTGTATTTACTAACGTCAAAGAATAATACGATTAAATGGTGTGACAAACACGAGCAGGTGCGCCAAGAAGTTATATCCACATTAGTGAGCGATTCTGTATTGATCATTTATGACCCACAGTACCCAAATGAACTCCAAACAGATGCTAGTGCAGATGGGTATGGCGCCATATTGATGCATAAAGTAGACGGTAAATCACGAGTTATAGAGTACTAATGCACTACAGGGCAGAATCGCGATACCACTCTTACGAACTTAAAACGCTGGCTGTGTTTAATGCAGTGAAGCATTTTCGCCATTATTTACATGGCCAATCATTTGTGGTATATACTGATTGTAACGCCCTGAAAGCCAGTCGTCATAAGGTAGATTTGACGCCAAGGGTTCATCGTTGGTGGGCGTATCTACAATCTTTTGATTTTGAGGTAGAGTACAGAAAGGGAAATAGCATGGCGCATGTAGACTTCCTCTCGCGTAACCCCATAGTGATCGGAAAATCCCCTATTGCAACGAAAGTAACAGAAATGCGCATATTTTAGCAACTGGAGCTAGCCGCGCCAAGTGAAGCGCGTCATGAGAACCATGAAGGCAATGCTTACAGCGGTAGAGACCAATAAGCGATCTTGGCAAAAAGCTTTAAATGAAATCCCGTTGGCCATGAATTGCACGGCTCTTCGAGTAACAAAACTTAGTCCTTTAGAATTATTAATAGGGAAAGAGGCTAGACCGATGGGCATGATGCCATTAATAGAAGAAGAGACAATTGACAGAGATACTCGTAGTATAAGAAAAACAGCCCTACAAAATATAGAGATAAATGCTAAATACGACAAATGAAGATATGATAAAAGTAAAGCTAAGGTTGTTGCCTATAAGGTGGGCGACCATGTCCTGCTCAAGAGTAAAGAACGGCACCAAACAAAGCTCGGTCCACAGTTTAAAAGTCCTTTTGTGATAGTAGAGAATCTTGATGGTGACTGATATGCGTTGAAATCTTTGACAAGCAAACGAACATATAAGTATGCACATGAACAATTGCGTGCGATGCCTAAGGAGGTAGACGCAGAGACAATCAAGAGATCGCCGGGTGAGGCACTCGATGGTTTCATCAACACAAATTGAATCATTCAAAAGGCTACAGTCGCACCATGTAGTTAGCTGGCCAGTAGCTACATGGCGGGGGCTATGAGGGTCAAAGGTGACCATGACGCAGAGTCCGTGTTATCGATGCAAAGGTGTGCAGCATAAGCCTAAGAACGTGACGTGATAGACTCTCTAATGAGCGAGAGTGTGTTATGGATAGTCTGTTGAAACGAAATGTGAAGTGTCATGTGGCATAGCGGAGATGTAGTTTTTTGGCTTGAACAGAAGATGAGAGAAAAGAGAAAAGAAAACGTTAATTGCTAGAGAGAACTTCAGCAGAGCATGGAGCCTTTATAAGTGAAACACAAGTAAAGCAAACGAAATTTTATGTTGAAATGAACAAATATCTAATGTTGGCATGAAGAAATGTATTATGTTGAAATGAAGAAATATCTTATGTTGTAATTTATAAGTAAAGAGAAAAGAAAATCTTATTTATTTATTTATTTATTTAATTTAATTTAAAGTCAACTACGCTCAGTCGACTGTTTAAAGTAAAACAATTAATATAATTTGTAAAATTATAATTAATTAAAAAGAGCTTAGAAAGAAAAGAATTTAATTTTAAATTTTTGGATTCGAACTGGGGCAAAAAAAAACAAAGAAAAAGCTGATCCAACATTTGTTGCGAGGGATTGGGGAAACCCAGAAAACCCAATCAGATCAGGAGAGTTAGTGTTAGTAAACAAAATAAAATCAAAAATCGCAATAAGAATGTGCGAGCATGCAGTTAGTTAAAAGGACTGCTACCATTAGAAATAAAATATGTGCATATTAACTAATTACTGGATAGGTGAGTTAGGATTTGGATTTTTAAGATAGACAAAAATTTATAGTTGCTAGTAGAGATGATAGGATATAATTTATTATAGTCCGAACACAATGCCCTGAAAGGTTCATGCAGGGCATAGTTCGTTCTACAATTGGGAAGTGTTAGTGGAAGGAAATTACGTGTGATTCTACTAGGGACAGAAAAGTTTAACCGGCTAAGCAGGTCGTCACTGTCTATGTCCCCTTGAATAAGGTTATTAATAAACACCACACCAAGCATGGTTCTACGATTAGCTAAAGAAGGCAGATTAAGTAACAAAAGCCTACTAGGATAGGATGGCAGTCTTGAGTTTTCTTCCCAGTTAAGGCCTCGCAAGGCAAAAATTAAAAAGTTTTTCTGTACGGATTCAATGCGGTCCCTGTGAACTGTGTACTGTGGACTCCAAACACATGATCCGTACTCAAGAATTGGGCGAACAAGTGAGGTGAACAGAGTCTTTGTGAGATAGGGGGTCATCAAACTCTTTAGACCATCTCTTAATAAAGCCGAGCACGCCCATAGCTTTATTAACCATTGATGATATATGTTCACTAAACTTAAGTTTATAGTCCAAACGGACACCAAGATCATCAGCCAGAGAAATTCTTTCCAAGGCACAACCACAAAGATAGTAAGATACGTGCCTTGGACAGGCTCGTGAGAATGTCATCAGCTTGCATTTGGAGCTGTTCAGATTTAGCAAATTTGCACGACACCAAGAGTAGAAACTATCTAGGTCGGATTGAAGGCGAGAATGACAGGGGTCATCTCCAAATTGAAAACAGAGCTTGACATCATCCGCATACATGAGAGTACGCGAGTTAAGTATGACCAATGGAAGGTCATTGATGAAAAGCGTAAAAAGAAGGGGGCCTAAATGGCTCCCCTGAGGAACACCGGATGTGGCATGAACGGGGTAAGAAAGATTATTTTTCAAGAGAACTCGTTGGGTTCTGTCACCCAAATAGCTTACAATCCAATTAAGAAGTTTTGGCGAGAAGCCAATTAGGTGAAGTTTATGTGCAAGAAGTGAATCCGTGTTGAAAAGGAGATATAACGGATCTGCTAAAATGTTGCAAGTGAGGAGTTATAACATTCTCGAAGAATTTAGGTATAGCCGATACTTTAGAGATACCTCTATAATTGGTTGCATCAGACTTGCTGCCTTTTTTAAGTAAAGGAATAATAAATGATTCCTTCCAGATGGATGGAAAGGAGGAAGTTTCTAAGGACAGCGAAAATAGTTTGAGCAATGGCTTGCAAAGTGAGCTAGCACAGTACCGAAGTACACAGGCGGGGATACCGTCAGGACCAGGTGAGAAGACTGGTTTAACTGAGCAAAGATCCTTAAATAGTGAACTTTCGTTCAGTAATGGAGTGAAGATGCCATTCGAACTGGGAACACTATATGGATAAGAGTGAAAATTAGGTGTAGCAGATGAGTAAGTTGTTTGAAAAAACTTGGCAAACATATCGGCAATAGCCTGATCTGTGTCCGCCTCAGCATTATCAAACATAAGTTTAGAAGGAAACGTCGCTGACCTACGCTTCATGTTAACAAAACTATAGAATTTTTTAGGATTTTGAAAAAACTGAATCCTGCATCGGGACAAATAGTTTTTATAACATTTCGCGTTATGCACGGTAAAGTTTGCCCGAGCCGTTAGGTAGCGGGAAAAAACTATTGGAGAGTTATTCTGCTTATACTTCTTGAATAAACTGCTCTTTAAGTTCTTTAAGCGAGACAGCTCTTTAGTAAACCAAGGGGGCTTGCTCGAGCATGTCGGGTAAAAGAACGGAACACAGACATCGAAGGCAGAGTTTAAGGCGTTATAAAATATATTTACGGCAACTGACATGTCAGTTGATAAATACAAATCAGACCAATCGCAATATGAAATTAAGTAATTTAACTTTATAAAGTCTGCTTTTTTAAAGCAGCGCACACGACTACACGGCCTTTCAGTTTTATCCGTAATAATAATACCCAAGTCGAAATTGGTAAGGTAAGTGGTTGCGCCCTGTTTAAAATCACCTTGGCAGAATCAGAGACGAAGCATAGATCGAGTGATCTATTCAAGGAGTTTTTGACATGATTGACCTGCGACAAACACATGTCAAATAAACCGTCAAGTAGGTCATATTGCCTGGAAGGCAAAAGGAAATTTCCCTCAACACCGAATGTCCAAATACATTCGGGAATATTAAAGTCGCCAAGGACTATGAAGTGATCCCTGTCTGATAACAGGTTAAAAACAGTCGTGATTGCAGACAAGTGTTGCGAGTAGACTGATGATTCCGATGACGGCGGAATATAAGAGCAGGTCATGAATAAGAGAAAGCCGGGAAAGTGTAGCTTTACACAAATGAATTCAATGTCCAATTGAATTTCCGGTTGTAAGAGGTGCGACTCAATGTTGGAGTCTACTGCAATCAGTACTCCTCCACCCCGTCGGCCAGGTCGATCAAGCCTGTATATTGTGTACCTTTCTGGAAAGACTTCAGAGCTTAGAATCTCTGGTTTTAGCCAGGTTTCGGTAAAAGCAATAATATGGGAGGAAAATGCAAGACTATTAAGGTAAAGACTAGAGATTTTACTACAAAGGCCTCTTACATTTTGATAGGAAAGAATTAAGGAAGAAAGATTTTTAATAGGTCCTCTGACATTTTCCGAGGCAAGAGGAAATTTTAGTTTTTTGGCGACTTAGATTTTTTTGAAGCGCCACTTGGCGATGTTACAGCCAATGTGGAAAGAGTAACTGAAGTTCAGCTCTTTTGTTTTGGAGTAAACTCCTTAACAATTAGGCCGGGCGGCCTGCTGGGAGAATAATTTTAAAAGAAGAGATGTCGCGTGCAAATTCAAAGTTGAATTTTTCAACAATCAAGTTGTTAACATGCAGCTTTGCGAGGATGTACGATTGTACATCTTCTATAGATGTCTCCGGGGCCAAGCGAGAGACAAACACCAATTTTTTGGGTTTAATTGCAATCAGAGGTTTTATACTCTGTGCCCTACTAGCGGGCATGATTGCGGGAACATTACCCTTTATGTTGTCGTTGCTCGGAATGGGAGTAGGCACAAGAGGGGGAGCAAGAGGTTTGGGCACGGTAACCTTGCTTGTCGATTTTTTTGTGCAACTAGCAGAGCAGGACGGAGTAGGAGAAATTAGGCTTAGAAAATCGGGAGAAGAAGCCTGGGAAGAGAGCAAGTTCGTAAGATTTAAGTTAGATTCTGAATCGATAGGTATGCTCAGCGGAGCAGGTGGCTTACTTAATGCCGTTAAGGCGTTAAACTTGGCCTCCATCTCTAAAAATTCAGACTGAAGATTTGAGAAAGCTGTACGTATCCGATAAAAACCTAGTTTGGTTTTATTGTGGATCTTCCGTAAGTCGGATTCAGCCACGCGACACGTTTCGCAAGACCAAGACTTATGTTAAATTAATGAAGTATTTTATATTTAATTGAAGAAACATCCTATGTCGAACTATTTTCAAATTATGTGTTAAAATAAAGAAGTATTTGAGCTTTAAAGAAAGAAATGTTTTATTGCACACGAGGACGTGTGATCGTCAAGAAGGCCGTGTCGCAGCCTGGTAACAGAGCAATGTTAGAGTTTGAATTCAACTGAATAATAGTACATAGTATGTTAGAGGAATGAATTCTGTTATATAACGAGAGCATCATTTGAATGGCAATTCGAATGAGCATGGTGCCTGCAGATGTTCTAGTAAGCGAGAGTGCAATGCAAAAAGAATGAATATGATGAAATAATTTGTAGAGGAACGAAGAGAAAATAAACGAACGAAGAAAAAAGAAACGACGCCACGCGGTGGAACGGGCAGTTGAGTAGAGCCCGGTAAAAGGGAGAGACTACTAAACATCTTGCAGGCGACCAAGGGCGTACGCAGAATTTTTTTTAGGGGGGACAAAAATTTTTTTGTCACAATTTTTCCGAGTTTTTCGACTTTTTTCCTCTGAGGGACTCGAATATTTGATTTATTCTCATCACTTATTTCTGAACAGGGGGGGCAAGTGCCCCCCTCCCTGCACCCACCCTGCGTACGACCTTACAGACGACTTGCTTTGCTCTAAGAGTTGTAAAAATAATGGAAGGAGACCAGCCAAGATCTCTTTCTCCGACATATACGTTTTCTGAGCCTCATTTTACATTGACTTATTTATTTAATGTTTGCGGTGATATATTGTTCTCTCAACTAACTTATAAACGATGTTTGCGAATCGCGCGAGCTTTATCAACACTAGTAAAACGTTATCGATTGGTAGCTTGATCAAGATAAATCTTCGGAATGGCGGCAAGCCTATAATTAATTAATCGATGTAAAGGAATTTTGAATTAACTGTCATGACAAAGAGAGCTCGAGTGAAACAAAGAAAAATAAATTGAATTTGAAAAATAGTACTATATGATGAGTATAATACATTATTAAATATGTTAATTATTTTTTGTTTATTTATTATTTTATTATTTAATATAAACTGAAAAAACAAATAGAAATGAATTTTAATAAGAGATTTATGCATATGGCGTGGGTTGCCTCAGTTCTGCGCTCGAGTGATGGGTATTTGCAAGTCAGGCAGCTGCTTTACTCGCCGTGTAGCTGTGCCACATGCAGGTATAAATATACACAGGGATTCGATATTTAGTTGCAGCTTTTAGCTGTTAATCGAGATGCATGAAAATAAATACCGAATTAATAAGGGAAAGCTCTTTCAGTTTTTAAAATTGTTTCCGTTGCGCGTATTTGTAATTATTAGTTGCGTGCGGTTATCTCACTTGGCTCAAAGCGATATAATTATAAATAATAAATTGCAACTGGAGGCTGAGCATCTCCCAACCTGCAGGTGCAGCTGATTAAGTGAACCAGCGTCTGGTGGTTGCTAGCAAAGAGTGAAAGTTTGGAAATATTTAACAAAATTTGCTGCGAATTCCCAGCAAAGTAAGTTTGCTGCACGTGCCATTCTCTCTGTTTATCCTGCTATACCTATATCTGGCAGTTAAACGAAGGGACCGCAAGCAATTTACGGTAAGCAACAACTGGAACAGCAACTGCAAAAACAACGATTCTCAATGGCAAACTTCAGCAGTAATCCATTTGGCCAGCGCTGCGCTATCTCATTTTGTTTTTATACCCTTCGACCATTGAAAATGGTCAAAAAAGGATATACTAACTTTGTGCAAATGTATGTAACAGCCAGAAGGAGGCGTGGGAGACCCCACAAAGTATATATATTATTGCTCAGGATCACTAGCCAAGTCGATTAAGCCATGTCTGTCTGTCTGTCCGGATGTCTGGATGTCTGTATGTCCAGATGAACACAAAGATCTCAGCTATTATAAAAGCTAGTGACACCAAATTTGGCATGAAGGTTTCTGTTAATCCGGGACAGATGAAGTTTATTTCAAATGTTGGGTGCCACGCCCCCCACCCACGCAAATCAATAATTTCATCTTTTAAGCAGATTTGCGAGCGACATTTAAAAGATACAATTCTGAGTAAGACTATACTTAGCTAATTATAATACCAACATAACGTAATTTCAATCCGATCGGACAACAAACACAGAAGTTATTAAACAAAAACCTTGTTTGCTTTGATTTTGTATACAGACCAGCAAGCTGTGACGTCATTGCAATGCTCATGTAGGAAAGAAAAGGAAAGAGAATGCGAGCGGGTAGAGCCATCTGTTGTTCTTCTCTTCTTTTCTATGCACACGCATTTTTTGCATTCAAACGCACACACACATTTGTGCTTGACCAATGAAATGATACACGCATATACACGTATTCATACACAGACGCATATACAAGTAAAGGCTTGTGTTACGATATTTCTATTAAGTAGAAGTATTGTACAATTAATGACTCTTTACGTTTCAAAAAGGGCGAAGTGTATCCCACTGTCGCGTGCCGCTCGTCTGTTGCTCTTGTTCTATCTCACTCTATGTTACTGTCCTCCTTCCGCTCACACTCGTTCTCCATCTCTCACCCTTTCTTACTCTCTCTTTCTGAGAATCTGCTGTCAATGTTCCGCAACTCGTTTAATTTTAACAGATTTTTGGTTCAAACCCACAAAGAAAGGTTCAAGAAAGAGACAACATACACACATTCCCACACACAAGCAGTAACAACCACACTGAAACAGGCAGCGTCCAAAACTTTGATATGCCTAAGCGCATTTGAGCCAGATTCAAGCCTCAAATGCCTCTTTCGACGACAAGGTTTTAAGAAGTTAACAAAATAGAAAAAGGAGTCAAAAGATATATATGTATGTATATCTATAGCCTGAGCGTAGACAAGCATCAAAGTTTCAAAATCCTTGCGGAGTAATTGAAAAACTGTTCCCCGTTGGCATGTGGCAGGTGCCCAATTCAATTCAGCAAGTATGCTACGAAAAGCAAACAGCCATGCAATTGTCCCGCCGTGTTACGACTGCTAATTGGCTCGACTTTGCAACACTCAAAAACAATCATGCGAGCATGGCGTACATAAAATGTGTATGTTTACACACATACACACGTACGTGTGGTGGCGGGTCCTAGAATACCACCACAGTAAGTCACCGCTGGTCGTACGAGGCGATTAAAAGGACAAAAGGAGATGGCCTTTTTCCAAAGGCGCCAGGGAGGTGGAAAGACTCTGTGGCCATTATCTTAGTAGTGACCGGATCGATTCCTTTCGGAAAAAGGCAACCAGCTCGCAACCGCCGATCAAATGATCAGGTATCCCCTGGACAGTCCGCGAACACCGGTTCAAAGACTGACAAACGCGGGAAGGCGAGTCTTTTGCGGGCAGACTTTAACAATCGCATGGGTGATTGCGTTATAAATCAAAATGGTAGGTCCTTCATGGAATACTATTACGGTTCAGGGGTCGGATCCCCAGTACTAGCGACAGGAAAGGGCGAGCAAGCGGGCCCCTCGTCGTCGATAACTAGCGACCGCAATGCCTCGGTGGTGGGAAACTTGGCCACCGTTGTAGATAATATCTCAATCAACAACAAACTCTTTAGTAGAGACAGAGTTGACAGCGTGGAGGAACTCCTCTCCACTGTAAATAACAATGGAGATGAAGATGGAATCGTCTTCTTTAGAAAGAGCACCAAGATGGCTAGATCTCCTGTGGGAGCAATAGCCCAGACGGCAGTCTCAAAAAGGCCGAACCCAATGGTCGAAAAGGAGACAGATCCGTCAGCAAGGTCCCCACCGAAAGGAAACCTCCAGGTGGAAGACATCACCGAGCTTAGCCAGCTCTCAGTCTTAATTGACCAAGTCTGGAGATGGTGAATGGAAAAGCTGTCCGGCATATACACCAGGGTATGAAGGATAGCTTCGGCCAAATGAAAGCACTGTGGAACAGTGCAAGTAATAAAGTCCCTCAGGTAGTAGCTACGACCGACATTTCGAAAAGACCTAGGGAGAGTCTACCAGGAATAAGGTCCACTACCCCAAAAAAGAGTCGCACCTGGAGCCATCTGGGGCAAACAGGACGACTGCCAAAAAGGTTAGCCCGACTGCAGCTTAGGAAAAAACCTAGTGTGGTGCCGCAGAGCTACAAGGTAGCTGTGCAGCAAGTCCTAGGGGACAAGGCAACCGCAAGAACACTTACGAAGGAAGTGAACTTGGAGGTTAAAGATCTAGGGATGACATAATTAAGGCGGCCCAGCAGCAAATAGGAGAAGTTGAAAGCTGGGCGATATAGTGAAGAGTCTGCGTAAGTCTTTTGGGGAAACCCCAACAGCTATTCTCAAGGTTCCGGTAGAAGTGGCCTATACGGCCAAAGAAAGGGCACCTTAAAATAGGTTGGGTAAATTGTGGGGTTAGGTTAAACCAACATCCTAAAGCGTTTTAAGTGCTGGCACATGCACCAGCACTGAAAACAGAACGGAGTGCTGAATAAAATGTGGGCAAAAGGGGCACAAAATTAAAATGTGCAAGGCTGCGGCTTGCTGTGTGGTCTGCAAAGATCAAAAGCGGAAAGACGTAGACCATATTGTGGGCAGCAAAAACTGCCTAGCTTTTCAGGAGCCAAAAAGATACGAGGGTCGTTTGATAAGTCCGTGACTTTTTGTATTTGCCGCGCACCTGCTCTAAATACAACACTGCTCCTGTCAGCAGTTATCGATTAACAGCTGACTGTAAAATTTTGAGAAAGCTGCGTTTTTTGGTTTGCGTTTTATAGGCATTGAAAGCAGACGATCTCAAGGCCCTCAAAATACGAGTACATAATTAAGGTCGTGCAGATAAACCTTAATCATTGCGAGGCAGCTCATAATCTATTGTCGCAAACCTGCTTTGAAGAAGGCATAGACGTTGTTCTAATCAGTGAACAATGCAAAACCTAGCTACAGCAAACTGGGTTAGTGACAAAACTGGTAAAGCGGCGGTCTGGGCATGTGGAAGCAAGCCCATTGACGATAAGCCGCTGACCACCGAAGTGCATTTCGCTAGGGAAAAAGTAGCCGCTGTATACTTCTATAGTTGTTATCTACCACCGAGCTTAGGGATGCGCGACTACCATAGGGCCTTAGAGAACATAGGGTCTCATTGTAGAGGCAGTCGTCCAAACATCATAGGCGGGGACTTCAATGCCTGGGCTGCCGAGTGGGGCAGTCAAAAGATACATAATTAATTTCGTGCAGATAAACCTTAATCATTGCGAGGCAGCTCATAATCTCTTGACGCAAACCTGCTTTGAAGAAGGCATAGACGTTGTTCTAATCAGTGAACAATGCAAAAACCTAGCTACAGCAAACTGGGTTAGTGACAAAACTGGTAAAGCGGCGGTCTGGTCAAACATCATAGGCGGGGACTTCAATGCCTGGGCTGCCGAGTGGGGCAGTGGCCGCACAAATACAAGAGGGCAGGCAGTCAATACAGCTTTCTCCTTACTAGACGCGGTTCTGCTTAACACGGGCAATAAAAGCACCTTAGGTTGAAATGGCAGGACGTGGGAAGTAAGTGATATCTACACTCATAGTGACCATAGAGCCATGATAATGAGTGTAGATAGACACCGCAGCAGAAGCACCCAGGACAGAGTAATCAATGGTTAGAAAGAAGACACTCTGGATGAGGGAGTCCTCAGATACATCATCACAGAGCAACAAGATGTCGCCCTTCTGCATGGAAATACCTCTGACGCAAAGGCGACATCACTTTCCAACCTATCGACTTTTGCCTGCGACGCCTTTATGGCGAAGAAATCCAAAGGTGGCCCGAGATGGTAGCCAGCCTTTTGGTGGAGTCACGAGATCGCGGATTCTAGGCGTAAATGCATACGAGCTAGAAGAACACTATGCCGATGTAGAGATGAGGAGCAGCGGGAAACCCTCAGATCGCACTTCAAGGACGCAAAAAGGGAGCTAAAAGCGATAAAGCTAAGTAAAGCATCGCACTTTAACACCCTGCGTGATGGTATGAACATCAACCCTTGGGGTGGGGCATACAAGGCTGTAATGAGCAAGATAAAAGGACAACGAGCAGACGCCCCGGCTTGTCCCCAACTCTTGCAAACAATAGTTGAGATCCTCTTCCCAACACAGGGGAATCATCACAATGAACCTGCAGATGTTTGGACTGAGGGAATGAATAGATTCCAATGTGAGGTAGATGTAGAGGAGGTTTTGGGGATAGCTGAGAATTTCGCGAACAACAAGGCGCCAATTGCCACTCTCTTCCCCGTGAACGAACGTGTTTTTTTCTGCGCTTCGATATTTTCGCGGTTTTATTAAAAACAACCGGTGTTTTATAGATCTTTTATTTTAAAACCGATCTTCTTTCGATAGCCAGTTCACGACGCGTGTGCATGCCTTTCAAATAAGTCAAACTAATCTTTGTTTGCTAATTTTATATATTTTGTGCATTGGTTCTGCTACTCTGGTGCTTTGTTTACATCTTTACTCTTTTCGGTAAGCAACGTTGTTGTTAGTGGGTCACCGCTATTACTCTCTTTCTTATCTATCCTAATTCTTTGAGCGCTCCTAAGCATCTTTCACGCTTTGCCGCTCTCTCTACTGCACTTCTTTGAGCGCACCTAAGCATCTCTCACGCTCTCTCTACTGCACTGTTGTTGTTTGATCGTTTTTGCTCTCTCTGCCTTTTGCGCGCGCCGATTTCTTTTTCTTGCGCACATACCTCTTTTTCATGTTTTTGTTTTGTCCTTTGCGGCTGTTTTGATTTGTTACAGTAGGTGTCCCCTATAATGAACGCATTGATTTGTTTTAAGAAATCCTGCCTTAAGCAGGTGACGGCTGCCCAGCCAAGCATTTCGTGTTGGCCATGTAATAACGTAGTACACGCGAAGTGTGCCGGTTTTTCTGGCCCGACGGCGATATGTGTAGGGAAGTGGAGGGCGAAATTTGTTCGTTTATGCGGCAAACAAAGATTGGATTTAGGGAACTGCTTGGAAGTTTTCGCACACTATCCGACCAGTTCTCAGCGCTCGATTCATCTTTCAATAACCTTAAGTTATTGAATCCCCAAAGAGAAAAAAAATCCACCCGCATAGAGGAGCCTTTTATTGCCACCCAGCTCCCTATAATTGACCAGCCAGGTACGCCAATGGCACAGCCGATAATGTCGTTCACCAATCCCCCGATGGTAACGAGATCAGCGGCTAAATCAATTTCGATTCCCGAAAATGTCATTGAGTGTATGCAACCAGTGACGCCCAAATGTTCCGTTATGTCCGCTGTGGTCTCGTTTTCCGTGCCACAGAAAATAGTGTTGCCTAAGGCGTGTTCAAGTTCTGGTTTACCAGAAGAGAACCTCTGCTCTGGAATTATACCTGAAAATTATTGACTTCAATATGACTTCAATATCCCCGATTGTAATTGGACAACAAGCGCTGATTCAAAATCTCTTCTGCCCTCACGGCAACATGACCTTTTTGACGGTCTGTTTGACATGTCATTGTCACAGGTCAATCATGTCTTAAACAGTAGTAACAGATCGTTAGACTTATGCTTTGTCTCGGATCCATCTACAGTGAGTCTAAACAAGACACAACCACTTTCTCTTCCTGAAGATCCTTACCATCCCATTCTTAAAGTTACTTTTGATTTTGGTGCATGTATGGATAAACATGAAAAACTGTGTTATCGTGTACGCTGCTTTAGAAAAGCAGATTTTAACTTATTAAATGGGATGATTTCCCAATTTGATTGGTCAGAATTGTTTTTGTTTACTGATATTTTAGTAGCGACCAATATTTTTTATAACACAATTAACTACTTTTTAGATATTTGTTTTTCGTGTTTTTATCCAACTTCCTCGAGTGAGCCGCCATGGTTTACAAGAGAGTTGTCACGGTTAAAAAATTTAAAGTCAAGCTTATTCAAAAAATAAACAAGAGCAACAGTCGAACGGCACGCGACAGTGGAATACCCTTCGACCTTTTTGAAACGTAAAGAGTCAATAATTGTACAATACTTCTACTTAATAGAAATATCGTAACGTAAGCCATTATATGCGTCTGTGTATGAATACGTGTTGTGCGTGTATCATTTCATTGGTCAAGCACAAATGTATGTATATGTGTGTGTGCGTTTGAATGCAAAAAATGCGTGTGCATAGAAAAGAAAAGAAGAACAACAGATGGCGCTACGCGCTCGCATTCTCTTTCCTTTTCTTTCCTACATGAGCATTGCAATGACGTCACAGCTTGCTGGTCTGTATACAAAATCAAAGCAAACAAGGTTTTTGTTTAATAACTTCTGTGTTTGTTGTCCGATCGGATTGAAATTACGTTATGTTGGTATTATAATTAGCTAAGTATAGTCTTACTCAGAATGTTGTATCTTTTATATGTCGCTCGCAAATCAGCTTAAAAGATGAAATTATTGATTTGCGTGGGCGGGGGGAGTGGCACCCCACATTTGAAATAAACTTCACCTGTCCCGGATCAACAGAAACCTTCATGCCAAATTTGGTATCTCTAGCTTTTATAATAGCTGAGATCTGTGTGTTCATCTGGACATCCAGACATCCAGACAGCCAGACATCCAGACATCCGGACAGACAGACAGACATGGCTTAATCGACTTGGCTAGTGATCCTGAGCAAGAATATATATACTTTGTGGGGTCTCCCACGCCTCCTTCTGGCTGTTACATACATTTGCACAAAGTTAGTATACCCTTTTTTGACCATTTTCAATGGTCGAAGGGTATAAAAAATAATAGCTCATCTTCAGCCTTTTCCCGCTACTTAAGAGCGCGGTCAGATTTTACTGTCTTGAACGCGAAATGTTATAAGAACTATTTAACCCGTTGTAAGGCTCAGTTTATTCAGAACCCCAAACAGTTTTATAGTTTCGTTAAAACGAAGCGTAAGTCTACCGGATTTCCAACTAAATTTACGTTTGAAAATGCTAGTGCAGATACCGATCAAGCCATGGCCGATACGTTTGCAAAGTTTTTTCAAACGACTTATTCTCCCTCTACACAGGGAACTTACTTTTCTCCATACAACATTCCAAGTTCAAATGGTATCTTCTCTCCCTTTTTAAACGAAAGCTCATTGGTAAAGGATCTCTCTTTAGTAAAGCCAGTCTTCTCACCAGGCCCTGACGGTGTTCCTGCTTGTTTACTTCGATTCTGTGCTAAGTCTCTAAGTAAGCCATTGCTTAAACTATTTTCGCTGTCTTTAGAAACCTCATTCTTTCCTTCCATTTGTAAGGAATCTTTCATTATTCCCTTGCTTAAAAAGGGCAGTAAGTCTGATGCAAGCAATTATAGAGCTATCTCTAAATTGTCGGCTATACCCAAACTTTTCGAGAATGTTATCACTCCTCACTTGCAACATTTCTGTAGATCCGTTATCTCACCTTTTCAACACGGATTCATTAAAAGTCGTTCTACTACGACAAACTTGCTTGAGCTGACATCCTTCGTGGTAAAAGGATTTCAGAAAAATCTTCAGACTGATGTTATTTATTCTGATTTCAGTAAAGCTTTTGACTCAGTGAATCATTCCCTTCTGGCACATAAGCTTGACCTTCTAGGTTTTTCACCAAAACTACTTAGTTGGATTGTAAGCTATCTGGCTGACAGAACTCAAAGAGTTCTCTTTAAAACCACCCTTTCAAACCCAATTCATGCCACATCTGGTGTTCCTCAAGGGAGTCATCTTGGTCCCCTACTTTTTACGCTTTTCATCAATGACCTTCCGCTGGTCATACGTAACTCCCGTACTCTTATATATGCGGATGATGTTAAGCTTTGCTACCAATTTAAAGACGACCACTGTCACTCAAACTTACAAACCGACCTAAATAGTTTCAATTCTTGGTGTTGTGCCAATTTCTTAAACCTGAACAGCTCTAAATGCAAGCTGATGACATTCTTTCGAGCCAGTCCGAAGTTTGCTTCTTATACTCTTTGTGGTTGTGCCTTGGAAAGAATCACCCTAGTTGATGATCTGGGGGTCCGTTTGGACCGAAAACTAAAGTTTTCAAGTCATATAACTAATATGGTCAATAAAGCCATGGGTGTCCTAGGCTTTATCAAGAGATGGTCTAAGGAGTTCGACGATCCTTATATTACAAAGACCCTGTACGATTCACTTGTTCGTCCTATTCTCGAATACGGTTCATGCGTATGGTGTCCCCAGTACACTATTCATAAGGAACGCATCGAATCTGTACAGAGAAATTTCTTACTTTTTGCCTTACGCGGTCTTAACTGGGATGAAAATTTGAGACTGCCTTCCTATAATAGTAGACTTCTGCTACTAAATCTGCCTTCCCTAACTAACCGCAGAACCATGCTAGGGGTCTTATTTATTAACAGCCTTATGCAAGGTCACATTGATAGTGAGGCCTTGGTAAGGCAGCTACACTTCTCTGTTCCTCGCAGAAGTACTCGCTATTTCCTTTCATTAACACTTCCTTATTGTAGATCGAACTATGCACTGCATGATCCTTTCAGGGTATTATGTTCGGACTACAATAAGCTCCAACACGTCATAGCTAGCACTAACACTATCGCTGCTATGAAGTCCTTAATTCTTTCCCATCTAGCACGTAATTAGTAATTAGTATTTTAATCATCATCGATATTCAATTCTATGTTTTTTTCTTTTTTTGTCCTTTTTGCATGCCGCGTTCTATCGCCTCTTCTTTTTTTTTTTTGTTTCTTTCCATTTTGCGTTAATTTCTCCTCGCGTTTCCGTGTCGTCCGTTATGCGACGGTGCCCTTCGGTCGGTATGGCGGGAGGTGGACTTTGTTTTGGTTCCGCGCGCAACAATCATCGGCTTGGTGTCGTTGGACCACTTGATAATACAGTCATTGTATTCAACGTCCCAACAAGGTACTGAAGATAGCACTAGAAGTGAACCCCACCCTGTTTGCAGAAGTATACACAGAATGTATACAAACAGGGACTTTTCCGGAAATTTGGAAAAGACAAAGACTGGTACTAATACAAAACGTAACAAACTACCAGGCGAAGCTAGTTCATACATACCACTCTGTATGATCGACACCATGGGGTATTATTACAAAAGGTAGTAGCTAGCAGGCTTAGCACCTTCGTGGAAGAAGTAGGTGGTCTATCGGATGACAAATATAGATTTAGGAAAAATAGGTCTATAGAAGACGCGATCAGTAGGGTTAAGCAATTTGCATCATAACATGCAGGCGCTGCGTAACCTCAACACGCCTCAATACTTGTTAAGCATTGTCGGTAGCTAGTCTTCTTTTTCCCATGAACACTCCATATAATAAAAAAAACACACACACACACGAAGGTGATGCATTTGAAATTGTCTTCTGCCTGCGGTTTGGGATGTTATATAGCGCGTCAAGTCGCTTCGATATAGAATCGTTAAGTAACTACCCTGGATAGGAGGTTCTCTTTAAAATGTTCTTCTTTTAGCTGAATTCCTAAGGAATCTCAAAATTTGTATAACTTATTTCACGCTCATATACTCTGAATAAAATTGAAGCCTTGGGACCACTTACATTCATTCACTGAAGATATCATTAAAAAAGTTGCAAGAAGTGCGCTTGTTATGCCAAATGGCACTCGCAAGAGTAATACCTAACATCGGGGGACCAAGACAAGTGATACGATCACTCGTATCACGTGTTACCCTATCGGTGTTAATGTATGCAGCCTCTATATGGGCATCAGCGCTAAAAAAGGCTACCTACGCTCGACACTAAAATGCTGTAGTGAGACGTAGCAGCCAAAGAGTCTGCAGCGCTTTCCGGACGGTATCCGGTGATGCCATTCAAGTTCTAGCCGGCATAATGCCGGCTGACTTGACCGCGCAAGAAAATCAAGCGCAATATAATAAGAGGCACAGCCCAATCCCTACTACTTACGATGAAGGTAAATCCTTCAGGGATTGGCAGCAAAGATGGGATGCATCAAGCAGCGGAAGGTGGACACATCGACTAGTGCCGGATATAGAAGCATGGGTCAGAAAAAGCCACGGATAAGTGGATTACTATATGACCCAGTTTCTCACAGGACATGGCTGTTTCAGGCGCTATCTGAACAAGTACGGTCATGATCCTGAAGCTTCTTTACAATGAAGACGATGAGACTGTGGAAGACATTTTCTTCCACTGGCCTTATTACGCAGATGAACGGGAAAACGTCAGTAGACGCTTAGGAGTAACTGTAAGCCCAGAAAATATTGTAGGGCTTATGTTAGAGACCTTAGAAAACTGGGATTGTTTTAAAGAAATGTGTGTGTGCATTATGGTAGAGCAGCGTAGGCTAGAAAGACTGCGAAACTTTTCGTCGCAGCAACCAACAACCAGTTTGAGCCATCACAGGGCTAAGCTCGATCCCTTGCGAAGTTTTTACTTTATGAGTATTTCCGCAAGGGGTACCTCAAACGAGCAGTAGGGGGAGTATTGTTTAGCGGGTTTTTAGTGGGTGTGGGTCCCCGTCTCTAGGACGGTGTCTCTCAAGAGTTTTTCCCATGAACACTCCAATATAAAAAAAACACACACACAAACAAATCGGTATGATATCTATGTGTATTTGTTTTTATTAAGTATTTCGACGGGCGCGCGGGCGGACAAGTTTTTTTTATTTTTCTCGCTCTGCTCTTTGCCAACTTGATGGCCGCAAACTATCGCATAGTACCCAATAATTTAATCACTTTCAAGTCCGCCTTATTTGACCTGGGTTATCTGCCGAAATCTGTCTGGGGGAGGAAAGGGCAGACAAGCCAGACGGCGTGGACAATTTTCAAATGCAATTTCAAAGCATTTCGATAATTTGTTTTCCGTATCTAGCAAACCACATGGAAAACAATGGGGTATATTCGCATTTAGAGCACACTTAAAGTAGCTACAATTTGTTGAGTGCACAGGGTTCTCTGCAGTCCAACTCACGCTGCCAATTGTAACGATTTATAATTTAATAATAATAATTTGATTCGTGTTGAACACAAAAGCAGCAACAACAAATACGACAAGAACAACAATAATAGCAACAGCAGAAGATAAAAAAGCAGAAGAGGACGCCAAGCGAACAAAAATGAAGCGAGCAGAACAAAAGGCCGGAAAAGCGGGCGATAGTTTATATAATGCGCGTATATACGAGTAAAATAGATAAAATTTCACATTTCTCTCCGTGCTCGCTTTTGCATGGTGAGCAGATTTTCCGCTTTTCTCTTCTGTATTTAAATGCGGCTCATGTGTCTGTTCTTGATGGCTTCATGCAGCGTGTGTGCGGGTGTGTGTCTCTGTTCATGTCTGAGAAAGGCATCTTTTCGTTGCTGTGGGCCATGTGGGCTACATTGGTGACGTAGGCGTGGCAACCACACAGCTGACGCATGTGTATCGCTATTTTTGCCTGTTCTAGCGACGTTTAATGAGTTCAATGCCTGACCTTGGGCAATCCATGGGTGCACCAATATCATCAGATAATCAAAGTGGTTTCCGTTTTAATTGAAATTGAATTCAATTTTTTTACAATTTGCAAAACTAATTAAATTACAGCTAATGGTCTTACTTAGCAGCCTTCTACTACGAGCTCTCCTTCGGGTTTCCGGGAGGGGCCTCTCCATATAACATTCATTAGATACAGAATGAATTCATACTGAGTGCATAATGTAGTTAAGTTTTTTGAGCTCAATTTAAAAGTTAAATGTATAACTATAACTGATGTAATTGTCGAGGGTTATTGGTTCGTTATAAGTTCTCTAGTTAAAAGTCTGCGCCGTGTGGCGGGGCCCTTCAACTCAGAAGATTGGTGGGCAATCCCAGCCTCGGTTCACTCTGCCATGTGTAGATTTTGTTTAAAGTAATTTGGCAATATTGTACATATATTATCAGTGATTTTTATGCATGCTGCCCATAAGGAAAAATATATAACAATTTGTGCCAACTGTATTTTGAAACACTAAATCTAAAAGACTATAATAGCTAAGGCTACCAAGCTTGGTAGGTCTGCAAAATATGCAACACAAAATTCGCTAAAAATATGAGTTTTTAATTTGTTATTTTATATGTATTTCATTTATGTTATAAAGTTAAAGTAGTGTAAAAAGCTTAATGAAACCGAACCGGGTAGCTAACTGCAGGGACGTCGCAACGAAACTTTTCAAACTTAAAAAAAAATTTAGAGTTTCTAAAAAAAAAGGATTTTTACGAACATTTTGGTATTAGGAAATGAGAATGCGCTATACTTTTTTATGTGAACTTTTATTTTACATATAATTTTTAAACATCAAATAATCTGAACACTTGTAGTATGTTTAAATATTTTAGATATACTTTTTATTAACGAAAAATTTGATTAACAAAACTGACTTTTGATTACGTAGGGGGCAAAATGATAATATTGCCCCCGCGTTGAAATTTCTGGGGTGCAGCTGCCCCCGCTGACCCCCCGGTTGCGACGTCCCTGGCTGACTGTCTTGCAGCCTCAGCTTGACCAGCACCCGTCAAATAATTTTGCATTTAAGTTCCTAAAATGGCAATGCGTAGCAAGTGTGCATGTGGTATATTTGTTTTTCAACATCTTAAGGGGTATCTGGAAGTCAGGCGTAAAGCCAGACCGTTAACTGTTAACCGTGTCTCTCCGCTCTTTGCGAGAGCCTCCTTTCCGGCGAGAGCACTCCGGATCTGGGGCAACCCTGTCGCCGCGAAGGCTCTCTGGGGGAGGGTGGCACGAGGCAGGCAGTTTAGGGTCGGTGGGGTCAGGGCTTTCAGCTACTTTTGCTTAGTTCGGCGGCAAAACATAAACAAAATTAAGCAGCGGCTTTTACTTGCACACGCCTCACATAAATTTGCTTAATTACTTTGTGCGCGGAACTTCAGACGTCCACACGAACAGGAAGGCGGTGGGGGAAAAGACGAAAGCGCGAGGAGGGAAAGACAGTAACAGACAGAGAACCGACGCCTAACTTTCTGGGAAGCTTTTGGAAAATGGTTGCGTTTTAGCTTTAATTATCTCAGTGGCGGCAGCGACAACAAAGGCGCATTCGCAATTTACCCTGCACTGCGGGTATATGTGCGTGAAGAGGCGCCATCAAGATGGCAGTCCGTTTCACAAGGTATTAGAGTGGCTCTTACAACGAGCTCCCCCTCGTCCTATCTGTTGCGCCTATTGCTGTCTCTGTCGTACGCAGAAGTGAGAAAATTTATGGCCCTCTTTTCAGACTCGCACTCAACTTAACGTTAATTTTCAATTTCCAGGTACATTTACATTTGGTGCAGTGTTTTTTTTTTCTGCTGCAAAACTAAAGCCGAGAATTGGATTCAGACCAGGAATCGCAGTGAAAGATAGAGGAGCACTGAGAGCAGGAGGAGTTGGGCGCATAATTAAAGCGAAGCGTGTTTGCATAAAACGAACGTTGTCAGAGTGAAACAAATAAATGAACTAAGCAATCAACAACAAGAGCAGCGAGAGCAACTGTTAGGACAGCAACAGCTGCAGTTATAGATAGCGTAACAATTACAATTACCGTTACGCGCCCAGCTGCAGCTGCAGCTCAAGGATAACAACGTGTGCAGGGCAACGCGCCTTTGAGCAGCCGAGCTGATTTGATGAAATTTATGCAACGTTGACGGCGACAGCAAGCCACAAAGTTAAAAACACACGGCGCTAAAGAGAGCGAGATAGCAGAGCGAGAGAGACAGAGAGAGAAGGGCACAGTAAGCGAGAAAGACAGATAGAAGGCAGTTAGAAAGACTATACAACAGGATTTTTCGCCTGATTTACGGTTACTGTGGTTGCAGCCGCCAACGCACATCAATCCTTTTGCGCCATCAGCCAGCACCTGTTTTGCCAACAGCAGCAGCAGCTGAGACAACAACTCTTGCAAAATGCGTGGCCGTCACTTGCGTCGACGCTTCAGCCTGCAGCCCTCGTTCATGAAGGATGACAGCGCCGAGGATAAGCCCAAGCGCGACAAGTAAGTTATAGCATCGCGCACACACACATACGCCTATATATACATAAATACATATACTGTATATTGGAGGTTATGTGCAGGTGCCCTGCACAGTTATATTCCCCAAAGAGGTCCGAAATCTTGAAGACCTTATGCAAACAGTTTAAAGACACTGTATAGAGCTGGTTTAAAGACACTGTATAGAGCTGGTATTGAGAGGAGGTAGCATGAACTTGACAATCTTGAAGAAACAAGCGCTGATAAATTCCAAAATGGTTCGATGTTTGGTTATAATACTCGCAGAAGTGCCAGAGATTCTCAGGTTTGAGCATAGTATGTAGAAATATTGGACTATAAAACTCAGAGTTTCCCAGCGAAATTGTCCATGATTCACAATTTGCAATTCTCAACTTAGCCCTTTGAAGACCGCAACCTCAACCTAAATGATTATTAGGGTATTCCGAGTTCTTCGCAATGAGGGCGTGCGACGACTTCTGTTTCTTTAATTAAAAACAGATTTCATTTTAAATACGTATTTTTCATTTAATACCTGACAGATGTCTGACGAAGGCCGCCGCCAAGGGAGAAAAAGGGACGGAGGGATAGATAAATCAAGTGCGCCGCACCTGGCTGGCACATGGCGTACTATGCATACTACAATATATAGGCACAATATAGGCGACTTGGTGTCTCGCAGACAGATTAGCCCAGCAAGTGGAATACGATACAAATACTTACATATTTATACTTATATAGGGCACGACTTGGGGACAGAATGATTGCGAGCAAACTAGCAGATAGGCTTATCGCACGCGGCGAAGGTCCTCGGGAGCGAACACTTGTCGGCATTCTCGGCGGGATTATGTTCCAACGCTCGTTGAAGTTTCTGGCGAACTGTGTAAACCGATGCCGACTTAAGTGCAGATAATTTCAGTTCTCGAGAAATGAGAAACAAGTGTAGCCCGTACAGCCAGCCACAGCAGGAGGATGAGGATAAGAAAGATAATGAGAATAAGGACGATGACGACCAGGTACACGTCAGCTGTCAACGGACGGTGGCCAACGGCATGCGCCAGATTAATTTCTCCCCAACAATTTCTTATTTTTTATTTGCAACGTTCACGACGTTTTCTTGGTTTTGGGGCACATTGTTTTTGTGTTTCGTTCTTGTAACACCATCACGGTCACCGTCATCTTCACCGTCACCGTCTGCTGATTGTTACTTGCTCATCACCCGAGCTGGACGAAACAATGATAAGACATTCCTTGGCTCATTTTCTGGCCGTACTCCCGGCTGGACCAGCCGCAGCCTGGTCGAGAGAGGTGCCTTTGCACTGAGACTAGGCGGTACGCCCCATCATTTGCATACTTCGCTATGTCTGCGCCTTCTTGGACAGGAATTTTATTTTATTTCTATTTTATGTTTTGCATTCATTTAGTATTTTTCTTTGAGCCGCATTTTTGTGCTGATTATTTGTTATTTTTTTCTGTGTTTTTCTCGCTTTTTGTTCTCCGTGTTGTGTTCTCTCGACTTCTTTTGTTTTTCGTCCTTTTTTATACTTTGGTGTGTTGCATTTCAGGGTCGTGGGGTTGAGAGGAAGGCCGGGAGGAAATTGTAAGTTGGTTAGGTGGAAAGCTGCGCTCTTGAGCTTCTGCGATTGAAATTCCATTGTCCTGGCATTCAGAGCGTCCTGGACAGCTTTTGCAACTTCAGCGCTGACAGATTGCACTGGCTAGTTTGTTCGCAACAGATTGCCAGCAGGTGTCATCCAAGCGCATCCAGCAACGAATGCGCCAGCTGAATCAATCACTTTCCCCCCAAAAGCTTTAAGTTCTTATTGTACTTTTTTTATCTGAACATGTGGGCGACACTAGTACAGCGTATGTGAAAGCAGAACTGAACAAAAACTGAAAATAAAAACGCTTAAAAATGCTGTATAAGAAAATCTAACAAATTCATATATTCATTTCGAGATGAGAAATACTCTGAAATCGGTAGAAAGTTATTGAGGACAATGAAAGCTCAAGTAAATAAACAAAGACTTCAAATTACAATCGAAAAGTGAACGTATTAAGTTAAAACAGGGACCTAAATGAGCATAAAACCTTTGAAACCTGACAGAAGTTGTGCAATCTATTAAGACTCTGGAAAACTCAAGGGAATCCCTTAAAATCCCTTGCTTTGTGAATATCAAATCTGCGAATTTCAACGAGTCTCTATGATTGACGTACAATCTGTGTAAATTTCCACGAATTTGTTAAAAATTTCTAATGAAACTTTGAATTTCAAAGTTCGGAAGTTTCGGGTTTCAGGCCGAAAGACTACAAAAGACTGACTGGCTACACTCTATAGGAAACCCAAAGAGTACTCGCAGAAGTTGCTGCATTTGCTACACGTCGCTTTCGCCTTGGCCGTTCCTTTTATCTGAGCTCGCTTTGTGTGTCGTGAAAGAAGGAACGGAAAGTAGCGAAGGAAGGAAAGAGAGGGAAGGGCGTTAAATGATTAATTTTAAGTGTAGCGCATAGTTTTAATGAGTCGCAAGGACCTTTTTTAATTCCCCTTGGCAGGCGAGGAGGATATGCGATTAAAACTAATTAATACACATGACAAAGGCCAAAGATAATTCAATTAAAATTAATTTGAATTTAACTTGACTACCCACAACCCGATCCCCTCCACCCCTTCGCGTCCTCTTTGCTCACCCTCTCCCTCCTTTCACTTACAGAGTGGGCCGAAACAATGCCGTGGACGATGCTATCGGACCGGCGAATGCACGTCACAAGATCGTCGTCATGGGCGCTGCGAAGGTGGGCAAGACCTCGATAATCACACAGTTTCTGTACAACACATTCACCACCAAATACAAACGGACTATCGAGGAGATGCACCAGGGCAACTTCTCGATTGCCGGCGTTAGCCTCACGCTGGACATACTCGACACGGCCGGCTCCTATGAGGTAAGTCACCTCATCCGCCTTCCCCCGCCCTCATCAGAGAGAAGACCACAAAACCTGCTCAAGCCAGGCCTGCTTGTTTGGTGCCTGGGATTGGTGTTAAGGTTGGGCGTGGGCTTCTTGCACGTCTGCCTACACTTGGGCTTGCTTTGTCCTTTGCAGCCACATCCTGCCGTAGGTGTGCGTGAAGCGGTGTGTGTGGGCGCGGGTGCTGGTTTTAATTTTTAAATACCTGGCTCTAATGGCGTGCAACACACGGATGGTCGTCACCGGCATTTAGTTAGTTTTTAATATTTCGCAGAGTCAGGACAAGGCACACAGGCAGTACAGAGCGAGAGTATATGAGTGGCAGCTGGCAACTCACAGCTCCTCCTCCTCTTCTGACATTCCCATTCGTCGTGCCTCTGCTACTGTTGCTGCTTTGTGTGCAGCGGAAATTACAGCCTGCGATTCAATTTCGCTGCCACTTCCGCCAAACGCGAATTGAAATGCTTCTTCATAAAGGCGAATGGCGACGGTGAATAGCAGCAGATGGCAGCAGCAGGTGGCAAATGAAAAGAAATATGAATGCACACACATATGTATACACCCACACACACACACACATAGAGAGAAGCATCAGTTTGCCTGCAAACGCAAGCCAAGTCAACTGTGACGACGTCCTTGGCCTAATCCTTCATGTAGCAACTGGCAACATCAGTCGAAACCAAGTATATTGTGAAATGATTGAATTTGGATTCATCAGGCCATCAGGCATGGAAACATGTTGTTTCCAATCATCTGTAGTCCAATCCATGTGCTCCTTGCTAATTTTAAACGCGCCTTAACATCTTGTTCGAATAATGCAGGTTTGTTTTTTTTTAACAGCCGATGCATATCCAATGTTACGGAGCGCTCTTCGGGAGGTCCACTCTCTAACAGTTTTGTTTAACCCTAGAGAAGCTTCCTTTGGTGTTAGAAGTCTCTGGGATATCATTTGTCAGGCATCCGAGTCCGTTAATAATTTTCTGCGACCTTTCTGTTGCGTTATGCGTGTCACATTTCGTCGTTTTTGGGCTTAAATCACTGCCGATTGGCTTATACCGGGCTTTTTAGAAATGGCTGATGAGGTGCACCCCTTCTCGGCCAGAAACACAAAATTATTTTCCAGTTTGATGCTAATTTTTTGCATTTATATGGGAAAAATTAACAACTTTTTAAATATAACTGAAACTTACAAAGTTGTTGTTGTAATCGCAGATACAACAATTTAAATTGATCTTCCAACAACAAGAATACAAACAAGAGCAACAGTCGAACGGCACGCGACAGTGGAATACCCTTCGACCTTTTTGAAACGTAAAGAGTCAATAATTGTACAATACTTCTACTTAATAGAAATATCGTAACGTAAGCCATTATATGCGTCTGTGTATGAATACGTGTTGTGCGTGTATCATTTCATTGGTCAAGCACAAATGTATGTATATGTGTGTGTGCGTTTGAATGCAAAAAATGCGTGTGCATAGAAAAGAAAAGAAGAACAACAGATGGCGCTACGCGCTCGCATTCTCTTTCCTTTTCTTTCCTACATGAGCATTGCAATGACGTCACAGCTTGCTGGTCTGTATACAAAATCAAAGCGAACAAGGTTTTTGTTTAATAACTTCTGTGTTTGTTGTCCGATCGGATTGAAATTACGTTATGTTGGTATTATAATTAGCTAAGTATAATCTTACTCAGAATGTTGTATCTTTTATATGTCGCTCGCAAATCAGCTTAAAAGATGAAATTATTGATTTGCGTGGGCGGGGGAAGTGGCACCCCACATTTGAAATAAACTTCACCTGTCCCGGATCAACAGAAACCTTCATTCCAAATTTGGTGTCTCTAGCTTTTATAATAGCTGAGATCTGTGTGTTCATCTGGACATCCAGAGATCCAGACATCCAGACATCCGGACAGACAGACAGACATGGCTTAATCGACTTGGCTAGTGATCCTGAGCAAGAATATATATACTTTGTGGGGTCTCCCACGCCTCCTTCTGGCTGTTACATACATTTGCACAAAGTTAGTATACCCTTTTTTGACCATTTTCAATGGTCGAAGGGTATAAAAAGACGCATTTGAAGCAGAGTTCTGCTGAAAAAATAAGTGCGTGGGCAAAAATAGTTGTGAACGTGCAAAAGTGACTTTATGCGAGTTTTTTTTCGTTTTTATTTTATAACTTTTTATTGAGTGACATTTTTAAAAATTTTTTTCTACTATTTGTTAAGAATAAAATAGTTAAACAAAAATAAAAACCAGTCGAACGCTACAGTCGGGTGCTGACTGTAGAAGGCCATGTATTATTATTCCGTTATTTATAATGAAAATTCTGCTTTATTTGGAAAAATTTAAAAATATAAATTTTATATTCTTATTATTTAATTCATTTGACAGACAAAAGAAAAACACATATACAATGCAAAAGCGAATAGACATGAAGTATAAGCATTAGATAGAGCGAGAGGACAATAAAATAATGTGAAGTTGTACAGTAGCTTAGTGGAGTGTGTGCCGGGTACAAAGACCAAAGATGTTGACAGTGCTCGGGTTCGATTCCTGCCGCGAACAATGTAATGTGTTACGAGTTTTCCTCTTTTTCTTTCTTTTCTATTGAACAATCTAAACAACAACATAACAGTAGTTTTTAAATTTTTTGGTACGCAACATATTTAATTAAGTAGAAAACTTTTATAAACTTTGCCGAATGTGTTAGAGCGGGACGCCGAAACATAAATGTGCAAATGCAGACATTCATGTATCGGCGTCCCGCTCTAACATTCGTAACTCATTGATTGTCTTAAATATTGCAAAAAAAAAACATGAGATTTAATATTTGAAAACTATTTTTATTGATATTTAATTAAATAACTGTAGTTTTCCTTTAAGCTTATAAGAATAAAAATATAACCAAAAAAAAGTAATTAAAATAAAAAGTTGCACCAGCCGGCCGCGCATGGGATACGAACTCGCACGCAGAACCGCTGTCCGCCACTCTAACCACTAAGCCACTGCCTCAATTGTTGATCGTTCGGCAAAGTTGCATTCTAAGCTAATTCTGTTACCATTCTATGCAAATAAAAAGTTTTGAAAAATGCTGTGTGTCGGACGATTCGAACTTCGGTATGATGCGTAAATTAGGTCTTAATATACGCATAAGTATACGTTCAAATTGAGTTTAATTCGGATCATATCTCGCTTATTTTCAGTCCGATTTAAATGAAGTTTTCAGAAAACGCCCGTGGCAATGTATTTGTCATGTGAGATGTACAACTTTGGTTGTTGGGTATATACTGTGTATATTAAATTGTTATTACTGATTTACAGAGGCCGGAAGGAGCGTGGCCGAATTTCAAAAAAACTTTGAAACACTGCAACATACACGGATGTTGTGATAAAATTTTATGGTTCAAGCTCTTATAGTTTCTGAGATCCAGGTGTTCATACAGACAGACAGACGGACAGACAGACAGAGAGACAGACGGACAGACAGACATGGCTCAATCGACTCGGCTGTTGATACTGATTCAGAATATATATAGTCGGGGGTCGGAGATGCCTCCTTCTGCCTGTTACGCACATTTGCGTTCCGACAAACACAGTAGTCCATGAATTTTTTTAAAATCCATGGCCTATAAATTATTGGCTTACCTGCTTTAGTTTTGTTTTTATGGATGATGAAAGTCAAGAGTTATGAACATTCACTCACTTTCGCTCGCCACTGTAGATAGCCAGCAAGCCAGACAAGGTACTCAATAGTACTTTGACCTTTTAAATAGTTTAGAAGACACAGCGAGCTGCGATTAACATATACTCTTGTGTAGTCTAAAAGAAATCGCCCTTTTCCAATGAGGGTTTAAAAAAAAAAAAAATGTTGAGCTCTGAGGAAGTAGACTTTGAATCACTGAAAACTTTATAATTGCCTCGTTTAACAGTCAATCTAGAGCTACCACTGTAGGGCGTCATCTTAGCTGGAAAGTTCAGCTATTAGCCAAGGATGCTCGTAAAGGTTTTCGATGAAATCTTTTGCTGACTTTCAATGAGCCAATATCACTTTACTCTTTGTTTTTTATTTTCCCCGGCTCGATAGATACTCAGCAGCACGGGCAGCCTTGGATGTGAGTAGCATGAATTAGCAAATGCTTATAATGAGCAGTTCATTTGAATGATGGTAGTAGCAACTTTGCTTGCTCACCCGCAATTTCCGTGACGGGCAGGCAAACAGCAGGCGGCCGGAGCCGATGCCAAAGCCAGCGGAATGTTACATGCTGTATGAAATTAACAGAGTCTGTATCATGTTTATGTTGACTCAGCAACGGAAGCGCACTGTATATGCGAACGAAGGTCAGTCACAAGTCGGTTTGACTACCTATGAAAAAGACAACTGATACTTGTCTAGAAGGTAGGCAGGCATACCAAACGTTCCCAGGCAACCCTGTTAGTTAAAAAGGGTGTACGATCTAACCAAAGCTTATCACTGTAGTAAGAGCGGCCAGAGGCTTAAATAATAACCTTGCATTTAATTGTATTAAGGCCTGATTCAGTTGTTTGGCACAAATACAGAGCGAATAGCCAAATATAGTCTGCAATCCGATTGCAATATTCCTTATGTACATATGTTTTTAATCCAACCCACGATACACTTCATGACTAAATAAAAATATCCTGTAGAATGCTACACTGCTTTAAACCACTCAACACGTGGCCTTACTCGTTTGGGCGCCCAACGTGGGCGCTCCGCAGACGCGTGTGAATGCGGCCGACGACTGCTCGCACACCCCTACTCCTCTGGACCCACGCTCTTACATGCATACGTGCACACATACATGTAGTCTGCGCTGTTTAGGCAAATCAAATTCAATTTTCAGCAATCATCGTACGCTCCTACATAAATAAATAAATACCAAGCCAGACCGTACGGTGACCGGGAAAACGTGGTATCTATTATTTAGGAAGCTGTGGGAGAAAATAAAGCCGAAAACGTTGCACGATTTAGCTCAAGGCAGTCGCAAATAATTTTCTGGCCGCAGTTAACTGACTTTTTTTGGTAAGGAATAATAAAGCAAAAATTACGATACGAGGACCAAATGGGGACAGGCTTGAGCCATAAGTCACTTAGGGGCAAATAACAGTGAAGCAAGTAATTAACACCCGCCTGCAGGGTAACCTCTGGTCGAGCCGACTTGCAGTTGGCATTTGAGTTTAATTCTTTTTTAGTCTTCTACTTCAAGATTCCCATACATTTTTCACTTTTGCGTCTTGCTCAAAAATTTAATGAGGTGCTAAATGTATTCCCGAGGCGTTGGCACTTTGCAAAAGAAGCGCTACATAAATCGCACTCTAAGTGTAATAGTTTCTATCTGTGTGACTTCTGTGTGTATTCATGTGTATAGAGAGTGAAAGAGTGGATAATAATTTAGTGGTTGCCTGAGACTGGACCAACTGCACTTTCGGTTGGAGAAAGTGTCCCTGAAAGGCTTTTATCTATTTGCTCTGCCCGTAGTGGAATATCTAAAGTATATAAAGTACATTATATATTTAAATGCGTATATACATGTATGGTAAAAAACTCGGTCAAAAACTGTATGTTTATGTAAGTGGAGCTTGCCAAGCTAAATATCAAAATGAATAATGCACATGAAAACGTTATACTCAAAGTTTACTTCAGTTTCCAAGTTTTCCTTGATAGCGATTATTATTATATGGTCTGACTTTTAGCCAAGACTTAATGTAAATGAAACAGAATAAAGCTAAGCTTAACTCTTAAAAATTTTCACAGATTCATTCAACTCCAAACTAGTCTAAGAATTCGATCCAATTCATTTGGATGTTCAATTATATTTAACAGACTATCTAAATAAACATACATACATACATGTAAAACAAACGCGGAAACTACAGTAAAGTATGCTCAACTGTGATGTACCCACTAAACTGATCAAAACAATTTCTTAAATATTGAGTTGACCCAAAATAAACCGGTGATTTTGCATACAAACGGCGTTGACAATTTTTTCAACGGCTTATGACTCTGTTATTGCATTCCACCTTTTGTCACTTATCAGCTGGCACTTTAAATTGGTTTAATTTTGTTTATATTTGTTTGTTCTGCGGAAATTTTAGTACAGAGCCCCGAAGGAGCATTTTGGTCATATTTTACTTTATAATTTCCGTAAAGGAAAAAATGCAGCTCAGATTGCTAATAAATTACGAGATGTGTATGGTGACAAAGCGTTAAAAGTGTGGTGAACAATAGTTTTGTTAGACGTTTTGTTTATTTAAATAATGTAGATGTTTATTTATGCTTAAGATTTAGATTAAAATAAAAGTTTTTCGAAGTCACAAGGCGGCACGTGTGGTGCGCTGACAGATAGCGATGGAAAGAGGAAGAATTAACGATGATTACAAGGATATCGATAACAGATTAATATCTATGCGAATTAAAATTTAAATGATTGTGATTGGCAAATTTAAAGGGTTGCCAGATCTCCATAGTACTCCCTCCTAGACTTCAAGTTGTGAATCGAACAGGAAGTCTAATAGTGCGGCGTGGTCTAGATGTCGGATGACGTAGAGATGAGTTGTTTTGATTTGGCGGTTGATCCATGTCTGTAGATGGTGTGTCTGTATTGGTTATGGACGGTTCTGTTGCTGCTTCTGATGATGATGTTGTTGATTTTGTTGATGATGATGTTGCAGGTGATGATGTTGCTGCTGCTGCTGGTGATGATGATGAATCATTATGTGACTCAATATATGCTGGTTTGAGCCGATCGATTGATACCGTGGTATTTCGACCGTTGATGAGAATATTGTAGCATTTGTTATGTTTTGATTTAACTTCATAAGGTCCATCGTAAGGCGGCTGCAATGATCCGCGTACTGTTTCGTTGCGTATGAAAATATGAGTTTCTTCGTTTAGCTGTTTAAATACAAATGGCTATGAAGTGACGTGATGGGCTGTTTGTGTAGGGCGAGTGTCGTTCATCATTTCAGCGAGATGTTTTACAAACTCAGTTTGCGGTAAAACATATTTTTCCATATGAAGAAATTGTCCTGGAAGTCGTAGTGTTGATCCATAGACAAGCTGTGCTGCTGTAGTTTGTATGTCAGGTTTGAATGCTGATCGTAATCCTAACAATATGATTGGTAGTTTGCTTGGCCAGTCAATTCTGTTTTGACACATTATGGCTGTTTTAAGAGTAAGATGCCAGCGCTCAATGATTCCATTAGCTTGCGGGTGATATTCAGTAGTACGTATATGATTGATGCCGAGAAGCCGTGACAATTCATTGAAAAGTATTGATTCAAATTATCTGCCTTGATCAGTGGTGATACGGGCAGGTACTTCAAAGCGGGATATCCAGACGTTAATGAGAGCTGCGGCTACCGTCTCTGCTTGCATGTCTTCAATTGGAACAGCTTCCGGCCACCGTGTGTAGCGATCTATGATTGTGAGACAGTATCGAAATTGGCCAGATTGGGGTAAAGGTCCAATCAAGTCCAAATTTATGTGTTCGAAACGATGTGCTGTCAGTTCATAGTGTTGAAGTGGTGAATGAGCATGACGGGTTACTTTGCATCGTTGACAAGGAATACAATGTTTGACGAAACTGGCGATTTCCTTGTGCAGCGAAGGCCATATAAACCGTTATTTGACGATCTTCGTTGTAGATCTAATGCCTCCATGAGCGATGTTGTGGAGTTTGCAGATGATTTTCTTTCTGAGTGGCTTTGGAATAAATGGTCGAGCTGTAGGAGTAGAAAAATCACATAAGATTGATGTTTCTGATTGTGGCAGGTTAACAGATTTGAGTTGCAGTGTTGTGTTGTTGTCTTCCAAAAGTTGTTTAAGCTCTGTGCTGAGGCTATTTGCTCGTAGTCGATAATATTGCTTTCGATTGCTGCTATGCGAGACAATGTGACTGCTGTCGTGTTCTCGACTCCAGCGACGTGTAAGATGGTTGTTGTGAACTGACCAATGAAGTCCAATTGGCGGAGTTGTCTGGGTGATGCCTTATCCGGTCTTTGAGTGAAGACGTATATGAGCGGTTTGTGATCAGTGCGGACATGGAATGATTTGCCTTCTAACATAGAGCGAAAATGCTTGATGCTGAGGTAGATGGCAAGAAGTTCGCGATCATACGTGCTGTATTTGCGCTGAGCGTCTGTTAGCTTTACACTAAAAAATCCCATTGGTTGGTATTCATTATTCACGATTTGGTGAAGAACTGCTCCGACTGCTGTATCACTAGCATCTGTGCTAAGCGAAAGTGTTGCATCTGGAGATGGGTGAACCAGGAGGGTTGCCGTTGCGAGAGAATGCTTGCACTGTTGGAAATGTTGTATGTTTTCGTCTGTCCAGTTGATTGGAGAAGTATCGTTCTTCTTATTGCCTGGAATTAACTGCAACAAAGGGGCTTGATGTTCCAGTGCTTTGGGCTGGAATTGTCTGTAGAAGTTGATCATTGCCAGGAAGCGTCGAAGTTCCTTTACAACTTTGGGTAATGGAAAATCAACAATTGCTTTGACTTTGTCAGGCAGAGGTTTGATGCCATTAGAGACGACATGATGTCCTAAAAATTCGATGGAATTTTGTCCGAAGGCACATTTGCTTGCGTTTATTGTGAGGTGGTAACGTTGAAGGCGTTCAAAAACTTGGCGAAGATGAATTTCATGTTGTTCAGCGTTACTTGATGCTACGGCGATGTCATCTACATATACGAAAACGAAGTCGAGATCTCTGAGGGCGACGTCCATATAGCGTTGAAACGTCTGTGCTGCGTTGCACAAGCCAAATTTCATATGCGTGAATTCGTATAAGCCAAAAGGGATAGTTTTAGCCGTTTTTGGAATGTCACGTGGTTCAATTGGAATCTGGTGATATGCACGATTGAGATCAATTTTAGAAAATATTTTCTTACCATAGAAAATATGTGTGCAATCCTGAATGTGCGGCAGAGGGTACCGATCAGGAATCGTTTGTGCATTGAGAGCTCTATAATCGCCACATGGCCGCCATTCGCCTGTTGCTTTACGGACCATGTGTAAGGGTGATGCATATGGGCTCTTTAAAGGACGACATACTCCGATTTTTAGAAGATATCCAAACTCTGACTTCGCTGCTGTTAGCTTATCAGGAGTAAGACGACGAGGTTTTGAATATGTGGGTGCTCCTTTAGTGTCAATGCAGTGTGTGACATCAGATGTGGTTGGTTTGGGTGTTGTATGATCCAATTGAGTGATAGATTCGAATACCTCCAAAAGTTTGGAAAATTTGCATGCTGTGTTGAATGTTTTAATTGCGAATGAAGATTGAAGACTGCAAATAACATTACGTGCTAGCAATGTTTGAGCGTCAATCAATTTTTGGCTTTTTATATCAACAAGCAGGTTGTAGTGTTGTAAGAAATCCGATCCAATGATTGGTGTACGGACATCAGCGATGATAAAGTTCCATGCAAATGGACGACGTAATCCTAAATCCAAGGTTAAGCGTGTTGTACCATAAGATTCGATTATACTGCCATTCGCTGCGAAAAGAGGATTTTCGTTGGATGATGCGATGCGTTTGTTTATAGTTGAAACTGGTATAACGGATACGTCTGCACCTGTGTCAATGAGAAAATTTTTTCCTGTTTTTGAATCCAGATTAAAAAGTCGGTTGTATGTGGAAGTGCTGTTTATTGTTATCCGATGTTTTGATGTATGTGGTAAGGCTATATCGGACTGACTATCGAAGTTGCCTTTATGATCTTCGACAGCTGGACTTAGTTTTTTGAATTGGTGTTGAATGAGCAGAGCTCCTTACATTTTTGTGCTTTGTCACCACACTTGATGTGATACCAACAATTTTTGTTGTTGTTGTTGGGCTGTGGAGTGTTGCTGCGACTATTGCTTTGGAATCGACTATTGCTGCGAGAGCGTCGATTATTGTTGTTGCTTACAATTTGTCGGAGCTTACTGTTAATGTGCTGAAATAATTTTTCTTGAGCATCCAAACCGTTTTCTATGTTCCTGAAATGTTGTCACTCGATGTTAAAGTGAGTGAGTCCATGACAGCGTCTGCGGCTGTTGAAAGTTGAGATAGTGTTGTATCCGGGGCACTTTCGAGCATTCCTACAATGACGGCACGAGCTTGAGGTGGAAGGCGCTTGATCCAGTAGCGACGGACAACTGATTCGTCGTTGGTGGCATTAGTCCGTTGTAGCTGACTGAGTAAATGATTTGGGCGTCCATCACCGAGTTGTATGCCAGATGCGAGCTTTTTAAGGCGAACCATTGCCGATTCTGCGAATTTGTCTAGTATAGCCTTCTTAAGCGTGGTGCATGGACTCATTTCCGGTTCATTTTGGACAAGATCATGGACTTGCTACAAATATTAAGGATCTGCGTACGCTATGACTGCTGCGTACTTCTCATGTTCTTTCCGAGAACCGATGCCTTGCAATAGAAACCAGTTTTCCAATTTGGTGAAAAACATTTCTATGTTTGTGATTGTGTGAAGTTGTGGAAATGGCATCTGTCTAGTGATTGTGTTTAGATTTGATCCAGTTGGTTCTGAATCATTTTGTGCGTCAGCAAAACTATCGTTCTCCATCTTATAAGAATGTTCTGTATGCTTAGTATGATGAAACACGTGTAAATTCTGATTGCGTCAGAAAATTATAATGAAATTATGTTGATGTGCGAATTTGATTGACTTGGAGTGTGTGTTTGAGAGTCGAGGGTCACCAATTGTGATGACTTGGAGGTTGTGCGTATTTGAGAGTCGGGGGTCACCAATTGTGGTGAACAATTGTTTTGTTAGACGTTTTGTTTATTTAAATAATGTAGGTGTTTGTTTATGCTTAAGATTTATTTAGATTAAAATAAAAGTTTTTGAAAGTCACAAGGCTGCACGTGTGGTGCGCTGACAGATAGCGATGGAAAAAGGAAGAATTAACGATGATTACAAGGATATCGATTTCAGATTAATATCTATGCGAATTAAAATTTAAATAATTGTGATTGGCAAATTTAAAGGGTTGCCAGATCTCCATAAAAGAAACAGAGTATAAAAGTTGGTTTGTCAAAGTCCGTTTGGGAAATCAGGGACTTATATCTTTCATACGTCGCTTTTAAATCGACAAAACAAATAAAGTTAATGAATTGCGGGGGCAGAGGGCGTGGCATAAAACGTTCGAAATAAACTTAACCTGCACATATGTTACATAGTATACAGAAATGTATAAACCGCCAAACTTGGTGTCTCTAGCTTTTATAATACCAGAAATTTGTGTGTTCACAGGTTTCCACACGGACGGACGAACAGACAGACAGACGGACGTATATCATACGTACATATATTGCCTCAGCTGTTTATACTTATTAAGAATGTTCTTTATGCTTACTTTAACTAACAGTAACTCTTAAGATTAATTCGTAAACAGATTGATACTTTCAATCGCAGCTAATGTGTTTAACAGAAATAAACTGTCCAGCATTAGAATTCCGTTTGCAATTTGGTTTTTATCGTATAACGACGTCAAAATTTATCTACGTGCAGTAATAATACATGTTGACTCCAAATTTGGTAGCCCTAGCCATCATTATCTCTGAGATGTATGGTAGGTTTTCATACGGACAAAGTGATAATACCCTTCAATCTTTTGGGTAGCGGGTACAAACATGCAACGCAGATTTATTGTAAGTAAATTAGATATGTTAAAGTCTTAAAAATTCTTAAATTTGGTCAGTCAAAAAAGGCAGGAGTGATAAGATTCGAAGTAAATTTACATACGATATTTGGAAAAATGGAACTATTTACTGCGCGTGTACGCAACATGTGCAGCCAAAAAGCCGCAAAAAACAGCATTATGCGGTGGCATTTAGCTAACACAACCGCACACATCTGTGCACCGTATCAGCTGCTGACGTTGACTGGGCGCTTATCGCAGCTGCAACTGTTGCAGGTTGCCCCAATTGGTGGCAGCTTTGTGTGCGGCTGAGTGCATGTGTGTGTGCGCGGATGTCTGGTGCGGAATATTATGTATGTTGGGTACTTTCCACTGGCTAAGCACAAATGCCAGCGGCCATTGTGCAAATAGTAGCACAGTCAACATGGGCGGCTGCAACAGCTGCGACACACAGTACGTATGAGCTATTTTTGCACGTCTTGACAAGAGTGATAACATTCCCTGGACTCAGCATATGTAATATCTGCTGTTCGCTTTAAGCTTTTCACACTGTTTATGTATTTCCCCGACTTGTGTCTCTTGAAATGAATTAATATACATTAAGCGAAAATATAACCATTGAACTTTGTATCGATATACTTGAAACACTATAGGCATTAATCGATATTGGACGGCGTCGTAGTTGAATTTCCGAAACAATAATATTAATATCGTTTAAATAAAAAAACAATAAAAAAATATATATTTTTATCCGTAAATATCATAAGGGCTTCCAAATCAATTAACTGTGGGCTTTTATTTATTAATTTATTTATTTATTTATTTAATATCGACTAATTGCAGTCGACTAAAAAGAATTATGTATAAATATTAAAAATATAAAATTAATTAATTTTAATTTGTTTAAGATTAAAATAAAATTTAAAAATTAAAATATAAAATTTGGAATTAAAAATTTAAACTTTAAACTTTAAGCTGGGATAGTAAAAATAAAGAATAAAGAAACCGATCCAACATTCGTTGCAAGAGATTGGGGAAAACCCAGTAAAACCCAATCAGATCGGTAGGTTAGTGTGAATTGTTAGAATGAAGTGTTAAATAATTTAGAATTGACAGTTTGATAGAATTAAGATAGGACTCAGAGTTGAAAACATTAAACAGTCTATTGTAATCAGCACAGAGAACTCGAAAAGGATCATGCAAACTATAATATTAAATCAAAGGTTCAAAGAAAGTGGGACAAAATTACGAGTAACTCTAGAAGGAATGCAAAAGTTTATTTGGTTAAGCAGAGTAGGGGAGTCTATATCATGCTTGATTAGTTTACAGAGAAATGTAGCACCTAGCATAATACGTCGGTTAGTTAGAGAAGGTAGGTTAATTAAAAGAAGTCTACTAGAGTAAGGTGGTAAGTCTACACCTGATACCCAGTTAAAACTACGTAAGGCGAAGAGTAGAAATTGCTTTTGAACAAACTCAATTCTATCTTGGTGAATCTGGTATTGCGACGACCACACGCAAGAACCATACTCAAGAATTGGACGAACAAGAGAAGTATAAAGTAATTTAGTTGTATAAGGATCTTTGAATTCTTTGGCCCATCTTTTGATGAAACCAAGTACTCGAAACCAAGTACCACAAAAACCCCAAAGCAAGCAAAATACCTAAAATTAAAAGCTACAAAAAATCACGTGGGTAGAAAAGACTTTGAGCTTACCTGCAAGCGTATCGATATAAAAAATGCGTGACCTGTCATCATCGTGTTTGGTTTTCCATTTTTCCATTTTTTGCTGTTTCACCTGTTTTTATTCGCGCACATTGCTTTCCTTGGTCTGCCTTTGGCTGGTTTTTATTTATTTGCTTTCAATTCATTTCACATTTTTATAAATTCCTTTTTCCATTTTCAGCCAAAACAAATATGTTTTTTACATTGATTAATTCGCATTTGTTTTCGCGAATGTGTAATTGATTTCTCCTTCATTGGGATGGACAGTTTCTGCCTTTTCGGTCGTATTTTATTGTTAAATTTATATATATTATGTGCTTTTTTATCAAAGTCACCGTCCATCGAGTGTGGTTTCTATTTTGAGTAAACATAATATATAAACAATTCTGCCTTTGTTGATATGTCAAAAACCTAGTACTCGTGTTTGCCTTATGTTATTAAAATATCTACAAAACAATTATATGGCGACAGTCAAAGGCGTGAATAAGCGTATTTGACAGTCGAATAATAACCAACTTATTGACTTTGTTTTTTGCCAAGCCTTAAAAGCTTTTACATATTTTACATCTGAAACAATTTAAACAATATTTATAACTATATTTCGCGTTAATTGCAAAAGCGCAAAACACTTTTAGTTTACAGAACACATCAGTTTATAATAGATTGTATTATACATCATATTTTGCAATTCTCTATTGCACATTTTGCAAGCAATCAAATATTAAATGCCGTCGTGGCGCAATGCTTGCCAAGCTGCACAAATGAGCATGTTCACAAAAAAAAATTTATGACAAGTTGAAATTCGCTTCACTAAGACATTATTAAAAGAAACAGCAATGAAGGTATATTAAAACTGAAAAGAAATTGAGTGTGCTATAAAGTTATCAGAGCTGCTAGGTACACACCACAAAACGAGGAGATATGAAGAATAAAAAACTCAAGAGGGTCAAAAAACTCAAAAGAGCAATAGTCGAGCGGCACGGGACACTAGGATACCCTTTGACCAATGTTTATATGTTGTTTAATTTGTTAATTAATACACATATACATACATTCGCGCTCGTCCGCATCTCTTGTTAGCTGACACAAGCACTTGCTGTTATGCTCAAACTTTCTCAAAAAACATCTGTGTTTATTGCCCGATAAATTTGAAATTTTGAGGATACAAGTAGGTCAATGTTTTGTTATTTCTAGCTTTTATAATATCTGACATCTGTGCGTTCACGTAGATAGACAGACATGGCTCAATCGACTCGGCTTGTGATCTTGAGGAAGAACTCCCTTTTTTGAGCATTTTCAATGGCCTAAGAGTAAAATGATCGAGCTCAAGCATTGAAAATGTGCGTCTCATATCTTTATGGACAGTATTTTATGTGATTCCATTTTATAAATTGGAAAGCAAAGTCCCAATAAGCCTTGCAACATTCAACATAACGCACACATAGCATAGCCACACATAAGTATACGCACATATGTATATACATGATATTGCCATCATCATAGTTGGAAAGCACCTGGCGGAAGTGAAAGACAAAAGAACTGAAGCCACACAAAGGATAAAGCAGTGGCTGACCGAGCACGAGTTAGGATTAGCCGAGGAAAAAGCTGAGGCGGTTCTCAACTCAAGTAAAAAGAAACTTGAAGATGTGACGGTCAGGATTGGCGGAGGGCGTACTATAGACGCCAGGCTGAGCTTTAAAGCGAATATTATCGCAATAATAACTACAATGCTGTAGAGAGACGTAGCAGCCAAAGAGTCTGCAGCGCTTTCCGGCGATGCATCCAAGTTCATACAGACGAGCGGGAAATTGTCAACAGACGCTTAGGAGTAAATGTAAGTACATAAGTGATAGAGACTCCAGAAAACTGGGAATGTATAAAAGAAATGTTTGTGTGCATTATGGTAGAGCAGCGTAGGCTAGAAAAACTGCAAGACTTTTCCTCGCAGCAGCCAACAACCAGGTAGAGCCACCACAGGGATAAGATGGATCCCTTTCCGCAAGGGGTATCACAAACGAACAGTAGGAGTGTTCTTTTTCGGGTTTTTAGTGGGTGCGGGTCCCACACTACCGTTTTTAGGACGGTGTCTTTCAAGGTTTGTATCCCATGAACACTCTAAAAAAAAAATAAAATAAAACACACTTATATACACAGATACACACACATACATACACACACTCGTGCTCACCTCGCTCGGAGCTGTAAATGAAATTAGAAAATTCATTGGTGAATTTCGTAGCAAATTTTAAGCTCTTTATTTTGTGTTTTTGGCTAACCGAAATACATACGCACTCCCTATTCCCATGTACATGTGAGTGCATACAGTGTACGTGGGCGTGCGTGTGCAGTTTTGATTAAATTTGGAGCTGCTTTCATTCAATTTCGATGAGAAAGCTTAGCTTTTGAGAGCCAATAAACGAGTTAAGCCAATGGCCAACTTCGACACAATCAAATCTGGTTAAGAGCTGCAACAGTTGTTGCACCAGCAGCATCAAGAGCAGCAACAGTTGCTTTGTTTTTGTTGCTGTTGTTGAAATGGTGCCTTCGAAAAAACGCTGAACTTCACAAATTGAAAGGGAGAAACACACTCTTCTCACAGCCAAACAGGCACCCAAACATACACACACACACACGCAATCTGCTCGACAAGTGGCACCAATTTCGACTCCATTGAGAAATCAAGCGGCAACATATGCGCAGCATGCTGTAGAGGGGAGAGAGAGGGGATGAGATAAAGGGCCGTGGTGTATGAAGACAGAAACAGAAGCAACTCGGGCATCCTTGCGGTTCCTGTAAGTGTACGTGTGAGTGTGTTTATGCATGTGTGAGTGAATGTGTAACGAGCGGAGACCGCAACGTCACATGAGATGACAGCAACGCTGAGAGCGTGTTGCATGCACCACGAGGGCTTTTGGCAGCATCCAAAGACACATGCGTCTGCCTATTCGTACCTCAGGCTTCCGTCCCAGCTCAGGCAGCATGAAAATGGGGTCATTTATAAACAGGTCGGCCCGAACCGATGCTGATTCGCAGCACCGCAGATACCCCCTTCCAATTCCGAAACCACAATGACTATGCTTGCTCCCCAGCTTCCTGTCTCATCTTGAGCTTGTCTTCATCGAGTTATTTACAATAATATGTTACAATAACAATAGCAGCTGCTGATCCTGAACCAAGGTTAGGACTGTACCCGCAAATACCCTGTAAAAGATAGGAATTAAATTATTATATCAAGACGTCGATAGTCGTGAGTCCTTAAGCCTTTGTATGCATGGATGCTGAGCTCTTACATGAACAAACAGCTGCTCCATTACTGATGCAGTTTATATACTGTATATTTATATCCAACCCAGTCCATGGGCCCCAGTCCAGGGTACTGGACCAGCAACGACTTCAGAGTTGATGTATGTATTTTCCGAATGGCAAAACGCATTTCACTTTCCACTCGCCGCACACGGAAGCAGAATTCGAATATGAAATGTACACAGCCGAAATCATTACATACGTGTAGAGTCCTCGTCTTAAAAGCCTCTCGTGATCCTTTAATATGCCGAGATGCGCCTTACACTACAGCTTCTGGCTTAAAACCCTGCAAACTATGTGCTCAGTCTGCACCTCTCTCTAATCTTCCTCTTCTTTCCGTTTCGATATCAGTTAGTGAGAAATTGGACGAAATTGAATGTGTTCCCTTATAACGCACTCGTTTTTTTAGGCAACACATTATTGATTAAAATCCCTCTGTGTTCAGTCTCGACTGGGAGATTTGTGCAACGAAAGCCAGGGACACCGCGGGGGCAGAGGAGTAATGTGGGGTTCAGGTGCGAGGTCAGCCATGTTGTATGCAGCTGATGCAACCATAGAGCTTACCAGAGCGTGCTTCCTGGCAACGGGTGTCTGAGTACGTGTGTGATTCTGTGTGGTGAGCGTCCATTGTTGCATGCGGCACTTTAATTCTTTTCATTCGGATTTTCCATTCCCTCCGTGGCGCACACATTGCGATGGCTGCCTTTTTATTAACTAGCCTCGAGGCAACACGGAGCGGAACTAAACTGCAGGCAGATAGACCCCCCCTCGATCCTGCTGGTCCTGTAAGTGGTGCGGGCTCGACAGCTAACGTTCTAAAGTTACATAAGCTGCACCGGTGCTGGCACACGGTAACCATTCAATTTAAACGCCGCTGCAGAGCGCTCATGATTTGAAAGCCATTTGTGTTGGCCGAAGGCAAACAGCAGCCGACGCCTAATACTTGCCCCAAATGTTGCGTTCTTGTGGTCGGCGAACGTCCAGGCAAAAACCCAACCTGGCAGCCAAACAGCCATCTAGTTTTTGTCGCATGATACACAGCAGAGACAGCCTAGAGACGTACGTACACCGCACACCCAACAAACGAAAAACCCCAATGAGATGAACCAACAGCAAACCGTTGTCTATCTCTTCCCCATCCACATCTCCATTCTAAGCCATTCTACACTCTAAGCCGGTCACTGTTCCGGACTGTAACTCAGCCCCGGGAATATTGCTGCTAACTCAATGTCTGTTCCCCTAATTCGTTTCATTCGCCATTTAGTGCTTTGGCTAACCTGATCTCAGGGTGCCCCCATGTTGTCACGGAGCGTGCTTACGAACGCAAATGACAAAGTTTTTTCTTTCGGTCGCTACCATGCCTCTCTTACCTGATTTTGGCTCTAGTTTTATAAATAGATACCAATGGTGAAAGTAGCTAAAAATAATTGAAATGGGTACCACCTAGAGCACTTTATAAGTCTGCATCAAAATTTTTAAAATACCTTTGTTATCAGAGGTGTACGTGTAGTTTGACTGAAGTTTATTTCAAATGTTGGGTGTTACGCCTCCCGCCCACGCAAATCAAAAATTTCATCTTTTAAGCTGATTTTCGAGCGACATATAAAAGATACAACATTCTGAGTAAGACTATACTTAGCTAATTATAATATCAACATAACGTCAAAATTCCAATCCGATCAGACAACAAAAACAGAAGTTATTATCTGTTGTTCTTTTCTTCTTTTCTATGCACATGCATTTTTTGCATTCAAACGCACACACACACATACATTTGTGCTTGACCAATGAAATGATACACGCATATACATGTATTCACACACAGACGCATATAAAAGCTTACGTTACGATATTTCTATTAAGTAGAAGTATTGTACAATTATTGACTCTTTACGTTTCAAAAAGGTCGAAGGGTATCCCACTGTCGCGTGCCGCTCGACTGTTGCTTTTCTTACTTGTTCACTCAACTGATGTGGCACCCATGTATCGAGCTTCAAAGTGTACCCAACCTCTTTTAAACGACGAAACATAGTTGATTTGTTGATGTTCAATTCACTGGCAACCTCTTCCGTCGAAATACGTGAGTTATTCGCAACTAAAGTCCTTAGAACATCGTCATCAAGCTCAGAAGGCCGTCCACTCGAGGTTGATCTTCGGGGTTAAATTTCCAGAACGAAATGTCGCGAACCATTTCTTTACTGTGCGGAGTGCTGGAGCACGGTCGAAATAAACTTCGCGAATATCTTTAGTTGCAGCGCCCATTGTTTTTCATTTGCGGAATTCGTATAACATAATATGACGCGTTGTCCATCTTCCATGCGTCTTTTCACTAAGCAACTCAAATTAAAATGCAGTTATTTTATGCTTGATTTTCGGACTGTCACCTTTCCAACGATATATAATTCGTATATATTTCTTGCACGAGCGCCACTCTCAAACGATTCGAACGGCATCCAGCGGAATCGGGCACGAACTTATGCACACATCCAATAGTAATAACAACATAACGTCATCATTTCAATACGATCGGACAACAAACACAGAAGTTATTAAACAACCAGACGAACGCTACAGTCAGATGCTGACTGTAGAAGGCCATGGATTATCCCTTATTTCATTTATTTTCAACGGAAAATAATAATTATAAATAACGTTATAATGAACATTTTGCATAATTTGTATTATTACATAGCATTTAAAAATATTAATTTTATATTCTTATTATTTAATTCGAATGACACGCACAAAATCAATTGACAGACAGATGAAGAAGAACACTTGTATACAATGCAAATGCGATAGGGCTATATTTATCAAGAGTTTAGGTGAAAAAATTATTATTATTAATTAATTATTATTAATTAAATTGGCGGTCGCTTCTAGTTTTTTTTAAATTGAATTTAAAAATAAATAAAATTTACATGTATTTTGTTGTTGGCTAATTCTCAGTAAAACGTCAGAACGATGCGCACTGTGTCCCACAAGCGATTTATTTCAAACGAAATATTGTTCATACACAAAAATATATTATTTGATGAGTTCCCTATTGGGTGAGAAATTCGGAGCATGCAACAAAAAGTCGTTGGTCGGAAAACTGGCGTCAACGAAGATGTTTAATAGCTCATATTCTTTCTGATTATCACATGTGTGAGGCGAAGAAATTTTGTTTGAGTTCCGGAAAAGAGTGCGCCAGTCTACCTGGGCACAAAAAGACAACAACAAAATACATGTAAATTTAATTATTTTCAAAATTCAATTAAAAAAAATTAGAAGCGACCGCCAAATAATTCGTTCACCTTAATTCATGATAAATATAGTCCTATCAGTGAAAAAATTTTAAAAAAAATCGGAGATGTAGGCAGCTATTTAACCTTTACCAAATTATTTAATAGAAGAAAAAGAAAAAACATGTCACACATTCATCGCGGGCAGCAATCGAACCTGAACACTGTCAACATCATTAGTCTTCGAATCCGGCACACACTCCACTAAGCTACTTTACATCAATTTATTGCCCTCTCGCTCTATCTAATGCTTATACTTCTTGTCTATTCGCTTTTGCATTGTATAAGTTAATAGATTTGTGTTTTTATGGATGTCGTGGCTATGGCCTACGAATTATATTTAGATTATATTTGAGCTTGTAAGTTTATTGAATAATAATCAATGTCTGCGTGGCGACGACCGACGCGTTCGATGATCCAATTCGCTCTGCCCTTCTTTCTTAAGCTCGCCTTTGATCCCAAGCCAAAAGCTCGACTCTTATCATGAAAGCATCAGGGTTTGCATTGGCTTCTCTTTGCTGCTGGTTGAATGTGTTAACTTATTCATGTGTTCTTCTTCTTCTGTCTGTCAATTGAATTTGTGCGTGTCATTCGAATTAAATAATAAGAATATAAGATTTATAATTTTATATTTTTCCAAATAAAGCAAAATTTTCATTATAAATAACGGAAAATAAATGATACATGGTATACTATAATAATCCATGGCCTTCTGCAGTCAGTACCTGACTGTAGCGTTCGACTGGTTTATTATGATGAATGATGAAGAAAACATACGTACATACAGAATGACAATAAAAAAAAAAAAATATTTAAGTACTTCAAACTCATGTCAGAAAGAATGATTGAAAACTAAGTTGTGCAGATTGAGAAAAAAAATCGGATTAATTCATTAATAGGATTTTATTTAAGCACTGTTTTTTGGTCAGGCGGAAGAACAAATAAAGCGGATGGTTTGCCGACACGTGAGCATGCCACGTACTATGAGAAAAACATGCATTTTCTATAATGAAGCCACAAATAGTCAAGGATTGGCCCTGTGATTTGTTGGTCGTAAGGCGAAGGCAAGACGAATCGGGAATTGAATTCCTTTAAACTCAAAGGGCATATCCGTTGGGATCATCGGAATTCTCGAAATACGAACTTCCTCATCTTTAAATTTTCTCTTAAGTATCGATGCGTGAATCACATGGCTCATTAGTTTTCTTATCACCAAACGCGTTCCATTACACAGATTTGGTTGGTTTAAATTTTTAAGCATGATGACTATCGAGCCAACTTTAAGATTTAAACTAATCGGTGGTAAACCAGGCACATCCAAGGAATTTACATATTCAGTTGGATAATTAGTGGCTCCTTCTTCGTTTGTTACACATTCGATAGATTTGAATGACTACAGAGTACCTACGATTTGATTTTGAATTATAAAATTGAGGTCATCTACATCTTTATTTTTAGCGAGCAAAATTGTTCACTCACTTAACCATTTAGTATTTTTGTGCATAGCAATGATATCCGGGAACACTTTGTTCTCGTCTTTTGATGATACGAAATTGCAAAAATTTGTAGGAAATGAAATCAAACCGCTCGATTTGTCAACACGGGGTTAATCTTATAACCTTACCAATTTATTTTTTATTCCTTAAATTCTAGTCCTTTCCGATGATTTTATCTTTTTACTGTAGAATAAATCTTAGGTATTATTTTCGGGAATTAAAAACTAAATAATTAATTTTCGAAAATTAATGTCTGAAACAAACAAATATAACAGACCCTGAACTTTGTAGACATTTTACAAAAAATAAATTTCTGAACGCACACATGATGTCTTTAGAAAAAAATAAAGTTGTGGCTTAAATGTCTCAGCAACCAAGCCATAAGCTCAAAAAAATTATAGTTGTTACACTATTTGACAGCATTGGACAACAAATGTTTGACATGTAATAAACAAATCAGCATCTATTGAAATGATTAAGTATTCATTACATGTATCGAGTTTTCATTGTTTTTAAACAAATGAAACAAATCCAACAATCAAAAACCATGGCAATCGGTGTAGCCGTTCTCGAGTTATACTTAAGTGTTATAACACAAACACGACTTTCTTTTATATTAATAGATAAGATATTAGGTTTTTATTATTTTTAAGATGTATTCTGCTACTCGGGACGGAAACAAATCAAACAATCAAAAACCATGCCAATCGGACCAGCCGTTCTCGAGATATAAGTGTTGTAACACAAACACGACTTTCTTTTATACATATACATATGTAGATATGCACCCCCTTATCATAATATAAAGGGAATGCTTGACGGTGGCCACACAGCATTTTTCTTTATATCGCTCACCAAATTTACGCCTGACTCTGCAGAAGCCATCGTATCCAATAAGGTTGAATTTGGACTCATCTGAAAATAGCACTTTTGCTTTTCCTTTGCCCAATTTAATAGTATCTCCTTCATTCGACTGTTCAGAAGTGGTTTTTTGCAGGTGTTCTTGAAATTAAGCCCACTTCATTCAACCGACGTTGTACGCCACGTGCAGACGTTTCCTCCTAGTCAATGCCAAGGCTGGACAAGCACAAGATGTGCTTTGTAGTTTCGTCGTCCTCTTTGCAGATCCTAGGCTCTGCATCCGAGGACAAACGCATTTTGGTAAGGTGATAGTTAATAAAGTGGTTCCTTCCTAGAGAGAAGATTTGGCCTTCGCTTAACTGAAGGATTTGTGAGCTTTTAAGCCTGCTGCATCCTTGTTTGGAAGAACCAAGAGCGTTCGGTCACAAGGGATGATATAGTTAACAAGCCCACGCCGCAGAAAGGCTCGGGGCCATGCAAGGGGGCCGATGACCCCGCCCTCGCTGGTTCATCGGCTAGCTCGCTGGAAGCTTAAATGTCGAAGTAGCCATAGGAGTGTAACCGTTTTGGACAGCCTCTGGAGACAGTTCCAACAGTCTGCTACCAAACGCGAGCTTACTCTTTTTGGGGAGAGGGCTAGTATGGCCGCTGGGCGAGATTTTGGAGTTGGGACCACATATCCCAGCTCCAACCTCTGATCAGTCTTCGACCCGTAGGTATACCAATGTATTCGGCGGAGGTCACTGATGGAGTTGCCAACATCCCACTCCCTCCGGTCCGGGATGAGGGTTCTAAATTTCTGATCTAGTGCAGATCTCTAGGCCAGAAATATCTTTGATTAGCATGGAGCTTGATTCTAAGAAGGCTTATAGTAGCGTCTGCCTTTAATTGGATCTGCAGCGGAGTCAGATTCAAGACCGATTACATTGCTGCGGTGGGGCAGGTGCGAAGTGCATCAGTCAATGATACACATTTTAAACTTTAATCTGTTCCCAATTCTAAGTACATACCGCAGTTTCTCTTCCCTTACTCTTGGATATCGTCAGACGAACTGATCTGACGCGCCAAGTATAGCTTAATTCTTAGTTAAATCGATGTGACCAATTACAATAACGATAAAAACGCATACATTAAAATACTAAATCCGAGTGCCCTCTATCGGTGACAAATTACTTAACACATCTAGAACGGCTAACTTCGAAGCGGGACGCAGCACTAATTTGGTTCGATCGTTAGTCCTCACCAAAGCCCGCCCTGCCACTCCAGGTCTCCTCGATGCATGGGCTCAACACGCTGGCACCATTTCTTTCTGCGAACAAGTGTGGGCAAGTACTCGTGCACCCATCGCTTCCAAAACCGATCTTTCATTATCCGAGCGATACGCCACTGCTTCCTTGTTGTACACCTCTCAAATGCCAATTCAACATCTTCAGGAAGATTTGGCACGTCGGGCATTCCTTTCAACAGGTCGTTTGGTGTCAGTGGAGCCTCCTGGTCCACTGTGATCGGCAAGTGCATGAGCGGGCGGGAATGCACTATGTTCTCCGCCTCGATCAGCAAGTTCTCCAGTACGTGCTCCTTGTGTGCAAGTTCCTTCATCGCGTGCGCCAAAACCTTCTTCACACACTGGACCATCCTTTCCCAGACACCTCCCTCAGCTGGGTTTGATGGGCAGTTGAAGATCCAAGCCATCTCCTAGTGGACGGCTCTCGTAGTTAGGCAGGTGAATAGCGTCACCCACCTCTTCTCTGTTCGGCGCCAAATAGACACAAGCAATGGTCTGAAATAGTCCAGGCCAGTGAACTTAAATGGCCATCTATTTGCCTCAAGCCGATCCTCCGTTTCTCTTTGAGCTTCCCCGGCGAACGCTTCTCTCTGCGCCAGCCGGACCAATGCGTGCTCCGCGGCAGCACGTTCGACAGAAGTAAGTCCGTGCTCTTCTCGCTCGTAGCCTTGCCCGCGACAGCGTCGAATAAATCTTAGAATCCATGCTGTCGTTCTTACCAGCCGGTTGAAACTCGAGAACCTCTGCCAAGATACAAGCGGCGCGTTTGCCATGACTAATGCAGCGTCCATAGCTTAAAGAAGATTTGGGCCAACTTTCTTTAGGTCCCATTAGGAATGGTGGTCCGCTTAGAGTCGGTCCATTGTGTGCAGCTGCTGATCGCTACACCGTGTTCCTGTTTTTCGGTTTCCATCAGTCTCGTTCCTAAAACAGCTGCTTGAAGTTCCAGTCGTGGGATCGACACTGTCCTCATGGGAGCACATTACATTTTGGAACACACAAAATGTGCCTGCACGTCGTCGTTTGCGTATGTGGCCCGCCAATAACCCGCCGCTGCGAACGCAGATTGGCTGGAGTCCACGAAGACGTGCAGCTGCAGTGCCCGCACACGTCCAGCGCCGAAGTAGTAGCGCGGACATCGGAATTCTTCAATGTATTTCATGTCCCGCCGCCAGCATTCAAATGCTGCGGCCAATTCGTTTGGTAGCGGTTCATCTCACTTGACTCTCCTCTGCCAAATCCTTGCATAAACAGTTTGGCGGTTATTATGTAGCAGCTCAAGAATCCGATCGGATCGAACGTGGACATCACAAGGCTTAAAAACTCCCTCTTGGTAGGGATGCGTTTCCCGTCCATCACACCGATGGTATTTGATGCTGAACTTGAAGTTATCCGTAGCCGACTGCCCGTACATTCCCAATACTTTTTAACTTTCGTGTTGGATCCTTGGTTCAGAGCTTTGACCACATCTGCCGAACTGGAAATCAAATCCTGCGTTAGCGTGTATTTCTCTCACCCGTGACGAAACTTTCTACATAGTCGTCCACGTAGGGATACTCCTTTATCGCAAGAACCGCTCGCGGATCCGTACTTCTATTTTGCGAAGCGTTGACGAGCTTCACATAGTCCGCTGCACAAGGAGAGCAAGCTGCTCCGAATGTTATGACCTGCATCTCTTAGGTGTCCGGGCTCCGACGATCCTCTTCTTTTCTCCACAAGAATCGCTGGGCACATCTGTCCTGTGGCTCCTTGATGTCTGCACATACTCCAACTGCTCCTTCCCGGAAGCCGACGAGCACTGCCGGTAGGGATTCGTAGCGCGGATGGCCTTTCATCAGCGCCGAGTTCAGTGATAAACCGTTCACTTTGACTGCGGCATCAAAGACTAGACGGATTTTTCCCGGCTTGTTTGGGTTCCCGACCCCAAAATGCGGAAGGTACCATACCTTGCCGCCGTTGGTGCGGGTTATTTCCTGCGGCTCTAGTCGTCGTGCATATCCCTTCGATGACCTCGTCGCGCTTCATTTTCCGCTCAATGTTGACGAGTCTCTTGAGTGCCATGTTGTAGCTGTCTGGCAGTCTCTCCTCGTCGTCTTTCGATAGCAGACCAGTCTGGTATCGTCGGTCTACAAGTTTAGTCGTGTCCTCCAAAATGCTTAAGGCTCGCACAACGTCACCAGCTGCGACCGGCGGTGCGGGCTTCACTCCAAAATTCTCGGTTTCGAAATAATAGCTGACTATCTTCTCTAGAAGATTATCGTGTGACACGGGTAGAAGGCATGATCTCGATACCGGTGGACTGGCATCCCCTTTTACCGGTCCGTACACAACCCATCCAAGTTTGGTGGCCGCTGCATATGGTCCTCCTGCTCCAAAGCTTCTGCATCGAAGTACGGTTTAACGGGTAGACGCGCATTTGCCTTCCTTGCCTTAACATCCTTCCGACGCAAGCTTTGCATCGGAAGATTTAAATTCGATACAACGAACGCATTTCGTAGGCCATGGCGATTGGATTTGCCCGTGCCACTTATCTGCAGGCTAACTACCGTTGTGTGCTCTGTGGCGGATTTGCCACCAAACCACTGCACGCTGAGTTGACGAGTATCTCCCTTTATGTTCAGGCTCTGGATGATATCGTCGTCAATAAGCGTTACGGACAATCCTTCATCGAGCAGCGCGTATGTGTCCACTTGCTTATTTCTCCCTTACAACGTCTCGGGCAAAATCCGGAATAGCAGGTGACCTCCATCCGGATCGACGCAGCTAAGGTTTCGGTGTGGCGATTCCTGGCCATCCTCGGCAGTCGTTGACGTAAAAGGATTACGTCGGCACTGGCTGGTGTCCCTTTGCAGCTCCTGATCTCGAGTGCTCCTATTCTCTCTTAAGCGGCCGCCGTTCGACGGTAGTAGTCTGGAATTTTCGATCCTTCTTTGGCATCCGTGGACACTGCATTTGGTGCTCTTCTTGCAGAATCGGGCCATATGTCCACTCTCCAGGCACGCGAAGCAGATCCTATGCTTCCTTGCTAACTCGATTCTCGCTGCCGGAAGCAGCATTATTAAATTCCTCGCAGTCCTTGCTCCCATGCTGCCCCTCACATATTGGATAACATTTGTGAGAGTCAGTATCCTTTCCATCCAGATGACTTGTGCTTGCGTGCAATAGCTCGTGTAGCCATTCACTAAGATGCACCACTTTTGGGTTTGGTTCTATCGTAGCCGCATGCTTCGCCCAGTCCAACCTGTTGCTTATAGGCAACTAAACTATCAGCTTCTCGATTAGGGTAGGATTTCCTAAATGCTGAATACCGTTTTTCGTTGACTTCAAAAACGCAGCAAGGTTGCTCACCCTTGTGGCAAACGGCACAATCCTGACTATGTTCTGTTCTGATATTGACAGCACATCTCGCAGACTCTCCAGTTGACTTCGAATCAGTTGCTCCGGGCGTCCATAGTGAAATCGAAGCTGCTCCATAACTTCTTGCACATTGTTCGGGTGGATGAGCAGCGCCTTTACTGCCGCTCGTGCCTACCCTTCAAAGCCTTCACTAGCCTTTGATTGTTCTCCAAAGCTGTACACTGATATGCCTCCGCCGTCTCCGTAAACGCGCACTGGAATATTGGCCATTCCTCAGGCTGGGCTTCGAACTCTGGAAGATCCGGCAGTCTACGTGGCGTTCATCTATTTGGTATACACGCCGATGCTGTCCCGTAGGACCCAGGCGCGGTAACCACTAAGCTGCGTTGTGGCTCCCGTAGTGCATTAACATACCCTAGTTCTGGCTGTACCGTGGCCGTAACATTGCAAAGCGGAGATAGGCTCACTGTTGTACAGTTATTATTCCGTGTGACTTGTTGCCCACTAGTTTCACTAAACTTTGGCTGCAAATTTGCACTCAATTGTGCGGGCAACGGTTCATTCAAAAATGGCGTCACAAATAGTTCCCGTTGCAGATTTTCACCCAACATCTGCATCGTCGGTTCACTCATAGCTGACGATGTTTCACTCATACTTAGCGATGTATTCGCCGCACCGTTACCGCTCAACCCGATTCCAACGGGATTCCTTGCGGTCTCTGCTTGCCCTGCATTTGCCTTGGATAGTTCCCTTTCTAAGGTTGCGATTCTTTCCAGTAGGTTCGCCACCTCTACAGTTGTGGACTTTGTATTCTGCCCTGCTTTGGCAGGGTGCGGAGTACCAATCGGATTCTGATCGAGTAATCCACTTTCCTTGGAACTTTGAGGCTGCTGTATATCACTAGCCACACTCATAGATCTGGTCGGAGTGCCAGTTTGTGTGGTTGTGATCGTCGTGGGCCCCTTGGACTGATCTAGTCTGGGGCTTCGCCTCAGCGCCGGCATGTTGCAAATCACAGGGTGCGAATAAAGAATGCGAATAAAAGAAATGTCGAGACGCCGACAATATCCAGGGAATGCCTTAAACGCTCATTGGCTAAGACAAATGAAGATGGTTTTATTCTATAGGGAAATAATACAGTTTTTCAAGGCATTACACATTTTAAACTTAAATCTGTTCCCAATTCTTAATACCGCAGTTTCTCTTCCCTCACTCTTGGATATCGTCAGACGAACTGATCTGACGCGCCAAGTATAGCTTAATTCTTAGTTAAATCGATGTGACCAATTACAATAACGATAAAAACGCATACATTAAAATACTAAATTCGAATGCCCTCTATCGGTGAGAAATTACTTAACTACTTATCGATAGCCAACTTTTTCGTTCCGCGACAGACAGCGTAGGTAACTATATGTCTTACCATCATTTCAAAAAGCCACCGAGTGGTGCAGTATTTGTGATCCCAAATTCTACCAAAGAATCTGCTGCAGGCCCACATGGCATGAGTTGCTTTTGACAGGGTGTTGTTTAGGTGGGAGTTCCAGTTAATCTTTTATCAAGAGTTACCCCTAGATATTTAACCTCATTGGAGAGTCCCAAAGGAGAGCCGCTGATGTACAATTGACCGATGTGAATGGAATAGCGCTTAGTGAACGGAACAATAATTTCCTTTTGTGGATTGATGCTAAGACCTAAATACGTCTACGCACCGTCTTCTAACCGTGTTCAGAGCTGATTGCATCATAGCATAAATTCACCGGACTATGGGACGGGCCATATTTCAGCGCAGCAGAGAACGACCCGTAGCCGGTGTTATCAAAAGCACCCTCTATATCAAGAAAAGAGCTCAGAGTAACATTCTTGGATACCAAGACTCTTTCGATTTTACCCACTAACTTGTGGGAGCGACCTCCGTCAAACTTCCGGCAATATACGCAAACTGCATAAGATGTAGAGGATTAGTTTTCTAAAAAGAGCACTGACTGTGAAGGCTCCGAGCCTTTCCGCAGTTTTAAGCAGAATTGAGGTAAGACTGATCGGACGATACTACTAAGGCTGGTCAAGAGGGCGAAGTTTGGAAATAAATACCACATTTACTCTCCTCTAATAGTTTGGTATACATATATCCCCAATTAAGAGTAGCTCTCAGAAGGCCGACCAGCCGATCGAGGATGTGATCCAGGCTGCTTCCAAGAAGGGCTGGAATGATTGTATCTCCCCCTGGGACTTTGAAGGGAGCAAAGAAGTCTACAGCCCATAATATACTTTTTTTATACCCTTCAACCATTTAAAATGTCAAAAAAAAGGTATACTAACTTTGTGCAAATGTATTCAACAGGCAGAAGGTGGCGTGGGAGACCCCACAAAGTGTATATATTCTTGCTCAGGATCACTAAGGCATGTCTGTCTGTCTGTCCGGATGTCTGGATGTCCAGATGAACACACAGATCTTAGCTATTATAATAGCTAGAGACAACAAATTTGGCATGAAGGTTTCTGTTGATCCCCCCACGCCCACGCAAATCAATAATTTCATCTTTAAAGCTGATTTGCGAGCGACATATAAAAGATACATCATGTCAAAATTCCAATCCGATCGGACAACAAACACAGAACTTGTTAAACAAAAACCTTGTTCGCTATGATTTTGTATGGAGACCAGCAAGCTATGACGTCATTGCAATGCTCATGTAGGAAAGAAAAGGAAAGAGAATGCGAGCGCGTAGCGCCATCTGTTGTTCTTCTCTCCTTTTCTATGCACACACATTTTTGTGCTTGACCAATGAAATGATAGACGCATTTAATAACGTCTGTGTTTTTTTTGTCCGATCGATTTGATTTTGACTTTATGTTGGTAAGATAATAAGCTTAGTATGGTCTTGTTCCGAATGTTGTATCTTTTATATGACGCTCACAAATTAGCTTAAAAAATAAAATTATTGGTTTGCGGTGGCGGTGGGCATGGCACCCAACATTAGAAATAAACTTTATCTGCGGCTGGTAAACAGAAACCTTCATGCCAAATTTGCTGTCTCTAGCTTTCATAATAGCTGAAATCTGTGTGTGCATCTGGTCATCCGGACATCCGGACAGACAGACATGGCTTAATCGACTCGGTTAGTGATACTGAGTAAGAATATATACACGTTGTGGGGTCTCCCACGCCTCCTTCTGCCTGTTACATACATTTCCACAAAGTTAGTATACCCTTTTTGACCATTTTCTATGGTATACAGACCAGCAAGGTGTGACGTCATTGCAATGCTCATGTAAGAATGCAAACACATTTTCGCATTCGAACGCACACACATACATTCTGTATTCACATACAGCCGTTTGCATATAAAAGCTTACGTTACGATATTTCCTTTAAGGAGTAGTGACGTGCAATAATGGACTCTTTACGTTTAAAAAAAAGTTCGAAGGGTATCCCACTGCCGCGTGCCGCCCGACTGTTGCTCTTGTTTTATTTTCATCCACTTCTATTTGCCATTATTTTATTTATTTATTTTTTTTTATTGTTTCTATTAATTTTGTTTGCCGTTTTCTGACAAACAGTACCGCGCAATAAAAAATGCAAAGAGCAATCATAATCTGTTTTACAACTTATTAATACAAAGTATGCAGTGAATAAGCCTTAACTATTTATTTATTCAAGCGTGGCTTGTAACTTCAGTCGAGTCCAAATGAGATAAAACTAAAATATGGGAACTTGTTAAACAAACTACTTACATCGATGGCTTCTCTCCATGAAGGACCTTGACATGAGCGAAAGAATGTCAATAAATTATTTATTTATTCATCTTAAAGGAAAATGGATTTAAATTCGACCTTATTATTATTACATCACGAAATGTTCTGGTTCTATTTGATCTACAACAGTTGCCTTTGCAGTTTGAACCACACACACGCACGTGCACTGACACGGGCAGATAACAGCTGAAAGAGGAATATTTTAAATTTTATTTAAAAATTACGCAATTCGCCACTTGACAAAAACGGAGGCCTGAAAATGCGTCAAAACGTTCAACGATATTTACATTATTATCTGTCATTATTTAAATGAGTATGAGTGCGTGTATGCGCATGTGGGTGAGTGCTGTCAGTTTATGTGTATGCAAGTACAATAAGATTATGCAAATTCAGGCAGAGGCTTTCATTTGTAATTTTAGCGCTTGTTCAACAATCTTTCTCTCGCTCACTCACATGATGTCTGCCTCTCTTTCTATCCCTCATACTCCATCTGTACCATGACAGTTCCCAGCGATGCGCGCCCTGTCCATATCATCGGCAGATGCATTCATCCTAGTCTACGATGTCACCGATGCGACCACATTCGAGGAGGTGCGCGCCATACGTGACCAGATCCACGAGACGAAGGCAACCACTGCGGTGCCCATTGTGGTTGTGGGAAACAAAGTTGATCTGCTCGCCGAGGATGGTGAGCTGCGCGAGGTAAGTAAAGGACCAGAGACACCCTCGTATGTATACATAAAAGTTATGAACAGCATATCTTAATTACTAAATACGATATATTCCTTTAAAACTAATACAAGTTGTGTGGCCTCAGAACCTGTTCTTACTTTTAAACTGAATTAAAAAATAATATATTTTATTTATTTGTATTATTGGTTTGCTTTCGACTAATCAAACTATCTATTAATACTTTAAAATACCTTCCTGATACGTCGTTACTGAACGCAAACAATTAAATGGGCTTAGTGCATCGTATAGTTCAAAATGTTAACTTAAGGCTCAAATACAAATAAATTTCAGTAACATTTGTCCAACAATATGTCACCAATTTGCCCAATTAACATCATCAGTTTATATTGATGTTTGATTGGCGTGCTAAACATCTGCAGGGTATCTGCCAGAATGCATACTCCACTGGATCATCATCGTTGCTTAATGCTCATTAGTATTTCTGCGTGTTGACATTTAATGCGCGGCGCGCCTTCTGGGCCAAAATGACAACAGCGATTTCAACTGATTTTATTGTTGTTGGCGAAAGCACTCAAAGGAGTGTTTATACAATAATCACCGTGCACACACTCTCACACACAGCACACAAACACACACAGACAAAGCATAGTAACTCGTAACCGGTTTATAAGCTATGCAGATTGCTTTTGTTTCGGCCTAAGCAATTATGTAAAGTTTGTCAACCGTGACCAGCGCCAATGCGACTGACAAGGGAGAAGCAGTTAAGGGGAGCAGCAAGTAGGATAAGGACGAATCCGAAGCCGGGCCAAAACGCACTGGGCCATAGAGGATCTTGGGCGCACAACTCTCATGTGCCTAGGCCATACGCCGCGGTGTCGAGTGAATGTCAAACTGCTGCGAAATTAAGAAATCTTTGGCAAACAAATCGCCAAAAGCCTCAACCGAAAGTTAGTTAAAGAATTTCACCCTCTCTCGTTTTCGCTTTCGTTTTTGATTTCCATTTGCGCTATATACGTGTAAATATTGTAGTATACACCGACTGCCGGAGTGCTCAGTCATTAGCGGTATCTCAACTCAACTTCGTTTAACTTTTAAAGCGAATTAAAAAAATCATATTTCAAATTTTGATTGGCAGATGTTCGCCAAATACTTAAAGTTGTTTCCACCAGCTAAGATACTAAAATGTCAAGGTTCCCTTGGCTGCCTTCTCCCAAAAGCTAAGCAAAGTCGGGTTATATTTCAGCGGTGTTATTTCGGAAATCAATTCTTGTTCTTCCAGCAAAGAACAAATTTAATTCGTTGCTACTTATAATCAAATGCAAGAGAGGGATGCGCGTGGCTGACTTGCATAGCCCATACAGACCCTTCTAGTCGCGTTCAGATACTAGCTAATAAACTTAAAGTATGTAAAACTCTTTCTTATGATGCTGATTAGTAAGCGATATGTGCTTTAATCAATTATATCTTTGGATACATTCGGCTTTCCATTGCTAAACTTTTCACTCCTGATTAGGTTTTTATTCATTTGAGCAACCAAGTGGTTGCCAAGCCAAGGCTTCTCTGCATCTTTTCCTTTCAAATTCAGGTAAAATCAAATCAAACAGGGGGAACAATGTTTCTCAATAGGAATCAAGTGCAAACTAAGCGCGAAAGTCACGACAAATAAAACATCATCAAAGGATTTGCATAATTAGTGAGACACTACTTTCACGACGGTATGCAATAGCAAAAGGTGAGCGCAGAGCAAACCTGCCTTGTGGCTTGTCTGTGTGTATATATAAGAGGGAACAGGAGGGCGAAGTGAAGTGAGATGGACGTCCGAGAAATGGGGGTGACGGTGCTGCCTTACCAAATGGTTTAAAGCGACTGTTGCACATTGACGTGCTGCTGATAAAATCTTCAGCAGGTGAAAATACTGGGCCGGAAACGGAACTTTAACAGAAACCGGAAAGTGAAAACTGGTAGCTGGAATCATACCTCCTCAATGCAGAAATTAATGATAGTTTCGCACTTAAGATAGGGTTGTATGCAGAAAACCTAACTAAGCTTTATCCAAATTTTAATTCATTAGAAACTACCCTAATCTAATGGAAATATTATAGCCTGAATAGATAGTGCAGATATATTTATATATATATATATATATATATACATATATATATATATATATATATATATATATATATGTGCACTCACAATCCATTTAACTTTCATAACTGGATAGCCCCTATATTCAGAGAGAAGTCTCTTTTTCGGTATATACACATATTTGTCTGTGTGTGTGTGCAGAATACATATATAGCGGACGAGCGCGAGAGTATATACCATATATTAAATTCCATCTGATTCGCTTGTATATCGCCCAACTTGGTCGGGCGCATTTCAAGGCAAACTTCTGCCAATTGCAGTTTATTGTAGTTTTTCCGCATTTCGTTTTTTTTTACGAATACCGAAGCACAGCAGGAAAAAATAAAAGCAATACACAGAAATAAGATGAAGTTCAGTGGGTGTGTGTGTGCGTGTTTGTGGGTGTATGTTGTGTGGCATATCTTAAATGATCATCGTTAGGGCGAATGGCCAAATGGAATTTTGTATTAGTTTATTCAAATTGCAAGGGGATCAGCTGCGCTTGCCCCGGGGCTGGAACACTTCGCTGCAAACGCACACACGCACAAACACACCCACACAGCATTCAAATCACCTGAAATGCTGCAATAAACAGACGTTAGCGGTTAAGTTTACGAAAACCAGAAGCCAGAATATAATAGATGTCAGAAAAACAGGTATATAGGTATGTACATATGTGGGAATGATCTGGCAACGCCAAGTCAGATGGCATAGGTAACTGTCGGCGGACTGGCAATGACTTAGATGTTGAAGAAAAAGAACGGAGAGTACTCATTGACGGTGCGGAAAGAGAAGCCGTGAAAGAGCAAGGCTACCGCTTAACTAACCATAAACGACGATCATATAAAGGATTAAAAAGATTAACGCCGGCGACTGAAAGACAAAACTTAAGAACTAACACATAATAAGAAAACTTAAATTGAAAACTACGAAAATACAATTCAATGTTATAATAAAACAATCGTGTATTTTCACAACAACGACTTGAACTTTAAGCAAACAATTTACCCAAATTCAACATATATTGAATGGTAAGATCAAAAAAAATACACAAAAAGAATCATAAGGATTTTTTAAGGAGAAGAAAATTGGTATTCGAGTGCATAACCTACATACCTGATGTTATTGTAGATGATTCCCTTGGACACAGAAAAGATGGCAAGCTTTACAAACCAATTTGAAATTTACAAATAATTAAATATAATAAAATCAAGTTTCTTACAACTTTCAAAACAAACCAAATCTAATGAATATTACTTTGCCCCACACTCTTGGGACCTTACCTTAAAGCACATACATACATACACACATCTTAAAGAGCGACGTACCTGTACCTACTACCCAGATTGACAAATTGAGGCAGGAGCACGACTCTTATTATTTTTGTGTTTTTTGTTACTGTAGTGCCCAAATCGAGACCCCAACCTGCAGCAACTAAGCCACATTTCGGGCATAAATCACGGGACTGTCACTCGAAATCTACTTATATCATTTAAAATTACTTTTAAATAAAAGCGCCCGATAATTTCAAATGAACAAAAACCCCTTTTCCTTAACGTGCTGTTGTTGTTGTTGTTATTCTTGTGCTTTGAAAATTTCAATTTTAATTTATCCCTTTTGCTGCTGTTGTTGGTCTAGTTGGCGCATACTTAATGTTTCACTTTGTTCCCCCTTATTTTCCTGCTGCGCGCCTTTTTTGCTAGCATCCCCCAGCTGAGCACCCTACGGCCACGCACACTCACACACACGCACATAGTCAGTTTCAATAGTCGAGACAATTCCGACTGGCAAGTGTATTCTTTTGGGTGTATTGACTTTAACCGACTTCAATATAATAAAAATGCAAATTGCGCACCGCCAGCAGCAGTGGCGAAGTGTTGCGTTTACCAATACCCTGTAACAGTGGCCAACTGACACGGGGGCGAGCATGTCCAGCTTATTGCGGCTGTAACCCTGGCGAACGCAACCTGCCCTCTACCCCACTTTGTTGCAGGCTACAGGGTAACTGTTAGTCGAACACCCAAGCCACAAATGTGTGCCTCCTCTTTTCACTATCTATCGCTGGGTATCTTCTTTGTTTAACGAAGTGAATTTAACTTTTTTTTGCCGCTTTCGGCTATGTATTTAGGTTATGCGAGGACACACTTAGACGAGTTGGGCGTTTTAAAGCCAACATGGTCTGCCCCGCTGACGGCCGAAAAAAGGACTAGTATCCGGCGGGGCTGCAGAACTGCCGAGCTGACAAGCTGGGAGAGCAGGCAGCTAAAAGGCGCCACATACGGTTTGCCATTTTATGTTTGGGTTTGTTCATTCGGAAGAATTAGGCGAGGTACCCTTGGACGCGAGCTCATCCCAGTTTGCTTATGTGCGGTACAGTTTAGTATAGTTCGGTTCGTATTTGGTACTTGCTCTTACCCTCCTCCACATTTTTCTCTACCTCCCTCTCTCCTTCTACAGCCCCCATTCACATATACGAATCTATTTTCATTGTGATGGGGCACCCTGTCAGCAGTTTGTTGGCTCCTCTTTACGCCTGTATTGTGTGTCGCCTGTCGTCTGCCTCTCCATTGACCATTATTTATTTTCACTCTATTCTTTCTTCACTTACCAACGCAATTTAGGCGTCTATGTCCGTTTCTCTCCCGATAAGAAATAATGCTGAAAGACATAATGGACTCCTTGCCAACATGCAAATTCAATTATTTTCAAAATTCAATTTAAAAACCAGTCGAGCGCTACAGTCAGGTGCTGACTGTAGAAGGCCATGGATTATTATTCCGTTATTTATAATGAAAATTCTGCTTTATTTGGAAAAATTTTAAAAATATAAATTTTATAGTCTTATTGTTTAATTCATTTGGCAGACAAAAGAAGAACACATAAGCAATGCAAAAGCAAATAGACAAGAAGCATAAGGATTAGATAGAGCGAGAGGGCAATAAATTGATGTGAAGTTGAACAGTAGCTTAGTGGAGTGTGTGCCGGATTCGAAGACCAATGATGTTGACAATGCTCGGTTTCGATTCCTGCCACGATCAATGTGATGTTGACATGGCTTACTCTTTTTTTTTTTCTTTTCTATTAAATAATTTAAATGCTTAACAAACAATAATTATTAAATTTTTTGGTACTCAACATATTTAATTAGAACACTTTTATAAACTTTGCCGAATGTTGCACAAATCTGACAGTTGCGTATGTGTGTTAGAGCGGGACGCCGAAACATAAATGTGCAAATTCAGACATGCATGTATCGCCGTCCCGCTCTTACATTCGTGTACATTGTTTGTCTTAACAATTGCATAAAAATATGAAATTTATTTTGGGAAACTAATTTTATTGATATTTAATAAAATAATTTAGGTTTTAAGTAGCGGGTGTTGTTTTTGACTGTTGTTTTCCTTTTAGTTTATAAGATTAAAAAAAACCAAAAAATAAGTAACTTCACCAGCCGCCGCTAGTACTCGAACTCACGCGCGCACACACAGCACGTACGAATTCTCAAAGAATTGTCGTCCGCCACTCTAACCACTAAGCCACTGCCTCATTTCTTGCTTGATCGGTTAAGTTGCATTCTGAGCTGGCAATTCTGTTACCATTATATGCAAATAAAAAGTTTTGTAAAATGCTGTGTGTCCGACGCTAGATTCGAACTTCGGTATTATGCGTAAATTAGGTCTTAATATGCGCATAAGTATACGTTCAAATTGAGTTTAATTCGGATCATATCTCACTTATTTTTAGTCCGATTTGAATGAAATTTTCAGAAAACACCCGTGGCAATGTGAGCTCATGTGAGGTGTACAACTTTTGTTGTTGGGCTTATATTGTGTATATTAAATTGTTATTACTGATTTACAGAGGCGGGAAGGGGCGTGGCCAAATTTCAAAAAAACTTTGAGACACTGCAACATACACGGATGTTCTCACAAAGTTTGAAGATTCTAGCTGTTATAGTTTCTGAGATCCAGGTGTTCATACAGACAGACAGACGGACAGACGGACAGACGGACAGACAGACATGGCTCAATCGACTCGGCTGTTGATACTGATTCAGAATATATATAGTTTATGGGGTCGGAGATGACTCCTTCTGCCTGTTACGCACATTTGCGTTCCGACAAACACAGAAGACCATGAATTTTTGTAAAATCCATGGCCTAAAAAACCAAAAGTGTGCTAATGGTTCAAAAATAAATGGAGCAAATATAAAATCAAACTTGAAAAAAACTTTGCTGAGACATACGAATTAATGAAAAAAGTTTATTGTGATGATTGTATGAGTCGTACGCAAGTTTATACGTGGTTTACACGATTTAAAAATGGTCGTGAGGATTTAAATGACAACCCTAGAGCAGGACGTCCAGAAACTAGTAGTCGTGCTGAACTGGTGGAAAAATTCCGTGGAATCATTGGTATCGATGCAAATTTTACTACGAGAATGTTGGCTGAGGAATTGAATACGAGTAAAAACACTATTTGGAGAATTTTAACTGGAGATTTGGGGAATAGAAAGGTCTGTGCGCGATTTGTCCCACATGAATTAAATGACGACCAAAAAGTCGAACGAAAATGAACGAATTTTTAATGAAAAAAGGGATTTCTCTCATCGACCATCCTCCGTATTCGCGCGATCTATCACCATGTGACTATTTTTTATTTCCAAAATTGAAAACCAAGATGAAGGGAGCATTTTATGATGATATCCCACCCATTCAAGCAGCCGTAACCGAGGTACTGATCGTTTCCAATGTTGTGTTGAGTCAAATGGAACCTATTTTGAATAAATAATAACTTTCAATGATAATATAATGTGTATTTTATTTTAAATCCAAAAAGTTCGGTTTTTTTGGGATACGGTGTATATCTTTTGAGCAGATTAGATTAGTAATCTAGAAAAAAATGTTATACAATATTGAAAAATTATTCAAGAACAATACCTTATCTAGAGTCTGTAATCACATAAAAAATCGGAAAGCTCAGAGATTTGCGAATCAAACCGTTGAAATCAAATTTTTTTTTATTGCTCCATGTGCAACCCAAAGTTAATTTTGAACACAAAATAAATAAAATGCAACCGATTAAATAATCTTGGAAATTGTGTGTACATGGAGCCTGATGGATCCTCCGTTCAGTGTTCCCTTCGCTAGTGTGTTGATAGATTGATGGATTGTTGCAGCCAGTTGCACCTCTATTAGGTTGGAATAGTTTATTTATCTAAGCTTCTTCCGCCTCGACCTACGCCAAACATGTTCCTAATGATCGTGTGGGAAATTGTCACCAATTGTTGCTATTGCCTTTTGTTCTCCAGTTATGTTGTTGTTGCTAATATTATTGCTGTTGTTATTGTTGTTGTTGTTGCCGTTGCTGCTCATGTGGTTGCTGCCGCGGCTAATAGTGCTGTATCTGATGCTGCTTCTGTATATAATGTTGTTGTTGATGTTGTTGCCAGTGATGCAGTTACTCAGCTTTCCATTGTTGGAATTGGTGTTGTTCCCTTGATTCCTGCTTGTTTGGTCGCTGTTGCAGTTGTTGGTATTGTTATCATTGATAGGGTTGTTATTATAGTTGTTAAAAGTGTTATGTATGTTGCTAGAAGTGCTGTTAATATTGCAGTTGCTACTGTTATTACTACTGTTGTTGATAATGTATGTGCTGCTGTTGTTGGGCTTGTCATTGCTGTTGTTGTTCACATTGCCGTTGTAGTTTTGTTTGATGTTGTTTATGTTGGCGTTGCTGCTGCCGTTATCCTGTTGCTGCTGGCTCCATTGGTTCAATGGCAATTGGCTGGTCACTGCCGTCTGTTGCATATACCAAAAGTAGAACTGTCCGCTAGATGGCGCTGTGGCGGCACCTCCGCTGTTGCCGTTGCTGAGGAACACGGGTGCCCTCACGTTGAGTCCAGATGAATGTGTGGCAGTCTTCTGCAGTTGCTTCAGAGATTGGTCCTCCTGCTGCAACTTTTGTTGATCCTGTTGTTGCCGTTGATGCTGAAACTGTAATTGGTGTTGTTGCTGTTTCTGGTACTCATGTTGCTGCAGCTGTTGGTGCTGTTGCTGCGATTGTTGATCGCACTGTGCTAGCTGTTGTTGCTGCGTATGCTTCTGCTGCTCTTGCTGTTGTTGCTGCTGTTGTGGCAGCTGTCCATGTTGCTGCTGTAAGTGCTGTTGCTGCTGAGTTTGTTGCTGCTGTGCTTGCTGCTGCTGCTGCTGTTGCTGCACTTGCTGTTGATGTTGCAGTTGCAGCTGATTGAGCTGTGCTTGCTGCTGCTGCAGCTGTTGCTGTTGCAAAATCTGTTTCTGCTGATGCTGCTGCTGCAGTTGTTGTTGTAGCATCAGTTGATGTTGCTGATGTTGTTGCAGCTGTTGCAGCAACTGCTGATGAAGTTGTTGTGGGTGCTGCTGTTGTTGCTGCTGCTTTTGCTGTTGCTGTTGTTGATGCAGCTGTTGCTGCAACTCGTCATGCTGTTGTTGCTGTTGCAATTGGTGCTGCAGCTGCTGTTGCTCTCGCTGCTGTTGTATCTGTTGCCGTAACTGATGATGCTGCTGCTGCTGATGCCTTTGTTGCAGCTGCAGCTCGAGTTGCTGCTGCTGTCGTTGGTACAACTGTAGTTCGACTTGCAGCTGCTGCTGCGGAAATTCTTGGTGTTCTTGGTGTTGTTGCTGCTGTAGTTTCTCCTGTTGCTGCTGGAGTTTCTCCTGTTGCTGCTGTTCCTGCTGTTGTTTTTCTTGCAGCAGCTGTTGCTCCACAGAATCCCGTTGATGCTGTTGTTGCAAGATCGCCTGGACTCGCGTTGAGTTCTCCTGCTGTTGCCACTGGAGCTGCCGCTTTAAAAGCAAATGCAACTGCCGCAGTTGCTGCAGCGTCTGCTGGAACAGTTGGCGATTCGGCAACGCCGGCAGCATCTGGTCAATGCACTGCACCAGACATCGCGTCTGTTGCTGTGCATGCAGCAGCTGCACGGTCAACTTCTGCTTCTCGTCGACTAGCGGAGTTTGTTTTTGCGACTGCGCCTGCAACTGCAGTTGTGACTGTGACTGCGCCGACGACGAGGGAGCCTTCAGCATGGGCAACAACACCGTGGAGGCCGATGACGGGTCTGCCTTGTGATCGGGTGCTTCCTCCGTGAAGCGCCAAGGCTCGTAGTGCTGCTGTCGCTCGTGCTCAAATTGTCGCTCACGATGCCAGCGCAGCCAGGCTTCCAGTTCGGCATTTGGAACCTGATCTTGCAACTCCTCTTTCTGCTCCAAAAGGGAGAAGAACGAAACAAATTAAGCGAATGAGCAGGGGAGACTGCAACGAGACTCACCATCATTGGCCAGAAAGTGTTCTCCTTGTTGAGATTGTTTTGATTGTTGCGACTCTTCATGGCCGCCAACTTCTCGGCCCGCTCCGACCCAATGGCCGGTAGCGGATTTCCGTTTTCCATAATCTTTTTTTGGTGAGAGTTCTTTTTCTTTTATGATTGTTCCTAACTGTGCCTGTCAGTGGAGAAGTATGAGTTGTGCGAAAAGCAACGCCTCACTGCTTTCAGTTTAAAGCCAAATCAATGCCAACTGAGATTGTTCACCAGTTCATGGCTTACACCCTTTTTTTGGCATATGTGTTTTGATTTGAAACTCATCTTCATCTTCATCTTCATTTTCATTAATTATTCCGTCAGCCTAAAATAGAAGCTACCTTCTCCTGCAGGCTACTCTCTACTCCGATCATTTCTATTCTAGTTATATATATTTCTAGCTATGAAAGCTATGGGATATAATTGTCCATCCTTATTTGATCTTTAAATACTTGTCTTCATATTTATATGTTATATTTGTTTCTTAAGACTATTAAGTTTAGAAATATATTTCAAATACCAATATTAGTTAGAGTAACAGTGTGACCGTCTGTGGCTAAATGAGAACTGCACCAACTTTGATATCTTGCTCTCATAGCCTCTGAGATTAGGTTCCATACAGACATATGTAGGTTATTATACATATATTATGTTTTATACCCTTCCATGTTATTCTAGAGATAGTGGGCACCATGGTAAAATTATACCTGGTGGTCTCGGCGTTTAATGCTCTCCCGTATTGTACGAGTATAGTCTTTGTATAGACTTTGACGTTTTACAATTGTATCAAGCGTGTGTGAATAAAAAGGGAATCACGAATAGACTTTGGCTTCCGGCAAGACCGGCACCACAAGTATTACAAACTCGACGAAAGAGCCGCATACTTACTTCACGATATCATATACATATATATATATACTTAATACATTCCCAACATTGGTCCTGTCAAATCGATAAAAGTCGCTTGACTAGCAAAGTCTAAATCATGGTCAAGAATGCTAAGAGCTTGTTGATTGATCGACCTTTGTACGATGTAGTGCTCAGCAAAGACGCCAAAGAGTGGAACCATTTGGAGCGTGGTCTAGTTTAGTTACAAGTTACCTTGCAATCGAGACTTAATGAGCTTTGCCCCCTTACTAAATTTGCGCTTTTTCTACTTCATGCAGGTGGAATACGCCACCACCGAGTCTGTGGTGACAGTGGACTGGGAAAATGGCTTTGTTGAGGCTTCGGCAGCCAACAACGATAATGTGACGCAGGTACGTGCACCTTTAGAAGTCAAGATGGAAGTGTATACCACTTCTCTCTATCCCAGGTCTTCAAGGAGCTGCTGGCCCAGGCAAAAATCACCTATAATCTGAGCCCCGCTCTGCGTCGGCGCCGTCAGTCGCTGCCCCAGCAGATCGGCAACAATGGACCTGGCACTCCTCTGCACCATCACCAGCATCATCATGCACACCAGTACCAGCAGCAGCAACAGTCGCAACATCAACCGCACTCGGGCGTACCCCACGGTCCTGGGGGATCGGCTTCGACATCGGCCGGCGCAGCTGGTGGCAGCGGACATGGATCGCACACACCGACACCTGCACAGTTGCAGCACCTTCAGCGCATACAGGAGCGCAGCTTGGGCGCCAAGCGCAATTCCTGCTCGATTTCCTAAACAGCTACGCGACATAACCCAAAGAGCAACTATAGCAAAACTGAACCTGAACCCGCATCTGAACCAAAATCTGAGCCCTAAATGCAACTGAAACTTAACAAACGGTCTCCTACTAATGGTTTTCAATGTTTCACAAATAAAACAAAAGAGAAAAACGTCAAACTTTAACAAAACAAAAGCACAAAAAAACAAAACCTTAATTAAAAAGATACTAAAAACCCAAAACAAAGTAAACAAAAACAAGAAAAGAAAAACAATTTACACTTATCTATTTACGGTCTATTATAGTCACGACTCCGTGTACCTCTCGCTAATAACTATAGTACCTATCTGGAGCAACTTTTTGCTCAGCCTTTCTCACACAGACTATTTGTCTCTCTGTCTCCCCGTATTCTCTGACTGTCTCCAGCCTCTTCTTTCTAAGCGTATATAGTATATCACATTAAAATTACTCTATAGAGAGAGGCATAAATGAATATTTTAGAAAACTTATATCTGAATAAATACATATGTACGAGTAATATTGTAATCGATGGAATCTACCCACTCTGGGCAATATACTACTTCATGTAAACGGTTACTAATTCATATACTTCAATACTTTCCATGTAAGAAAGAGTCCCGAAATCAAAGCTACTTTGAATCGGAGCGTCATTCTAAATGTGAGTGCATGTTTGTTAGTATGTGTGTTAAGTTGAGACTGAGTGCTTGTGCGCGTTCTGCATATTCAGCGACCTGCTTTTCTTCATTGCGGAGGGGGGTTCTTGTATCAACTAAGAGGTCGGAAACTGCACTAGTTTTCGAAGCTTTTGATGCAAAGCTTTTTTTGTGTTTGAAAGTATTCGGCTAGAAATTACTCTGTACTTCGAAACGAACAGCAGTCCCCATACACAAGTGCTCAACTTGCGGATACCCGGATACACAAAATCTAAATTCTCGAATGCTAGATACTCTGTAGAAAGAGTTAAAAAACTCACATGCAAACATAAGCTCAATTTTTTCTTTTCTGTGCTATTTCCGAATCTAACACCTTCTTTCGAACTTGAAGAATATCCATCCAAAATAGGATTGTTAGGTATTCGGTGTGAATGTTGTGGAACAGTTTCTTAACCTTTCTCTCCGAGCCAGTTCCTAAAAACATTGTTTTCATTCGAATAGATTACGAAACGGTGCGACTATATCTGAAGAGCATCCAAAAGGAAATGAGGCAGAGATGCATAAAAAATAAATGTTGACAGATTATTTAAGTTTATTGGTTCATTGATCAGTTGCAATTTACAATTATTGAAGGTTAGTAGATATCGTAATGTTGTCGGTTAATTATGTACGCTGGGCGAACAAAGTTAGAAGATGCGCAGTGTTAGAGGACTATAAGAAATGTAAAAGAGGTGTTTAGGAGGAGTATAAAAAGCATATAGGACATTTATAAGAGTATAAGATAGCGCAACAAAAGGTTAAGATTGAAAATGCAATGAAAACACCAAACCAAACGAAACTAAGGCCAAAACATAGCAACCAAAAGCAACTAGACAAGATAGGAAACATCGTATACTGTACTTAACCTATGCCATTTAATGGATAATGGTATATGGTATATAATGCATAGTAAACATATGTATGTATGTGTAGGTATCGAATGTTTTAGCGACGAAAGTGAAAACTAACCTAATAAAGTAGAAAAATACGTGTATTTTCATGTTTCTGTGTGCGTGTCTGTGTGTTTATATTTATATGTACGAGTACATATATAAAATATATATAAATATAAATATATGTATATTCATACGCATACAACACTTTTACATTGCAGGATCGTTGACTGCTCAATAAGCTTAATTAGCCTGGTATGAGACTTTGATTATACTCTTCAAAACATTACGAAACTTAATAAACAAAAGATATCTCCAGATCTTATATTAATATCAAGGATAAATACTGAAAATAATAACAGAAGGCTTTAGCAGAAAACGATCCTTTTAATTGTAACGGGGCAGCCTCAAAAACTGAAACGACCACTTGTTCTTAAACATGTACGATTTTTTCAATAATACTGCACACATTCTAATGAATCGTTTCCTTTTCTATTGGGGATCCTTAAAATAAAAACCAGAACTAATTAAGCGAATTGAGCAAGCTATTATTGATCCTGTTTATCGAATCTAATGCAAAAACAAAATAATTGTTTTGAGCATTAGAATGAATCAAATATATGTATATATATTTATATTTGAAAGGCAGCAACTATCGCGAATACTTTGAACAATAACAAAGGATGATGAAAATGAGGTCGAGCGTGTCAGAGATATCATACATCAGAAAAAAAATGAAAGCAAAGAACAAGTTGAAACTTGGTTAATATTAATCTCGATCGATCGATATGTTACAAATTCAATACTAAGTGAATTTATGTAATTCTGTGACAATTTTAAATGTGCATAATCGCGTAAAACTCCCTTTAAACATATGAATCGAGTGACGTATAGATACCCAAAAGAGCAAATATGGCCACATTATCATAAACATACAACATATACTCTTCTCTTCACGAGAGCTTAACACGTTTAACCAATTTGCATTATGTACAGGGTATTAGAGCCACAGCGTAGCCAACTAAACTCAAACCATTTTGTGTGAGTTTTATGTACGATAAGCCAAGAGACACGCAAGATTTATGTATAACGAAAATTATGTGATTTATTTAGTTAAGCAGCGCACTATGTTTAAGTTGTTTTTCTATTTCCTTATCGCTACTTCCCACTTCTACTTCAAGAAGTGAATTATGCATTAGTTTACATTATGTACCCATACTTACCCAATCCATAGTGCGCAGGTTGGCGAAACCGTTTTGGAAAATGCGATAAAAAGCCAAAAGATGGGCCAATAGAATTAACTAGGACGACAGATAAGAATTCGATGATTAAGAGAAAATCATGTGGCAATTGGCAACTTCACATTTACTTTAGTTTACAACCTAACAAAATATATATGTATGTCTAGATCTGTACTTTAACCTGGAGCTTAAGGTTGTGTCTGCTGTATACGCCGCTGTAATTTCGAAACAACATTTTACTGATGGGAAATAATAGAAAATATATACAAACACATAGCGTGCATATAACATATATAAATGTATGTCTACATATTAATGTATATTAAAATTATTCGTACTCGTCGTTAGCTGAGAAACCCCAACATAATAGCAAAAAAGAATGAAAAACTGATATGAAATGTCCAATTTTGAGCAAAGCGAAAGGAACGATTAAGACACACGATTGTTTGTTATCTTCCGCGTGAATTTTTTATATTTCTGTTGCCTGAGTTTAACAACTCGTGTATGCGGCAAGTTGAATGTAAAGGTAAAGTAGATGTACCCCGCGAAGGAAAGAGTATTTGGAGAATCGAATTCGATAAGTTCACAATTCAGATGGATAACTCAAATATTTACATAAACTATACATACATTTATAAACATCGAAACGTGCACAAATGTGTGCAAAGACATGAATTCACAAATATACACGTACATCCACACATACTATACACATACATATATATTTAAATTTATAAATGTAATTGACGAAAGGCAAAACAATAAAAGATGAATAAAATATGTACAAGGAATGATTTTTATTTTTTCTACCATAATTTTAGTATTAGCTGATCCCTAAAATTTGTATATACAGTTTTACCAAACTTACCATCGATCTTGTCCAAAGACATTAATAACATACTTTAACCGAGAAATGCATAAGCGCATTTGATTAGTCTATTGTACTTGTCGGAATGTAAAGATTGCGTAACAGGCAGAAGAGGGCATTTGCGGCCAATTTTCAATACATAAACAAGAGCAACAGTCGAGCGGCACGCGACAGTGGGATACCCTTCGACCTTTTTGAAACGTAAGGAGTCAATAATTGTACAATACTTCTACTTAATAGACAGTGGCGTAGCGAGACATTTCGGCGCCCGGGGCACAATGGAGGAAATGCCGCCCCTCTCCCCCTAAATAAATAGATCTGTATAAAAAAAGGTTTTGACACGAATCATACGCTATATTCAAATGAAAAAAAAAAAACGTTTGTGGAGTTCTCGAAGAAACATGTAAATTATGCATAATCTATAACTTTCGTGCATAAAAAAAAGATCAAGCTTAAAAGTCTATCGATGACGCGACATTGCTCTCGATCGAAAGTATTGCCAGATTCGACAGTCTTTCTTGGTTCATCGTTGATCGGAGATAAGATTTTACCAGTTTGAGCTTACTGAATGAACGCTCACAGGATGCTACAGACAACGGCAAAGTAAGAAAGATTTTCAGTGCTGTGACAAGAGTTTTGTATGCTTCCAATCCTAACGAAGAAATGTAGAACAATATACATTTTGCACTAAATCAAATTATCACATGTGTGAGGCGAAGAAATTTTGTTTGAGTTCAAGAAAAGAGCGCGAAAAATTTTTGAAAAAATAAAATCGCGCGCGCGATTGGCCCTAACTATTATCCGTTTACCGTAAATCAATAATTAACATAACAAATAAAAACAAACATGAGCCCGGATTTGCCGCCCCTTCGATTTTGCGCCCGGGGCGGCTGCCCCCCTTCCCCCCCCACTACACCACTGTTAATAGAAATATCATAACGTAAGCCTTTATATGCGTCTGTGTATGAATACATGTATATGCGTGTATCATTTGATTGGTCAAGCACAAATGTATGTGTGTGTGTGCGTTTGAATGCAAAAAATGCGTGTGCATAGAAAAGAAGAAAAGAACAACAGATAATAACTTCTGTTTTTGTTGTCTGATCGGATTGGAATTTTGACATTATGTTGGTATTTAGCTAAGTATAGTCTTACTCAGAATGTTGTATCTTTTATATGTCGCTAACAAATCAGCTTTATAAATGAACTTATTGATTTGCGTGGGCGGGGGGCGTGGCACCCAACATTTGAAATAAACTTCACCTGTCCCGGATCAACAGAAACTTTCATGCCAAATTTGGTGTCTCTAGCTTTTATAATAGCTGAGATCTGTGTGTTCATCTGGACATCCAGATATCCGGACAGACAGACAGACAGGCCTTAATCGACTTGGCTAGTGATTCTGAGCAAGAATATATACACTTTGTGGGGTCACCCACGCCTCCTTCTTCCTGTTGAATACATTTGCACAAAGTTAGTATACCCTTTTTTGACTATTTTCAATGGTCGAAGGGTATAAAAATGTATGTATTGCAAGCAGTTAAATTACATTTTCAAAAGTTATCCACGCTTCTTTTTGTATCTCTAAATAAGTTAGCACATCTTAAAAGCTACAAAACAGTTGCAATGTAAACTTAACAACCACAGTTGTGTGACATGCATAACAAATACTCTATTGTGAACTTTTTGTGAACATCTCTCTAAGATCGGAATTCAAATAATAAGGACATTATTTCTCAACCTCATAAAGTAGATATATTCAGAATTAGTATCACCAGGCGTGTCCATATAGCCTTGTCTCTATGTCCGTCTGTCTATCTGCTGCAACACAAACTAGTATTTAAATTTTAAAGCTATCTTCATAAACTTGGCACACATTTTCTTATAGTTGCACGGTGTATATAAGTCGGAACGAGTCGGATCGAACCGATATATTGTGTAGCTATCATACAAACTATCGGCCGATTTTTGTTGTTTGTCAACCCATGACAACCAAATTTACTACATCGAAATTTTCCTATGTATATATTAAATATTTGATGGAAATCAGAAGGCTATAGAATATAACTACCATAGGGACAATCGGCTGAAATGATAGTTTTTAAAGGTTTTTGAAGAAAATTTTTGGTGTTCGAAAAAACTTATGTCGCATATAATTTATCAGCGCCAAGCAGGATGTGAGGGTTATTTCCGCAGATCCTTTTGTTGTGTTATTCATCTCTAACGGGTAGACTATTCAAGTCTCTTTGAATATTCTCTTTGCATTATGTAAATGCTGCTTGTGCAGGTACCACTCCACAGTTCAGAACCATACGTCCAGATCAGTTTTAGAACGGAATTGTAGAGTAGGACATAGAAGTCTAGGCAACGGTATGAGTAAGTGTTGATAAACCACAGGAGACTAATGGATTTAAGCTTGAGATGTGTTCTTTATGTTTTGATTTGCCAGGTGAGTTTTATGTCAAGGTGCACGTTAAGATATTTTACATCATTTGTTTTCTTACAGGGCTTACAGTGTTGCGTAAATAGATCGATGGTAACATCCTTACATTTTCCTCTTAAATTTTGACTCTCAAGTCAGATAGGCACATCTCCAGGGCCACTAGGTGGAGAAAAAATGGCAATGTTACCTTTAAAGGGCAACTAATTCACCTTAAAATCGTTGTATAATCAGCAAAAGTAGAAGCTGCTTAATTGCTGCTTGTGGGGGTATCTGATGAGATCCATTTGACTGCAAAAACTCCTTATAGTGGAACTACTTCAGAAGTTTGGGTGGGTCCGAAAATATTGCCGTGCAGTGTTCCCAATTTTTGAATGCATTTCTTATTTCTAATGTTATACGATTGACCTGCTTAATGTGTCCGGCTTCTCTTCGGACCTCAAACTGATTAATAAGTAAGAAAATGGTTGTTGATCCGGGTCAGCAGAGTTTTTTGAACAGATTCGAAAGGCGTTTTATGGTTTTGGTCGACTCTTGTGTGTGTTTGAAAGAGAGAGAGATTGGCAATCGCAATGCGCCATTTGTTGAAAATATTTTGAAAACATGTACATTTGTATATGAGAATAAATTTAAGAAATTAAACTACACCGGGACAAAAGTCGAAGGGTATCCCCACTGTCGCGTGTCGATGGTTTACTTCTGGATATTGGTAAAGACACAGGACGATACTTTTCTTTCTTATGTTCCTTGGAAATTTAGCTTGTCGTATTTTTTAGTCATTGGTTTACGTTTGTCGATCTATAAGATTGTCAAATGCCAATTGCTTGATATCTAGGTTTATTGTCCTAAGGTTGCACTTTTTCTTTGGGGGGTAAAAAAATTAAGTAAAGTTAATAAACTTTCCAGTTTATTTGCTGTAGTATCAATATCGGCATTGTTGTTAGGCGGGGCTCAACATGTGAGCTGATGTATTTTTAATCCTGGTCCAGTTGGGTTTCTTGGATGCCTGTTTAAAAGAGGGCATTGTTTCTCTGGATGGAGAAGTCTAGGCAACGGCAAGTCCTAAAAAAAATTGCAGTTCGGTTGGGTGAATTCTCTGAAGCTTTCTTCTTGTCAAGACCCGTATGCGCCTCTTTTTGTGAATTTTTTTTGCAAATTGGTTCGACATGCTGGTTGTAAACAGGCAGGAATGTTCACGGACAGTTTCGTTCTGTATTAGTTTTGCTTTGGATACAGTTCCGAGCCAATTAAGAAAAGGGTGATTTTTTAAGAGCTATAGGAAAGTTTAAAAAAAACATATAAAATTCAGAGAAGTTTTAATGCACTTCTTTTACTTTATTCGAATCGATAGTACGGTCCATATACCACCTTGATCAATCAATCAATCACCACCGTGTGGCGCTTTCAGTCACTCGATTTTAGTTCTCTTTTTTTTTTTAGGTTGGCACAACCCTCATTGACATTCTATAAAATTTTCACTATCAAGTGACATTTGTAAAAGTGACGCCGTATTAAGTACATCTACGATTGTGCGTGTTCTCGATTTTGTACTATTTTGAAAATGGAATTGAATTTGCAACAACGAGTTTGTATTAAATTTTGTGTTAAAAACGGTTTCAATGGTGCGAAGACATTGAAAATGTTAGAAAAAAGTTTCGGCAACGATACTCTGAAGAAAACAGTCGTCTATCATTGGCACGAGCGTTTCAGAAGTGGCCGTGAGTCCGTGAACGACGATGAACGCAGTGGCAGACCATCGACATCGAAAACCGACGAAAACATCGACAAGATCAAAGACTGGATGACCGTAGACCGCAAATTGACCATTAGAGAGATGGCAGAGGAGTTAGACATTGCTTTTGGATCCGTTCGAGACATTTTGGCATTTGGCTAAAAACGGAACGAATACCATTCAACAACCACCGAATTCTCCTGACTTGGCTCCCTGCGACTTTTTCCTATTCGGTCGACTCAAGAAACCGCTCCGTGGAACACGTTTCAGCACCCGGGATGAAATCATGGAAAAATCGAAGATGGCTTTGATGGCCATAACGCAAATTGAATATGAAAAATTTTTCAAGGATTGGATCAAGCGCTGGCATAAGTGCGTTGCAGTCGATGGGGAGTACTTTGAAGGGGACAATATCAATTTTGATGTATAATCTTGTATTTTTAATTTTCTGAATAAATTCCGGATTATTTCATTCAAATGTTGAGCGTGACTGTGGCTCAAATGGTCCATCCGCTTAGTTTAATTTTGGCATAGTCTTTCCAACATTTTTGTCAGTATCTCACGAATAAATACTTCAATGTTGTCCTCCAGAAGCGCGAGATGTACTATCTGAACAGAGTACGCATTTGAATAAAAAAATTCGTTGATTTGCAAGCGTTGTTCGTTTGTAATATGATTCATGGTTAAATTATGGACCGAGCCGAAGATGTTTGACTGTGATACAAAACACGAAATGTGCGTCAGCTGTTTAAATCAGTGTTGCCATTAAGATAATAGCTAAAAAATCTTCTTCTATATATTTTCTGATTCAGTATCAACAGGGAATTCGATGTAACTTTATCTGTCTGTCTCGGGTGATCGAGAATAGAATATTGTAGTTTGCTGCATCTCCTCTTAATACATTTTCTGCCTGTTAAATGCATTTTCCGTTGGCACAGAGTTGATATACCCTTCCAAAGTTGAGTTTTATAGATTTGATGGACTTTATGCCAAAATTTCGAGTTTCTGGACCATAGTACAATGCACAATGACTAAAGCTAACTGCTACAGACAGTCTGTTGGATTGGTAAGGCAAGAGCAGCTGCTTCTTACAGCATATTAACAGTTGCCCGCCATTAATAACATTTGGGTGTATATGCGTGTACTGCTGCATGCACACGTGCATACGTATTTTCCAAATAAAGATGCTTTAAAATGACAAACATTTGTCTTCTGGCTTAGTACAGTTAATAGCAACATCAGCAACAAGGGGTAATTCCAGTAATCAATAATAACTGCCACATAGTATGCACAATACAAACACGTCCACACACAATACAACCATTACATAAACATATATAGAAAGATGCATACATACTGTAAAAGGGGGCGTGTGCATACAAATACATACACAGGCATGCCAACCTCTGTGTTTACGTGTGTGTGCAGTTGTGTTTGTGTAAGAGCGACAATAACAAAACACGAGTACAAGGCCAAACAAATAAGCGTAAAATGTGCAAAAGGACCAAGCTCAAGGTTACAGCACTGCCCGAGCACGGCATAGACGAATGCGAGGTACGCTGCAAGCACAAAATAATTCAATGTAAATCGTTAATACC
>JAECXB010001405.1:240000-345000 GCA_018151435.1 Zaprionus africanus
TTACACGCAGGTGCGTACCCCATTTGGCACGTTTCGCAGTGCATATATTTACAACCCACACACACACAGACAGACACGGCAATGTGTCAGTGTAGACGCGACGCAGCCGTGAAGAATTTTCGATTTTCCACTGCAATTTCGCACTGGGCCTGCTCCGCGCCAGCCACATACACACACACAACACATGGGTACTTGTGCATACACACACACACAGACCACGCTCGCGCAGGGCAACGTGAAACTTTAAAGCAGACAGTCGCAGTAAACAGAAAGTTTTTCACGCAAAATCCAACCCAATTGAGCAGCGCAGCGCAGTCAACATTGAAAAGCGCAGGGAAATGCGAATTACAATATGCAACAGAAATTAACGTGCGCTGTCTCAGTGCGTCGCAAGCAGCCTATGTCTGTATCTGGGTGTGTGTGTCATGCTATGTTGCTGTGTGTGTGATTTAATTGAATTCATCAGGCGCATTCACGCAAAATGGCGTCCCTCTCCTGCAATGCGATGCAATGCGAGCTTGTGAAGCTTTTGTTATCTAATACAATACATATATAAACATAGATTTGAGTGCAGTTGTTGGCAGCGGCGCGTTGGGAGCACACCATCAGCACAACTACTGCGAGTGTCCTTAATTCAAACATGCGCCGTTCCCTGCGCAACGTTTTTCTTCTCTCTCCTCTTTGATACCATCTTCCTTCGTACAGGGCGTATGTGTAACACACACACAAGATGTCAGGTATTTTCATCTTGTGGTTTTCCTCTTTACAATTCCAAGTGCGAATTCCAATTCGAATTTTTTCGGCTCGCCAACCGGGTATAGATAGCATGTGCGTGAATGTATGTGTGTGTGTCTGTATTCATGGGGGTTGGTGAGCACTGCCCACCCTTGATAGAATAGCAGATACACACACAGCACACAGCAGCCTGTATACGGTAAGAGCAACCAGAAAATGTGTTCACATGGAATGGGACACCAGTGTGCCAGTGTGTACAATCTCTTCCAAGGAAGGGGTTGGGGGTTGTTAGTTTCGGTGTTCCCAGTTAAACAAGTACAGGTCCAATTGGGAAATGCCTTCAGCGTTTAAACACACAGACATGCAGACTGTTTTGTTTAGTTTCATCTTTCTTCGTTTGCACAAAAGTGAAAATGAAAATAAAAGATGCTTTTTACACACACATACACACGCGCGCATATTTAGAGCATATTTCTGTATTAGTGTTCAGTTTAGGGTCCGGTCAGGGGGTCTGTTGAGTTTTGTTGGGTGTGCGCCGTCGCCACAGCCGTCAGGGCCGCCGCATGCGTAACTTAATTTTTTTTCGCTGGGTTTGTTTCCCACATTTTTCCTATGTATGTCGTTATTGTAGACGCTTGCGTGTGTGTGTGTATGTGCACAGTACAGAAAGCTCGCTCTGTGAGCGAAAGAGAGAGTGGGAGAGAGCTATTGATTATTTATAATGTGAAGCGCGATGCCGAGCAGTGCCACAGCACTGTATGGTTTATCTGCCTGTGTGGGTGTGTGTGTTGGCAATGAGCGCGCTGACGCAGTAGGAGAGCTTACTGCGAGTATATATTGTTGTGTGTGTGAGTGTGTGTGCGTTTAGAACAGAATTCTAGGCGGCGGGCGCATGCACTTACAACTGCACGCATACACACACGCAGAAGAGCATCAACACACATACACATTCACAGAGAGAAGCAATGCAAGCAGCAGAAACCAAATCTGACTTCTCTGATGAATAAAAAAAACAGTCTATCCTTCTTTCTTATATATGCTCGTAAAAATAGACACATTCAATACAACAAAATGCAAAAGTGTGACCAAAGCGCAGGCGCCAAGTGTGACCCTCACATTTACATCCAAATGCAATTTTGTTTTGGCTATCGGCCATATATCACATGTTTTCTTTTGGTTGTTGCAGTCAAACAAAATTAAATTAAAAATAAAAATGGAAATTCGTTTTTGGCTTATTAAATATAGAAATTGGCGCTGGCGCATAATAGTTAAACAACAGTCGCCTTTACGCACTGCTAGTTACACTCTTTTGCACTCAGGCGTCTGTATGTGTGTGTTTGTTTGTAATGCTATGTGTGTTCGTAACTGCCATGGAAAAGCTTGTAGCATGCTTCTCAGCGCATATAACTGAACTTTGCGCAGCATTAGTCCACGTACACAGTCATACACTGATACACGCACACCCACAAAAAGCTTGCCACGTGCGCACGCACCCCCCAACAACAAAAACAAAGAAGTCAACATGCGAACAGCATTAACAGTGCTGGTTAAGTGCGACAAAGCTCACTGCACTGTTTTGATAAAATATTCTGCATTATTTTGTTGGAAATCGACCAAAGACGATAAAAACAAAAATATTAGAAATCTCGCATATTATTCGAAAAAGTTCTCATCTATCTCAAAAGAATACATAAATAGCAAAAATGCCAAGAAAATAGGCAACAATTAAAAAATGGAGAAAAACAGACCCTTTTTTTAATTTACAACGAAATTTATTATTAATTTCTATTGACTATTTTAGTACAACAAGTTTTAACTTGTTTATATAGCGCTAGTCCCTATAATTTTGTACGAGATTATCATTTTTTTTAGGCCATAGCATTAAATAAAATTAAGATTATTAATTAATAAAAACTGAAACTATAATAATCAGTTAAAAATTATGAACGACCAATTTCATGTAATGAATCCTGACAATATTTATGTTTATCTATTTAAGGCCAATCACGGAAGGCGAACAATTATTAAGTTAAATCAGATTGAGATTTAAAGATAAATTAGCCAAACTTAGAATACATTTTTAATGAGTTGATTGAAACGAGCAATTTATTTTGTACCCTCATACTTTTGATTTTATCTGGTATAGTATGTATATACATATATAGTAAGTTACTCGATCTAAGATTTGTTGTAGAAAACTCACAAAAAAATCAATAGATCAAAAATATCAATGTAAAGTGATACATAGACATGTTTAAGAAGAGTTCTTAGTCGAATACCTTTCTTGGGACTCTGAAATCAATACTCTAGGTAGCTAATTATAATAAATGTTGATACTAGACGAATATGTTTCAAAAAATGAACCAACTGATTGAATATGTACATTCCACAACATAAACCTATTTATTAGTGTTTGTCTCTCTTAATATGAGGGTCGTTTGATAAGTCCGTGACTTTTTGTATTTGCCGCGCACCTGCTCTAAATACAACACTGCTCCTGTCAGCAGTTATCGATTAACAGCTGACTGTAAAATTTTGAAAGCTGCGTTTTTTGGTTTGCGTTTTATAGGCATTGAAAGCAGACGATCTCGATCTCCATTTTCGTTAAAATTCACGAGATCGTCTGCTTTCAATGCCTATAAAACGCAAACCAAAAACGCAGCTTTCAAAATTTGACAGTCAGCTGTTAATCGATAACTGCTGACAGGAGCAGTGTTGTATTTAGAGCAGGTGCGCGGCAAATACAAAAAGTCACGGACTTATCAAACGACCCTCGTATTTTGAGGGCCTTGAGATCGTCTGCTTTCAATGCCTATAAAACGCAAACCAAAAAACGCAGCTTTCTCAAAATTTTACAGTCAGCTGTTAATCGATAACTGCTGACAGGAGCAGTGTTGTATTTAGAGCAGGTGCGCGGCAAATACAAAAAGTCACGGACTTATCAAACGACCCTCGTATTAAAAAATTAAGGTTTAATATTTATCATTAAAGAGAATGTTTGGATGCGTCAGCGATTTCTCTATGCCTATGGCTTTCTACCTTTTACGGCCACTACTGTGCTTTGCCGTCGCCTGCCCGGCACGCGCAAGTGAAACAAGCTTATTCAAGGAACTACCCCGTACTGCAGTCGCCTGCCAAGGGTTGTTCCAATTCCATTTGCTGGTGGTGGTTGGTGTTGCGACCAGTGCATGCGTAGCCCTATATGCCACAATACATACACATACATAATATAACGGATAACAGTGGAGAAAACACGAACCAAATTGGAATCATTATGGCTCGAGCTACATAAATGCGTTTGCGTATGCAGTTGTAGTTATCATTGTTTGTTACTGCTTTTTTTCTGTGTATTTTATTATTTCCTTAACATTGCCTTCATGGGGGATGGTTCTGATTCGTCTTTGGGGGTAGTAGTTGCGCAGTCCCGTTTTGCTGACGTCTCTGGCAGGATGACTTCTACGCATACAAACACAGACAGCAAGGCGCAACTATCGTTGTCTCTCTTCCACACCCGAGAACGAGGCGTATTAGGCTGGGCACGCATGCAAGTGACAAGAGCTTTTCACCTGCCAAGAGCAGCTTTTGCAGAGCTTTTTTTTTCTTCTATTGCCGCTGAGCTTGCAAAATTTGTATTGGTTCGTGTTGTTGTGTTTGTCGTCATTTGAATACAGAAAGCAAAGGGCTTTTTTTAGTCATGTTTTTTTTTTATGTGTGACCGTCTGCTAAAACAACAACAACAGCCACACACGCGCGCATGCAAACACATACAGACACGGACACAAAAACACATACAGCAAACACAGAGGCAGAGCTCTGTTGTAGTAGTACGACCATCTCTTTCGCACTAACACTTGCCGTCAAAGCGGGTGCCGCCACTGTCGTCGTCGCCGTCGCCGCCGTCTCACGTCGCAAAGCGACAACGTCGACGCATGGGCGCAGTATTGATTTTTAACTGCGTCGACGCCGCCGCCGCCTGCGTCGTTGCCGTTGCCGTCACTGTCCGCGTCCGCGTCCATGTTACCGAAAATGCATGCACAGAGCGTCAATCCGTGGGGTGGTTTGGCGCAGTGTGGTCGCGCTCCCGGTTGTGTGTCACTCGCGTCGCGTTTGCTCTGTTTCTGTCCCTGCTCTTCTTCTTCTGCCTCTGCCTCTGCTTTCACATCTGTGCTCTCGTTGCTTGTGTTGTTGTAGTTCTACGTTCTGAGCAAACGCAAATAGAACGTCGACTGTGCCCAGGCTGAAAAGGCACCAACCAAGAGCAGAGCAGCCGCAGTCGTAGCAGCAGCACTACGAGCAACGAGAAGTACAACAAAACTGCTAAACAATAACAAAACAAAGCTTGGCCGTATCAGTCAATCATATACCTTGCAATATTGCGCTGTTCCGTTCCGTTGCGACCGCGTTTCGTTTTCGAATTTTTTTTCTTGTGCTGTGTGTGTAGGTGTGTATGTGTAAAAAGTGAGAATAGTAGCAAAAAAAGGCAAGCGAAATAAGAAATGCAAAGTAAAATAATTGTAGGACTGCATAATATCGCAAAGTTAATAAGCAAAGAGAACAAAAAGAAAAATTGAAAAGAATAAATCGTCTGCAATGCGCACGTGCAGCTGGGGTGCATTTTGTAGAGGGATGGGTTGGGACGAGGAAATTGGGAAGGAGAATGGGAGAAATGCAGCTGAACTTGCTGAGACTGCGCGTTATGCGATTCCATTCCACACTTTGTTTTTATTTCGATTTCAAAATGTTGAATAAGTTAGCAAAAGTGTTGAACGAAATCAATTTGAATTTATTGAAACGTTGCTCTCGACAACAACACTAACAACGAGACGACAGAAGTTCACTTCTCACCCGCCATAAGGGAGGAAAGCCAAAAGCTCTTTTGAGCTAAAAGCTTTTTCGTTATTTTTGTTGTTGTTGACTTTGTAATCAATCGATCAGTTAGAGCGACGATAACAGAGCAAACACAGTGCAGCAACGATAAAGTGACTTGAAGTTCAGTGTTCTATAGAGTATATACATGTATAAAGTTAAAATCAGAATAATACAATAGATGTGCACATTAAAATGGGAAATAATGCAGAAAGTTGATTGGAATGGATTGTGGCAAGTTATTTATATTGTAAATATATCAAATAATGATCATAACGATGCACGAATGCATAAAAAATAATAGTTTTGGAATAAATTGATTATAAAAATGCTTTTTGCATTTTAATAGAAGTCTTGTGGATAATTCACTTCGATCTTAAGATTAAAAAACTTTATGAGTGTAGGACTTTCCAATTTGAAAGCGAGAAATCCGCATATGTTTAATAACCACCTGGAGAAACAGAGCTCCAAGGAACACTGAGTGAACATATTAAAACATTAATTGATTGATGTGTATTAAGTAGGCATTAAATACTGGACTCTATTCATCCACTTGGAATCTTCACTGTATTTTTCGCTCGGATTGCTATGAACTGAACCTCCCGTATACAAATTATTTACTTTGTGCACAGCACTATTTAATTCATTGAGTTTACTTGTGTGTGCGGATCTATGTACAAAATTTGTACATTATATAAGTCTATAGAGCTTATTGTGATATTGTTGTTGTTGTTTCCGCTTTGTTCTCTAATGTTGCGCATGCGCGCTTTTGACCTGATTCATTGCCCGCTTATCAGTAATGGGTTTTTTTATTGTTGTTGTTGTCGTTGTGTTTTCTATTTCATTACGCTGCATGCGCACTTTCCGAAGCATTTGCCTGGTAACCAACGAGAACACAAATGTTTACACATAATTGTCCAGAAGAGCATAGAGTAATTTCATTTGTTTATTCCACTTGCCAGACTTATTACCCTGATAAGACGACAAACCGGTTTTACTTTATAAACAATGTTTTGCCAAGTAAAAAATAAATTGAAAACTATAACAAATGATTGTAACATTGTTGGAATCAACTTTGGCTAAATTCCACATGATTTCGTTAAAGTTAATAGAATATTTAAGAACATTACAGATACGAAGCTTTGCTTGAGAATAGTTTTTCAAATGTTTCGGTACGCTATCAAATATGTTTAGACTACCAGGTCGTGAGATTTTTTATAAGGCTAGGAAGTGACAACTCCATAAACTGAATGATAGTGTGCTAGACTGTTGTATACCCGATATTCCCTTGATCCACCAAAATTATTCCCGAAATATGTAACTTGTTTTTAGTGAAATCAGCTCGCAAAATTTGATTGACGATTTACGTAGAATTCAATTTTAAAATTGTCTAGAATCTGCCTGACTCATGGCGCTAAACAAGAATATTTTCACTTTGAGGAGTCGGAGATGCCTTCTTCCGCGTGTAACATACAATCCTGGTCAAATAAATAGGTGTGAAAACTAACATTTTCGAATATGCAGTATAACATTTTTAGAACAAAGTCTTAAATACTTTTGTTTTCCATAAACAAATATGTTTCAGGTGTAAACTTAGATATAATTTAAATCATTGGTGATCCATGTTCGTTTCAAGACTTCGGCTAATCGGAACCCATACCTGTATTCCAGAACAGATGGAAACCAATTTAAGGGTCATGTATCAGCTCAAACTATTCGGCACCGTTCAAATCTACCAGTTGTAAAACCTTATAGAGGTCTCTGACCTCTTACCGTACAGTCTAGTGGGAATGGTAGTACAAAGAATATTTATCAACCTAAATGCACGAAAATTGCATGACAATATTAAAGAGAAAAAACTTGAAAACATTAAATTCTAGGTTGATGGTTCGTTTTCATAAAATTACCTGGTCCGTTTACCCGGTTTTGTGTACAAAAACAACTGGGTAATACCGAGAAAAAGTTCAATTTGGTATAAGATTGATTTTGGGAAAGCAAAATGGACGTATTTGAGTGACCTAGACCTTTAGAACGATAAATTGGAAAAATTAAAAAGAAATAACAAAATTAAATTTTGAAAACAAGCACCTTACCAAAACGATTTCCTAAATATAGAATTTTATTTTTAGCGTATTTTGTGATGCATAAACTTTGAAAAACGGTTTGGAAATTAGGTATAATAGGTATAACTTTGAAGCTATTGAAATTGATTTCTTTAATGCCTTCCATGTTGATAGTCCGATTGTAAACAAACTTTCAGAAATCATTTGGGCGTTAAGTTAATTTAAATGGTTTTATGGGTGTTAATAGTTATCCTACATTAAAATTACGCTTGAACTTGGCTTTTATCAAAATATTAGTTGCTAGCTACATTCTATTTACCAATAGGCAATTCCTTATGTGAGTGGATTATTCTCCGTATTTATAGGGAAATGGTATTAGCTTATAGCGAAAATATAATAATACAATATCTGGGAAGAGTTTTGTTTAACAAATTAACACTTATAGTTCAAAATTGCACACCTTTCAATTTGACTATGACTGTACATACCCTATAATTCATGGTTAGTGGGTATCAACAGCATTCAATGGTCCCCATTGAGTACTGCGGAATCTTGAGATACATGAGAACACACAGCGATAAAGTGATGAACAAGGAACTTATGGTTACTTTCTCTTTCGCTTTCTTACCTTATAGCACTTAGGACAATTTAAGGAGTTTTGTCTCGCTTCACAACTCGACGTTGATCCCTCCAGCCTTTGGTGCACAGCTGAGTAGCCGAAAAACGTCACCAGAAGAAGCAGGAGAAGGCGCAGGAGGAGGCAGCAGGAGCAAGCAGCAAGCTGGCCACCACAAGCTATCGGTTGGTTGTGGCGCCGGCCGGCAGCCAAAGAAGCGCTGGCAATGTGGTCGTCACAAGCGCCGTCGCCAGCAGCGGTGGCAATGCGACAATTAGCAGCAACAACAACAGCAATACCGTCACTGTTGGTGGAGGTCTCAATGTGACAACAATAACAACAACCAGCAGCGGGTCACAGTCGCAGTCGACATCGTCGGGCGGGCAGAGTAATGGCACCACCTACAAGATAGAGATGCTGGACGATGATATACAGACAACAGACGAGGACGACGACGACCTGATCAGCAGTGAGGGCAGTCTTTACGATGGTGATCTCAATACCATAGCCGTCAATGATGATGTTGCCCATCAGCTGGCTGCTGCTGGGCCAGTGGGCGTGGCAGCGGCTGCCGCCATTGCCAGCTCAAAGAAACGCAAGCGGCCGCACTGCTTCGAGACGAATCCGTCGGTGCGCAAGCGTCAACAGAATCGTTTGCTACGCAAGCTACGCGGAATTATTTACGAGTTCACCGGCCGCGTCGGCAAGCAGGCGGTGGTGCTGGTGGCGACGCCGGGTAAGCCGAATACCAGCTATAAAGTGTTTGGTGCCAAGCCGCTGGAGGATGTCTTGCGTAATCTGAAGAACATTGTGATGGATGAGCTGGACAATGCGCTAGCGCAACAGGCACCGCCCCCACCGCAGGAGGATCCTTCGCTGTTCGAGCTGCCTGGCCTGGTGATCGATGGCATTCCGACGCCCGTAGAGAAGATGACGCAGGCGCAGCTGCGTGCCTTCATACCGCTGATGCTCAAGTACTCGACAGGGCGTGGCAAGCCGGGCTGGGGCCGTGAATCGACACGTCCGCCCTGGTGGCCCAAGGAGTTACCCTGGGCGAATGTACGGATGGACGCTCGCTCCGAGGATGACAAGCAGAAGGTGGGTGGGGTGGGTGTTCAACAGCCAACCCCAGCATATTGAATAGTGTCTTATTAATCGTCCCTTCCCCCACTTGAAACCTAAACAGATTAGCTGGACGCATGCGCTGCGCAAGATTGTAATCAATTGCTACAAATACCACGGACGGGAAGACCTGTTGCCCACGTTTGCCGACGACGAGGATAAGGTGAATGCACTGATCTCACAGTCGGGCGATGAGGACGAGGACATGGAGCAGTTGTCAAACACGCCGACAATACAAACGGTGCAAACGGTGACGCCGGCGGTCACCGCAACCACAAGTCAAGTAAGTAAATCCCTCAAGTATAGGGAAAAGAGGAGAGGGAAGAGCGATGTCTCTTTCTTTCTCAATCTTAGACTCTCTTTCGATGAGTTACCGCAAACACCGCGTGGATAATTCAATGCAGAAGGGAGCCTTATGAATACAGATCACTCTCTTTTCCATTGAAATTTGTACGCAGTGCTTGATGCTCTCCCCTTAATGTGGCTGGGTTCCCATCGGTCTTGAATTTTTTCTAATAATCTCACACTCATTGCTCACACACACACTCACGCCCATTTACACAATTACACCTGTAACGACACATACAAACCTGTGCAACTGCAGCCGCAACAGGTGAACGTGGTGAAGATCAATAGCGCTGGAACAGTGATCACCACGCACACGGCCCAGTCGAACACGCCGGCCCCAACAATAATCCAGAGCACGAACAATCAACACGTGACCACAACGGCCACGCTGCCGGCCTCGACCAAGATCGAGATCTGCCAGGCGCCGGCACCGCAGCATCACCACCATCAGCAGCATCACCAACATCACCATCACAACTCAACAGCCAGCAACACGACGGTGCACATACAAGCAGTGAGTCAGGCGCAGCCGCAGACGATTCAATTGACCACGGCAAGTGGCACAGCGACAGCTACGGCAGTGCCAACGACTGCAGCAGCAGTCAGTGCATCGGTTGCTGCAGCAGCAGTAGCAGCACAACAGCAGCAACAACAGCAACAACAACAGCAACAACAACAGCAACAACAACAGCACCAGCAGCAACAACAGCAACAGTCTAATGCCGCAGCGCAAACCGTGACCGCGCAGCAGATTGCTAATGCGCAAGTTTGCATCGAGCCCATTACGCTCAGCGACGTTGATGTTCGTACTAATCTCTCAGAACTTGTAACTAAACAACTTCTAGTTGATAATGATTCTCATGCTAAGCTCTGCAGGGTATATAACTGGGTGTTATGCACAATTCAAATAAATGTCCAGAGACAAGTGGGGAAATACATAAAAGTCCTCCTTAATATATTTAATATATGTACATGCCAGGGCTGTTTTGATGACAAAAAAAGAACTAGGACTACGAAAACAATCTTAAAATATTTCTAAATGTTGATCAAGTTTGTTTTAGAATCTGACCAAGCACTCTTCGTTAATCGATCAAACCCGAAATTTTTGGTAAACACAATCACTATCGCCACAGTGATTTCAGAAAATTTGGTTGCAATCGGCTAACTAACATAGACGATATTAAAGAAATAATTTTCAGATACTAATATCCAAAACCGCTCCCTAAAGTATGCAAAATACGCTAAACATAGAAGTTTTTTTTAGAAATCGATTTTAGCGAAGATTCTTTCAATATTTGTTTCTTAATCGTAGCCATTTTAATTACAAACTGATTAAAGTCAGATAGGCAAAAATGATATGCAAACAAATGTGTCGATGTTTATTATCATTTATTAAAAATCCTACTTTAAGAACACTTTATTGAGAAACTGAATTCTGGGCAGTAAAATTGTAGAAGGACTTATCAATCCGGAAAAAGGCTTACTTGATTGCCCTGATATATGCCATACAAAACACAGTTAGTTATAAATAACTCTATATAGACCGTGATAGGTCAAGATCTTGTGCAAAAAGCCCAGGCCCTGTTTTTAAGTTCGTTGTAGAATTAAATTGTTTTGCTTTGATATTGTTGATTTCCCAACTTTTGTTTTGAGGTTATATTCACTCTATTGCTTTGTCTTATACAAATTATGCTTTAAATGTACCCTATACTATATGATATATTAATACTACTCGATGTTAATGCTAATTGATATTTATTTCTAACTTTATTTCTGTTTGCCAAAGATTTTTGTATGATTTTTCCATATATTTTTGCTATACGTATTTTTTTATTTTATATTTTGTTGTTCTCGTTTGCAGCCGCTTTTTTACTTCATTAACTGCGACCACATCCCACAACAACAACACAACCAATTTAAGCACTTACACACATGTAAATACACACACATTAACATTCGCACACACGAACAGCAACTAAGGATCAAAGCGATCTCGAAAAATAAATTTTTATTATTTATGCACCTTTTCTTATTGTATTTTTTTGTATTTTTTTTGTAATTGTTGCATTTTCTCAATTTATGTTTTTTTTATTGTTGTGACTTTTTATTTTATTATCTCTACACTTTAACTGACTATATACTTTGCTCTCTTCTTGACAGTACACCACGCAGACCATGTTGTCCCAGAACGCCGATGGCACCGTCTCCTTCATCCACGTGGATCCTAACAATCCCATTATAACGCTGCCCGACGGCACAACGGCTCAGGTGCAGGGCGTGGCCACGGTAAGGATACTGGAAAAACGGAAACGTGAAACCAGTCTCATAATGCCCTCTCTCTCTCTCTTTCAGCTGCATCAAGGTGAAGGCGGTGCTACCATTCAAACGGTACAAAGCCTCACCGATGTCAATGGCCATGAAAATATACCTGTGGATCTAACTGAAGCGCAAGATGGTCAAATCTTTATAACCACCGAGGATGGTCAAGGTGAGCACGACACGCCGACACACATAAAGACTCAGCTAACACTGTTCTTCTTTTCCAGGGTATCCCGTGTCCGTGAGCAATGTTATTTCGGTTCCCGTTTCCATGTATCAGTCCGTCATGGCCAACATGCAGCAGATTCAGAACACCGATGGCACCGTTTGCCTGGCCCCGATGCAGGTAGATAGCAGCGGCACTTGCAACAACAACAATAGTAGTAGTAGTAGCAACAACAACAACAACAGCAGTAGAAACAGTGTTGCACGTGGCAGTTGTACTGCTTCTGGTTCTGCCACAACGATGCTCGGCATTCCCGTTATCAATGCCGGCGCAATGGCGCTAACAAGACGCAGCAATGTGGCAGGTGCTGCTGCTGTTGCAACAACAACAACAACAGCAGCACCAATTACGCCGCAAACGCCGCCGGGCACGCGCTTCTATTTGACTGCAACTGCCAATGGCAACAGCAACAACAACAGCTCAAGCTTTAATTTGGCTAATAGCAACAACAACAATAATAGCATGCTTACTAACAACAACAACAACAACAGTACCAAAATGCCAATGCCAATTATGTTGCCATCGACGCGTCGCAGCACTGCACAGAAGCGTCGCAAATTGGTCGACAGCGGCAGCAACAGTAGCAGCAGCAGCAGCAGCAACAGTAGCAGCAGTAGCTGCAAAAAGTCAGCCGCAACTGTTGTTGGCGGTGGTGCTGCTGCCATACGCTGCGTGGACAGCGCGAGTCTAACAAACGCGACAAGCACGCAGCTGCAGCTGACGGCCAAGGCGATAAAACAGGAGCATTTGGAGTAGAGTTTTAGCAGACACTGTACAATATACTTGCCACACACACCAATCGTTTAGCCCCCATCCTGCCCCAACCCTAGACCACTAGCTAACAGCTGCACCCATTTAATCTAGTCAAAGCGGCGCTATAAGCACACACACACACACAAACATATACACACTCACACACACAAACATATACACACTCACACTCACAAACATATACACACTCACACAGACACTCACACACACGCACACAAACCAATGTGAATGCCAACAAAAATAATACCAAAAAAAGTGAAAAGCCGAAAAGTGTAAATGATAAAAGTAAAATAACAAATTGCCTTTAGTCAGGAATATAAACATAATATGTAGAACATTAATTAGATCTTTACACTAACACACACGTTCCCTTACATGAATTTAACCCCCTAACATGCAAAACCAAAAGAGAAAATTTGTTGATAATTGAAACATTAAAACCCAAAGCACAAGTGAAACGCAATAAAAAAACTATTATGTTCCTACACATAAATTGCAGAATTTGGTAGAATACTACCACTACCACTATCATAATTATTTAAATTACTATTATCATTATTTAGTTTGTTTCGCAATGAATAATTGAAGCGATAGTCGAACGAAACACAAGCCAAATATTAATTTAGTTTAACAGTTTGTAACATTTGATTTCACTTTATTATTATCATTACTATTAGTTGATTGTTTCTATGCCCCCTCTTTGTTCTGTGCAATCCATCAAAACAAAAACAATAATGTTATGCAATTTGTTTTTGTAATTGTATGCGTACACTCTATAAGTAGTTTGTTTAGAGTGAACAGCGAAGGAAGAGTTTGAGTATGTTTATCGAGAAATTCGGCAAAAGTCTTAGTCAACTTGTTGAAGTCGTGCAACGTAGCCAATTTGCTTTGAAAATGTAGCTGAGATAATATGCGTAATACAACTAACCTTACCCCGAAAACCGCCCACATTTTGCCATTGGAGATAGTTGAGCATACAGAGAATAGAAAATAAAAAACCAATTGTGAATGTACATATACATATATAATATATATGTATATTATGTCGTATTGCCAGAAATTTGAGTGCGTACAATGATTTTATGTTGATTACACTAATTATTATTATTGTGTTTTATGTTTTTATTACTGATTATGTTTATTATTATGATTATGTTTATTATTATGATGATGTATAATTATTATGATTATGATTATGCTAATTGTTTTAGAGAAAATTTTAATTACGTTTAAGCGCGATGGAACACGAGTACGAATCAAGTAAAGTCCAAACCAAACAAACCTATTGAATAAATCCTTTTTTGTTGTGATCTTATGATTTTTGTCTTTCTTTTACTTAACTGATACAATTTTCAATTTATTTCATTTACATATAATTAAATCATTGAAATCACATCTTTTTTCTTAGCAGCTCAGTTCTTTATTTAAAGGTCTGCTGATCTCATAATTCCTTTATTTAATGCCTTGTTTATTCGTGAGTATTATTTCAATATATCCTGCAATGCGGCTCGATAATCTAAATGAATAATTCACACACTTTAGAAAATATGCAATCTTGAAACATTCCAATTATCGATCCATTTTGTTTCCGCTTCCCTAGGTGGAGAACGGCGATCAGCTGGAAACGATTACTGTCTCGCCAGGCATGCACCAAATGATGATACAGGGCGGACCCGGCCAGGAGCCGCAGCTAGTGCAGGTTGTCAGCCTTAAGGATGCAACGCTACTGAGCAAGGCCATGGAGGCGATCAGTTCGGGCAACGTCAAGGCCGAGGATACCATAATAATGGAACAATAGAAAGCCGCAAGCGAAGTCCGAGAATTGCAATTGTGGAATATAATATAAATATATATCTTTATGATTTCCCAGAATCACGCGTGTAAATGCTTGACGATCCCACACACACTCATAAAATTAATGCATTTTTTGATATGATACGATTCCGCACATCATATGTACCCACGAAGAATACACATTTACTTTATATACACGTATGTATGTGTACATCGGCATATCGACATACACACGACGTTTAAAAGATAATATTTTATAAGTACCTGAAAGGTGTTGCTAAACAACAAAAGCAAAAGCAATTCTTTAGTTATGTTCCCCTTCCCTCGTTTACAACTAACTGTATCCCCTCCCATCTGTATCCCTCCCAGTTACTTGTATATTATATTATTCTAGTCTACACAAAAAATAACAAAGAATATTTTGAATACTCATCAATTCTAGTCATCAAATTTCGAGTCTTATATTAAAAAAGGATTTATTTTGTGTTAATTTCTTCTCATAGAATAATAATTGATAAACAAAAATGTACTCAATTAAAATATATACATATATAAAATAAATATTGTGTATGCATATGTTCTTAAAATTTAGTTTTAAATCAATTTTTGTCCTCGTCGTAAATAGTTCAATTAATATCTAAGGCAATTCCGAAAACAGTTTTTTCGGGCACCCGGATATCAATGGAATGCCGTACTAAATATTTCTACAGTTACTTATAGCTATATACAGCCCATATAAATATACGCCTTGCTAATGTATTTATATAAAAATCAATTACACTTACACATGTCGTTTGACATGAATATAAATTATACAGAGTAACTTGTATGTATGTTATGGGCTCTCCCACAAACACTCACATACATACGCATACACACACACATACCCACACATGCACACACTCCATAATCGCATTTGCATCTGTGCAGAATCACCTAGTAATAAATTTAAAGATAACTAGAATATGGTAAAGACAGTAACTCATAATTCATCTTAGGCCAAAAAATACAGTTAAACAAATACAAAGGGTATAACTACAACAAGAACAAAAGAAAATCCACGCAATGTAAACAAGAATTCACTTTAAATTTAATTACTATAATAAATAAATAAACTGTATACATTAATCGACGAGTTTGTTTTCCTTGTTTTGAGATCTTGACTGACATTCCGACTATTTCATTCTCTTGCAACTTTCAATTTTCACCGATTGTTCTTATGCTGGTTATATTTAATAGTACAGAGTTTTATAATATGCTCAATATATATAACAGCTATAAGAACACCAATCGTTCAACACATATATGTAACTTCTTTACCCGCTACCCGTAAGTGTAGAAGGGTATTATAAGTTTGTGCAAATCGAAAATGTATGTAACATGCAGAAAGTGGCGTCTCCGTCCCACCCCACAAAGTATATATATTCTCAATCAGTATCAACATCCAAGTCGATATAGCCATATCCGTCCGTCTGTCTGTCGGTCCATATAAAAACCATGTTATTTTTGAGGTTAAAAATTCTAGCGCTAACATATTTTATGCCAATATGTGTTATTATTGCACGCAGACAAGTGGGTATTTGCGTTGTTTAAATACAAGCATTATTGTTTTTGGAAAAACACAGTAACTATCAACGTCGAAATGATTTCTAAAAATTTGTTTGCGATCGGACAATAAACAAAAGTTATCAAAGAAATAAAAATAACACATATGACAGAACGAGCCGGATCGGAGCAATACATCGTATAGCTGCCATACAAATTGTTGGCCGACTTTCTTAATATTAAAGATATTGCAACCCAATTTACCACATCGAACTATATTATTTTTGTTGTTGCTGCAAAAGGACCAATAAGTCGAAACGCAGGTTTTTGTAGGAAAACTAGTTGTGATTTTTAAATAGCTTAATTAATCAGTGCTAATCAAATATAAAATACATATAAAACTATTCAATACTGCACCATATATAACTAGAACTTGAAAAGTAATAGATTATACACTAAAAATCCTTTGGCATAACGAAGGTAGCGTATCTTCCTCGTAACATATAAATTATACAAAATAACCAATTCGAGTCATTTCGACATATCATATTCTGATTTTGCTCATTTACTGCATCACAAAGATTATTTGTTGATTCCATATATTGGTTAGATCTGCTGAATTTTAACTGACAAAAACTACTATATTTAATATATTAGTTATACCTAGTAGGAATCTATAACATATTCAGCTATAAATCGTCCTCTCGCCTAATGATACCCTATAAGTAAGGCGGAGGGATAACAAGTCAAGTTTCAGGGTTTTTCTTTATTAAATTTTGTATTTTCATTATTGTTTATTGTTGTTTTGTATTATTTGTAGATTACAGGCTAACATAATATGTAACGCGCTTTGCTTATCGACATTATCTGTCCTATTTTATATGTATAATGTATGTACTTCATAATTGCCATTGTCACGTATTATAATTTTCCGTTCTTTCATTATTGGTTTCATAAATTAGATGGTACAAAAGATCGAGACAACAACAAACGTAAAGAACACGAAACGTACCATATACAAAACGATATACATATGTACATGCATATTTGTTACACACATTATAAGTATATATTAGTATTACAGTGCACTACTGCTGTGTAGTGTGTGTGTGTATTCATATGACCCAAAAGTGTTTTTAGAGCACAACTCGTTCAAAAAATAAACAATTTTACATTTGGCTTAAGCTAAAGATTAGGTTTACATTACGAACTAGACAAACGAATGAACGAACGAATAATTAAAGAGAGAGAAAACCAAAACAAACAATTTAAAAAATAAAATGCAAATACGAAAAAAAAACTACACTAGATGTGATTAATAATTGCTACAAAAAAAATACATACATATATATATACATATACACCATATAGAGTAGTATATATATATGTATATGTAAATTTCGCTATACAACAAAAGGTGCTAACTGATAAGGCACTCCAATCCGAAACCGAATCGAGTCGAGCACAAACAGCAGGTCGGGGCGGGGTGGAGTCGTCGACTGGCTTGGGGGCGATCAGGCGTTAGATGGGAGCTTATTGCCTAATCAAAACGTAGTTGAACAAATTTGGTGATAGTGTGTGGGAAGGGAAGGGAAGCATGATTTAAATACAAAAATGTACAACTTAGCGACGGGGTGGGGAAGAAAGTAAATTGTATTATTATAACAACACGACTTTCATATGTTGTATAGCTCAGTGCCGAGTGCCTGGGGGTATCTCCTGGATCTCGTGTATTACCGCGATCTATTAAAGTTGAGTATTAGTTATATGTGTAGTTGTCTGTGTGGTGGAGTGTGTGTGTGGGTATGTGTGGGTTTGGGTGTTTTTTTTTTATTTTTTATTAGAGTGTTTATGGGACAAAAATCTTGACAGACACCGTCCTAGAGACGGTAGTGTGGGACCCACATCCACTAAAAATCCACTAAAGAACAATCTTTCTACTGCTCGTTTGTGTTTGTGTGTGTGTATGTATTTGTGTGTGTGTATGTGTGTGTGGTTTATTTAGTTTTCTTCCAAGTTTCAAAAGTAAAATTTTTTGTTAGAATACTTTAAAACTAAAATCTCTAAATTTCTCTCTCTCTCTTTCTTTCTTCTGCGCGCGATCTCTCTCTTTCTCTCTCTTTCTTTCATCCTCTTTCTATCTCTTGCTTTTTAGTGTACTTAGAGTCTGTTAAAATTTAATGAGTAACTTTGCTTATAAGAATATGATTTTGTACTCTCTTAGCACTGTAAACGTGGCGAGAAGGGGCAGGCAGTGGAAGGGGTATGGAGTACGGGGTAGAGGGAGGTAGCTTCAGCACTGAACTATTCTCTACTTAAATAAATTAAACAAAGAAGCTAATCCGAAAAAGGCAAAACATTCGCGCATTTTGCATCACTGGCATTCAATTCACACACTAGATGCTGTTGCCACTCTCACTGGACGTTGTCGTCTGTTTGGTTATCACTGAAACCGGCGCCGCTGTCGCCGTTGTCGCATTGTACTCGCTTGTGATGTTGACCAGCAGCTGCTTCTGCATCTGATGCTCCAGCATGATGGCGTCCATCTGCCGCTCGAACTTGGGTAACAGCGCTTTGCGCTGTTTTTGCTGCTGTTGGAAAAGCGTTTGCGCCTCCTCCGCAATGGTGACCAGCTGCGTGTCGAGACTGCGCAGCGTGTTGCTCAGCGCTGTTTGCAACTGCGTTGGGGACGGCGTCGCTGGCGTTGCTGCCACTGCCGTCGCTGTTGGCTTTGTCGGCGTTGTCATTACCCTCTGCAACACACTGACACGTGGCGCAGCTGCGCTAATCGACAACGGAGCCGGCGGCGGCGTTGAGCCATCGCTATTGTTGGCCTCATCCGGCAGCTCTAGGCTGCTTGCACTGCCCGGCGACAGTGTGGAGCTCTCGCTGAGGCAACAGCTCAGCTGCCGTATGACACCCGAAGCGGGACTGTATTGCTGCTGTTGCAGTAGTTGCTGCTGCAGCTGCTTCTGTTGCTGCTTCTGTTGTTGGTACTGTAGATTCCGCGCAGATGTTACATTCACAACATCGACTGACTTCGATATCGAATGCTTGACATGTCCCGGCGCCGGAGGGACCAGCGCCAACACCTGTGGCTGTGCCATCGATGGCGAAGGCGCCTGCTCCTCCAGCGTCAGTGTGGCGTTGCTGGATCCTGGCGAACTACAGCAGCCAGCATCGTCTATGGCATCCATCATGGTGACATCCCCACCATTATGCGTCGCTGTCGCCTCATGACCGCCGTGCTCCTTCGTAGCCGTGCCGTCTGCTGATTTTTGCAGGTTCTCGATCAGATAGAGAACAATGCGCTCCAGTTGCTGGGGTGCACGCGACGCCGGCAGATCAGGACTAGTATCCGTGGGTATATCAGCCTTGATTATGGTCGAGAACTTGTTCTTCATCTCCTGCACCTTCCGCTTGCCAGACTGCTCGTCCAGCAGCGTGTTGACGCAAAGAAACGAGTGCACTTTGTTACTGCTCTTGTCGATCTCAAGGAATCCCTTCGATTGCAGATAGATGAAGTGTCCATTCCGCGACAGCAGCCTGTAGCAGCTCTCGCCGTAGTCGTTGTTGCAGTCGTACATCTGTCGCAGCGCCACAATTACCCAGCGCACATCGTCCAGATGCATAAAGCTGAACGGGCTCAGATTGCGCACCTGCAAGCAAAGGGACCATGCATTACAGCCTTGGCATATTAAGATATAACCAGACTACATAGATAACAAGCTAGATAAGCCACCGTCTCTACCTTGTCCCTGACCCCCTTCATTCCTCACTTACCTCATCTTTCATGTAGCCCGCCACAATGCCAATGCGCTGGTCACAATCGATGATGCTGCCGTCGATGAGATGCCGCGTGCGATACTCCAGCTGGTACGGCTCCGGCTGGCGGCACAACAGACTCAGGTTGGGGGTGGATGAGCTCTCACGCATGACACGCGCCATTGCCACCAGCACAATGTCGTTGCCACTGATGCCATGCAGTGCTGCCTGCGCGATTGCATCATGTTGCGGCAGACAGGGCGGCGGTAGTGTTGACGCTGACGATGACGACGACGCCGCTGCCGAGGCTGCTGCTGCTGCCGCAGCGAGCATATTGTTATTACGCGATCGCCTTATCAGCTGCGATACGATTGGGTAATTGGCAGCCGCGCCACCCGTCACCGACGAGTCGCTGCGCCGAAAGCAACCATCGATTTTGACCACCTCGTAATGACGCGTTGCCTCCGCCCGCGTCGAGGCACGCGCAAGCCGGACTGTGAAGCAGCGTCGATCGGCGCGCAGACGCTCGTCGATGGCGGCCAAATGGGCGATGGTTTCGGGGCTGGGCGTGCGTGTGCGGTGTGTCTCCTCGTCGTCGTCCTCATCATGCTCCTCGTCACGCAGCTGCAGCTGGTCGTGCTGCTCCCGCTCCTGGTCCTCCAACTGTTCCATTTCCTCCTCGTCGTCGCTAGCCGATGTTGAATGCGATTGCGAATGCGACTGCTTGCGGCGTCGCTGCTGTTGCTGCCGGCCATGCTGCTGGTGATGTTGTTGCTGCTGTTGTTGTTGCTGATAAAATAGCGTCTCAATGTCACGCGGTATGAGCTGTTGTCGCAACAGTGCCTGGTCATCGGGATGGGTTATCTGCAGCAGGTTCTGTCCATACAGATCCGACTGGCAATGGCCGAGGAGCTGCTCAACACTGCCAGAGACAAGCACTATCTGCCCGTTGCAAGTGAGCGTCAGAAAGAAGCTGTCGAGCAGCTGCATCAGCTTGTCCGTCAACTGTGGCGTATCGCCATTGATAAGGCTATTCCCGGTGTGCTCTGCTGCGCCTCCTCCTTCTCCCACTCCATGATTGCTTGCATTGCCATTGCTACTCCTATTGGGCACCTTCAAGTTCAGCTTGCGCCTGCGTCGTATCGCCGACTTGCCAAAGACGTACTGCAGCCGCAGACCGTGTGTCGCGAATCGCAGCACAGCGGTCTTGTCTAATCGCCGCGTCGACTCGGCTGCATGTGGTACCATTGTGGCCAGTTCCTGTATGCTGGCATTGAGCTTGTCCCGGCGCTGCTTCTCCGCAAGATTACGCGCCTCGCGTCCGTTGGCAGAGACGCCGTTGGCATCGTTTGAGTCCGCATCAGAAGCGGCCACAGCGGCGGCTGTTGTCATAACTGCGACGCAGCCACTGTCGCCGCCGCCAGCGCCACCGTTGTTGCTGCCGTTGACTGTTGCTGCGACTAGCGCTGCCATTGCGCACGTTGTTTTGCCTTCTCTTCTTCTTCTTGTTATTGTTATGTATAGAATGTATGTGTGTGTGTGTGTGTGTGTGTGTGTGTGTGTGTGTGTGTGTGTGTGTGTGTGTGTGTGTGTGTGTGTGTGTGTGTGTGTGTGTGTGTGTGTGTGTGTGTGTGTGTGTGTGTGTGCGTGTGTTAGTGTTGCCTTTATGTTGCTATAATTCGCTAGCTTATTTTTATTCTTACGCTTGTGTTCTCACGGATTCCGAATTCGATATCGAATTCGCTTTTCTCAATGCATTTGTTTTTCCTTGTATTATTAATTGGCGCGCTGCGGAAAATTGTCACTCTCCATAACTTAGCGGCCCCTGCCGTCGTCGTCGTCGTCACTGTCGCAGTCGCTGTTTGCCTCTCAGCGCTCAGCTCTGTTTGCGTTTTTTGTTAATATTTTGAGCGTATTTGTTGCTATTTCTTTAAAGTTTTCAAGGTCTTGCTTGTTCTTGTTCTTGTTGTTGTTGTCGTAGTCGTAGGTGATGTTGTTTTTTGCTGTTGTTGTTGCTGCCGTAATTGTTGTTGTTGTTCTTGCTGTTTTCGTTCACTAGTGCTGCTGCTATTAACCACCTTTGGGCTATTTGCGCGGCGGCCCCCCTCCTTCACTAACCATTCCTTTTCACGCAGCGTATGTTATTTTCCGTTTAGTGGAATTTTTTTTTGATTGCGTTGCGAATCTCAATCTCCTTTGCGTTGTGGCTCAGCAGTGTTGTTGTTGCAGCTGTTGTTGTTGTTCTTATTATTGTTTTCGTATTGTTGTTTTTGTTGTTGTTGGTCACCCGCACAGCGTAGACCAGACATTGGCTGTTTTATTGAACGTCAGTGCAATTAGATTAAATATCACATACACCGTTTGCACTATTTTGTTTATATTAGTGATTAATTGTTTATTAAACAATTATGTAGCTCGGCGACAGTTGTAGCAAAAAAAAAACGGATGTATATCGATATATCGATACAGCTGATTACCTATCGGCACGCAAATTTAAGTGATGCCGTTTGACGTTAACAAACTGCAGTTCATTTACAATATATACAAATAAACACAAATAGAGGTAAGTAAATAGTAATAATAGTCAAATAGTATACAGCAAATTATAGTATTTAGAATTCAATTTTCATACAAATTAACAAACGTTACTCACAGTTCAGATCTTTTGAGGCAGTGAACTAGCTCTGAACGATGACATCACAATTCCGATATTAATTTCGTTGCTCTTATTCACACACGTACGCTTGCACGAAGGCACACGCACACACACAACACACATAGTCACACAGGCAGTCACCGTGTGCGCCTCGTCTTCTTCTACTACCTTCACACTAGGCACATTTGCCAGCTGTGCACGTGAAAGCCGCCGCCGCAGCAGGAACAGTAGCGGACGTAAACAATTTTTTTTTTTAATTTTTCGGTAATATCGGTTTACAGCCCACTTATAGAGAAAGAGACATGTCGAAAGCGAAAGGTAAAAAGAAGGAGCGCTTCGATGATGACGAAGAGCAGCAACAGCAGGAGAAAGTCAGTCTCAACGAAAAGAGACCTGCCCCTAAGAAGGGCAAGAAGGGGAAACGTGCTGGCGGTGGCGGCGGCGATTCCAGTGATAATGAATCGTTATCCAACAACAAACTGACAACCAACAATGCAAATACAGATGAGTTGGAGAGCATCAAGTCCAAGCAACAGCAGAAGAAAGCTCCCAAGAAGGGTAAGAAGGGCAAAAAGAACGACAAGTGGAGTGACGACGAGGACGATCTGCCACAGCAGCAGCAGCAGAAGAGCAAGTCTGGATCAGAGGACGAAGAGTCGGCGCCAGTCATTGCTCCCAAGAAGCAGCAGCAAGGCAAGAAGAGCAAAAAGAACAACAAGAAGAAAGCCAATGATGGCTTCAGTGATGCGGATGATGATGATCAGGAAGACATTATCGAGCAGTCAACCAAACCTGTGCCGAAGAAGTCAAAGAAGAAGCAACAGCAGCAACTTAGGAATACATTTGAAATGAGCGACGAAGAGGAGGAGGAGGATGATGAAGAACTGGATGTGGAGTCTGAACTCGAAGAGGCGGTGAAGGAGGCCAAGCCGGCCGCTAAGAAATACAACCAAAAGCAACAGAAAGAGCAAAAGAACAAATATGCCATGAGTGACGACGACGAAGATGAAGACGAAGAGCAGGTTGAAGATGAGGTGAAGGACCCAAAGCAGTCGGAGCCTGAACAGAACTTGAGAGAGAAAGTTGCTAAAATAACACTTATTGAGCCTGAGCCTAAACCTAAACCCGAACCGGAGCCCGAGCTAGAGGTCGAGCTGGAGACCGTCGAAGAGGACTTAGTGGCAAAATCTGAAGACTCATCGAAAGCCAAGGACAAAGACAAGGAGAAGGAGAAAGATAAGGAAAAGAAGCTCTCGCACAAGGAGAAAAAGAAGCAGAAGAAGCAACAGGAGTACGAGCGACAAATGGAGCTGATGACCAAGAAAGGAGGAACAGGTCATTCGGACCTTGACAATAACTTCACCATGTCGCAGGTGCAGAAGAGCGCCGGGCAGCAGGCGGCCCTTGAGCATGCCGTGGACATCAAGATTGAGAATTTCACAATATCAGCTAAAGGTAATTTCACCACATTACGTTATTCTATGACGCACTTATTTTTATTCCCACTCCCCTTTCCTCCCGTAGGTAACGATTTGTTTGTGAATGCCAATCTGTTGATTGCCCATGGCCGACGCTACGGCCTGGTGGGCCCCAATGGGCACGGCAAGACAACCCTGTTGCGGCACATTGCCACGCGTGCCTTCGCCATACCACCCAACATCGATGTGCTTCTATGCGAACAGGAGGTGGTTGCCACGGATAAAACTGCCATTGACACTATACTGGAGGCAGATGTTAAGCGAACCGAGATGTTAAAGAAAAGCGACGAGCTGGAGAAGCAGTTCGCTGCTGGAGATCTCAGTGTACAGGAGGAACTGAACGACACATTTGCCGAGCTGAAAGCCATTGGTGCCTACTCGGCGGAGGCACGTGCCAGACGTATTCTGGCCGGTCTGGGATTCAGCAAGGAGATGCAGGACAGACCAACTAATCGCTTTTCTGGTGGCTGGCGTATGCGTGTCTCGCTGGCCCGTGCTCTCTACTTGGAGCCCACGTTGCTCATGCTGGACGAGCCGACAAATCACTTGGATCTGAATGCGGTCATTTGGCTGGACAACTATTTGCAGGGCTGGAAGAAGACGCTGTTGATTGTTTCTCACGACCAGAGTTTCTTGGACAATGTCTGCAATGAAATCATCCATCTCGACCAAAAGAAATTGCACTACTACAAGGGCAACTACTCCATGTTTAAGAAGATGTACGTGCAGAAGCGTCGCGAGATGATCAAGGAGTACGAAAAGCAGGAGAAGCGTCTGCGTGAGCTCAAGGCTCATGGGCAATCGAAGAAGGCGGCGGAGAAGAAGCAGAAGGAGTCGTTGACACGCAAACAGGAGAAAAACAAGACCAAGCAGCAGAAACAGGACGAGGATGAAGGACCCCAGGAACTATTGGCTCGTCCCAAGGAATATATTGTCAAGTTCCGTTTCCCGGAACCTTCACAATTGCAGCCCCCAATTTTGGGAGTGCACAACGTCACGTTCGCTTTCCCCAACCAGAAACCGTTGTTCATCAAAGCTGATTTTGGTATCGATCTGACCAGTCGTGTTGCCATCGTGGGTCCCAACGGTGTAGGCAAGTCGACGTTCCTCAAACTGTTGCTCGGAGAACTTGAGCCGCAGGAGGGTGAGCAGCGCAAGAACCATCGTCTGCATGTAGGACGCTTCGATCAGCATTCTGGTGAACACTTGACGGCCGAGGAATCTGCAGCCGAATATCTGCAACGCTTGTTCAACTTGCCGCACGAGAAGGCGCGCAAAGCGCTGGGCTCCTTTGGACTTGTGAGCCATGCACACACCATTAAAATGAAGGATCTTTCTGGCGGTCAGAAGGCGCGTGTCGCTCTAGCCGAACTGTGCCTTAGTGCGCCCGATGTGCTCATCCTTGATGAGCCGACCAATAATCTAGATATTGAATCCATCGATGCCTTAGCCGAGGCCATCAACGAGTACGAGGGCGGCGTCATTATCGTTTCCCACGACGAGCGCCTTATTCGTGAGACCGGTTGTACCCTCTACGTCATTGAGGACCAGACAATCAACGAGATTGACGGCGAATTCGATGACTATCGCAAGGAAGTGCTTGACTCCCTCGGCGAAGTCGTCAACAATCCCAGTGTGGTGGCCAACGCGGCTGTGCTGCAGTAGCCAACGATCGTTATCGAATTTCGAAATCCCCCGGTTCTCACGTTTTCTCCTCTCCTTCGCTGTTGCAACAATATCACTAGATAGCCGCCTTTAATTTACAATATGTTAAACGATTCGGAAAGTGTACGGGTGACAAATATATTTGAGTGTTTATACATATATATATTATATTAATAAATGAAAATTAATAGATGAGCTGATGGAAATCTAAATGAATGGGATTGGGCTTGGGTCCGAGGCATGTCTAGCCAGAGGGATAGAAGTCTTTGACATTGTTGAGCAGCTGCACCATAGTGTTGTAGCTCTCCGAATCGAAGTCGACGCTTTCCGCACGAAACTTGATCATCTGCAATAACGAAATTAGCTCGAGTTATTTAGCGACTAATATTACTCACATTCTTGCCGCGTATGGCATCACCAGAGCTGGGTACACCAATTATCTCCACCCAGGCACCTTCCTTTCCCTTTGCATCGCTGGGCAGGGTTACGCGCAGCTTGTGGTTGTCGGTGCTGTTGGCCACCACATTTGTTCCGGCCACACTCTCCAGTTGTGCCATAATACTGACAGTTTGACCTGTAAACTGTTTCAGCATTCCACCATTGACAGGAGTGTACGGTTCAAACGGGGTACTCATTTTGCACTATCTTTACAAAAAAAAATTTGTGATTAGGGTCCAGTTGCTGTGACTGCAATCAACAAAATAAAAAGCGCGTAAATGCCGTGTTCGTCTACAAAGCTGGTTGCTACGACAGCCTATCGATATAGTATCAAAAAAATAGCTGTGTTCAAATTTTATATCGATATCAAGTTAAAAAAGCTGCCGGACAATAGCAAAGTACCACATGAATAATTGTTCCTACTGATTTCTAAGGCGTGTTTGCAGTTTCCTGTACGCTATGATCTGTGGATTAGTTCATATTGACTCGATGAGATAACACAAAAATAATCGATACAAAATTTCCATTTAGAAAAAATATAGCCTCCGATAAGTTCCGATTCCTCATACAAATTCCCAGCTGAATGGCCATTATTTTTTTCAACCTATGGGCTTGACCGAAAAGAAACCAGTTGTTACGGACTGCTTTTTTGTCGATAGGGCCGTGCCGGCTAGCTCAGAGCACTTGGGGAGGGGTTCTTCCTCCAGCCCTGCAGTCCGCACAAAATACCGATAGTCATCGGTATTTACACAAAAGACGCATCACTGACAAAAGGTAAACAAACCAAAAACGAATATAAAACACGCATTTTAACATATTTTATAACGCCTTTAATTTATTTACAGATCAAGCTACTCTACAACACAAGGACAACAACAACTTCCATTGGTGACGGCCAAGTCACCGCGCACCCACCCAGCCATGTGATGCTCCTGCTCAGGAGTTTCAGAGCATCACCCAAGTCGGCGAATCCCTTCCAGGCCAACTAAGGCCGCCCCATCTCCCCCTAGAAAAGGTAAGTTAGTGATTCATATCAAACATCTATACATTTATTTAAATTTTCCTAATCTTCCTGCTCCTATCATCTTCCTACACAAAACCTAACACCAAACTTACACTAATGACAATATATTTTAAATTAAACTAATGGGACATTTTTGGCATTTTCAGGTAACTCTATTTTGGCCTGATGGAGGATGGGCCTGGATGAAAATCGGGCCTGGCCGGTAATCTGGCCTGGACGAAAATGCTGGGCCTGCAGGCAAGATGTGGCCTGCAGGCTGCGGAGATGGCGCCTCGAAAGGGCAGAATCTCGGCGGCTGCCGATGTGTGCCGCGGCTGCAGACTTGCAGAATTTTCGGCGCGGGATTTGCTGCTCCTCGCAAGGAACAGACTCACCAGGCAGTTATGAATGATGGATGGTCCTTGGTCCCGGCAAAGCTGCGTCTGCACACACACACACAAGATTACAACAACAATTAGTTATTTTAAAAAAAATAAAGCAACTTCAAAAACTTATCTCACGCACATGAGAGTAATCTTGCAGAATTTACTGCACCGACCGTTTGCTGGATCTTAACTGCCGTTTGACTGGCATGCAGGTGGTCGCATTGGCCTGGGCATTCGGGCATCTGCCGACGGTTCAAACGGTGCTCTCTCAAACGGGAACCACGGGTCGGCGACCGATCTGGCTGTTAACAGGGAAGGTCCCTGTTCCCGCCAGATGGTGCTGATCCGCGGCCTTGTTTGAGTTCGCACTGCTTGTCCCATTAACAGATGTTATGTGTACCAGGGCAGCTGTGTTCATCGATATATGCCTATCGAAACTCGAAATGAACACAGCCGATTCGCAGAATGCAACAGCACCCAAGATTTCGAACGATGCAATCAATCCTGCAGAGTGACGAAGTATTGGGGCATTCTCTATGTTGCTGCGGCGGTATTTCGACCGGCACATCTCTTGGCGAGCAGTCCGACAGGCGCCAAACGCGGGGCCCACGCTCTTCACACTGGACTAAATTGAGTGTATCTCTATCGGTGAGTGTATCGTTTATTGTTGTTGTCTGATTCAACGCATCTCCCTTTCGCAGGGTCAGCAGGAGCTTTTCGTGGATAACGTTTTCTCCTTGGTGTCGGTGTCGCTTCACGCCCGTATATCCTTTGCGTGATATACGCCAAGGCGTCGCCCTTGGAGGTCTTCAAGCAGGTACGCGTTGTTTCCAACCGCCTTCACCACTCGCGCCCGAAGGAACTTCCTCGCGAACTTCGCATTGAAGCTCTTCGAAAAGTCGCTGAGAACGTAGTTGCGCCGGTAAACTTCTTGACCGGGCGTGGCGTGAAAAGTCCTTGCTCGTTGGTCATACCGCAACTTCCTCACCTCGTATGAGTTTTTAAGCTTGTCCTGGACCCGGGCGCGGATGATAGCCATCCTGTCGTGGTGCGCCATTCCGTCCATTTCATGGTCACACAAGGACCTCAATTTTCGGGCCAACTGGTAACATTTACCGTTTAAGAAGAGATGATGGCCGAAAACCGTAAAGAACGGCGTTTCTCCCGTCGCCGAATGTATCGAGTTCCGAATGGCCACTTCTATTTCCGGCAAGTGCGCGTCCCACTCTCGGTGATCTTCCCTTAGATAGCTGCGGATCGCCGATAATACGCTACGATTCACCCTTTCCGCTGCGTTACTAGAAGGTGAGTAGAAGGGTGTTTTTACGTGCTTTATTCCGAAGTCGGTAACCATATCTTCGAATATTCCTGAGACGAATTGTTTTCCGTTATCGGAATGGATAACTTCGGGCACACCAAACTTGAAGAACACCTTATGTATAAGAAATTCTACGAGGAGCGCTGCGGACGCCTCACGCATCGCTTTAAGGAAGGTGTACTTGGAGAAGTGGTCCACGACGATGAAAATATAGGCGCTTCCTTTCCTCGACCGCGGATATTTTCCCAGGAAGTCGATGTATATTTTTTGGAAGGGCCTTTCGGTGTCCACTTTCTCGCCAATTCCCACTTGCATGCGATGATTTGGTGCCTTCGTCTCCTTGCAAATCTTGCATGCGCGCACATAATCCCGGACTTGGATGGTCATTCCTGGCCAATAGTATTGCCGGCGGAGGACTTCCAGTGTCTTCGCTTGTCCTCCGTGTGCTGCTGTCGGCTCTTCGTGAGCCCATGCGATTAACGAACCTGTCAAGGCTGAAGGAATCCACAGCTTCCACTCCGATTCTTCGGCTTCGTCGCTGAGACATGGTTGCGCGACTCGCTTGAAGAGCAACCCGTCCTCCGTCTTCAGGTCTGGCAGGCACTGCTTATTCAGCTCGGCCTCTCGTACCAATTCCTGGTACTCGTCCGCACCGAACGCCGTGGTCTCGAAACCCAGCAGATCGGTGGGAGCCATATGGACCTCATCTACACAACGGGAGAGCATATCAGCTACAACGTTGTCCGAGCCCTTACGGTGCTCTATGGCAAAATCATAGCCCTGTAGCTGCAGTGACCACCTGGCCAGTCTACCTGTAAGGTCTTTCATGGTCATCAGCCATTTCAGACTCGCGTGGTCTGTTATGCAGGTAAAGGGCATTCCCTCGACGTACGGCTGGAATTTCCTGATCGCCATGATCGCCGCTAAACACTTCTTCTCGGTGACGGTGTAGTTCACCTGGTGTTTATTGAGTTTCGCCGAAAAGAAAGCAATCGGCTGCTCCTGTTCCGCCTCATTGCGCTGGAAGAGTACGGCCCCGACACCCATGTGCGCAGCATCACACTGAATATAAAAATGCCGCTTAAAGTCAGCGTGGATCAACACTGGAGCTGTGGTAAGTGCCTCTTTCAATTTCCTCATTGCCGTCTCAGCTTCGACACTAAATGCAAAACGCTTATTCGTTTTTTTCAGGCATTCCGTTAGTGGAGCTGCGAGTGTCGCGAAGTTTCGGATGAAACGACGGTACCATCCTGCCGTTCCCAGGAATGCTCTCACTTCCTTGATCGTTTTCGGTGTTGGGATGCGCTTTATGGCCTCTACTCTGCTGGGATCCATCTGTAGGAGGCCTCCTCCTACCACGAAGCCCAGGTATTTTAGAGTTTTAAAGCAAAAATTTGACTTTTTTAACCCTATTGTCAACCCTGCTTCTTTTAGGCACTGGGCTACCCGACTGAGATAGCGGAGATGTGTTTCGAAATCTGGTGCAAGGATCAGCAAGTCGTCCAAGTATACGAAAACATTCGTACGGATCTCCGCGGGAATGACTTTGTCCATCAGTCGTACCAGTCTTTGTGCCACGTTGCAAAGGCCGAACGGCATGACGCGGAACTGGTATAGTGGACGACCTGGTATCGTGAACGCAGTGTACTCCCTCGACTTCTCATCCAGCTCTATCTGCCAAAAAGCGAATTTCAGGTCGACGCTGGAGATATAGACTGTCTGGTCCAGCCTGGAAAGGATCCCCTCGACGCTGGGTAGCGGGTAAGCGTCCTTTTTTGTCAGTGCATTTAGTTTCCTCGCATCTAAACAAAATCTGTTCTTTCCAGGCTTTGAGACTATCGTCGTCCGGTTGCTCCACGGACTCTTACTCTCTTCCACTACTCCGAGCGCTAGCATCTTGTCGACCTCCTCCTCGGTGATGGCTTGGCGTGCAGGCGACATGGGATACGGGCGGTCCTTGAAGGATTTGGCCCCCTCTATTAGCTCGATGGAGTGAATGTCGACCGTAGTCCTGCCGAGGCCATGCTGCTCGAAAGTCAAGAACTGCTCTTGCACGCATTCGAGCTGATGCTGCTGTTCCGGAGACAGTTCCCATCTCTCGGGGTCTATTTTGTGCTCATCAGCCTCATCCTCGACGTAGTGCTCCATATCCTGCACCTGGAGTTCCGCGGCATCTTTCCTTAGGCCCTCTGCTGCATTTCGTCCGGTAATTTCTGGTGCCAGCTCAAAACTTCGCCAAAAATCTACCCCCAGGTAAGATTTCCGCTCCAAGTAGGGGCATATGTAGAAAGTTATCACTCTTATTTTACCCGAATACTCCACAGGTATCTGCGCGCGGCCAATTATGGAGCGGTCCTCTCCTGCGGCGGTGCGTACCTTGGAAAAGTATCGTGTCATCGGCACGTTAATACTCTGCAGCAGCTCCCTGCAACCACGACCCAATAAGCTGACGGACGCTCCGGTGTCGAGCAGTCCAAGCACACGCTTACCGCCTATCTTTATTTCGGCAAATGGTCTGGAGTCGTTCGCCTGGTTGCGTATGACTGCGGCTGCAACTTCCCTACGTTTTGTGCGTCGTTGCCGGAAGCGTCATCTGGCCTTTATAATTTTCAGTGATACGAGGCGCATGCCTGCCAGTTGATGTTCGCCGAATATTCGGTTCCTGGCCTCCAGGTATCTCTGCATCCGCTCCTCAAGTGGTATTATTGTACTTATCCTACTGATTGATTGATTCTTATTAACTTGTGTATTTTTTATTTTAATAGTTTCCTTATCAAGTACGGACGGGCGAGGTTTATCTCCTTCTACGGGCGTGTGTCTCCCGTTCTGGCCACACCCGGGCGTCCGTTTCCCGCGCAGTTCGGGCATTTCGGTGTCACCGTCCCTGGCTTGCCGCATCTATAACAAAACAGTTGGCGTGTTACTGATTCGCAGTCGCGGAACATGTGGCCTGCCTCGCCACAATTCCAGCATACCAACTTATCTGGAGCCCTTGGCCGCCATTTGCGCAACTCCTCCACATCCTGGATCGGCGGGTCTTCTTCGTTTTGCACGATCGCCTCATGGACACGAGGCTTGAAGTTGGCAGGAGGCGCTGGCTGATATGCATGAGGAGTTCGACCTCGACGCCCGAAACTGCGTTCCACTTCTGCTGCCTCATCTCGCAACTCATCCACGGTAAACATATCCATAGCGTATACATAGCGTGCGACACTCTCTTTGAGACCCTTCTTTATTATCTTAACCAGATGTCTCTCCGCCATGGGTTTGCTGAGTCTCGACGCTAGCCTCCGCATATGGTGGATGTAGTCTTCCACGGTCTCTCCTGCCTGCTGTTCCCGTTGGAGGAGCTCATGCATCCTGTCATGCTCGGTTTGGTGGCTACGAAATCTGTCGATCAGTGCCTGCCGCAGTTGAGCCCAGCTGGTAACGGTGGAGTGCCTGACATGCATCCAATACCATTCCCTTGCCCTTCCGGTAAGGAGAATGTGGAACGTGCGCAGGATTTCCGCCCATGGACACCGATACTGCCTCTGGAGGAATTCTAGCCGGAAAATAAAGTCTTCCACGGAATTGTAAGCATCTTCCGCGTCGAAGGATAACCCCCACCGCTCCACTTTGGCATATGTGATCTGATGCGGCGCATTTACGTATCCGGGGTCGCCGCCAGGATAGCCTTCCGGTGGATGCTCGTTTTGCCGCCAGTGCTGTGGGTGCTCTCGGTGCCTTTCTGTGTACCTCGGCCAAGGTTCCGGGCTGCTACTGCCTCTTGCCGACTCCTTTGGCGGAATCCTGGGTGGCAGCATCGGTGCACGTCCTTCCTGTGGTGCACTGGACTTCGGAATAGCTCCATGGCGGATTCGCGCCTCCTCTCTGGGAATGCTGGGCATATCCCAGATCAGATCCCGTTCGGCTGGTCCCTCTATTGTCGCCGGCGGCGCAGTCATTGGCCTAATGGTGTCGTTCACCATCTTCATCAGTTCCAGATTGCTCTGGCGCAGATGATCCTTCAATGCCTGCCCGATTTGCGCATCAATGAACTGCCGGTATGTTTGCGTTGCCGTCGCTATCGCCACATTGACTGCTGATTTTACTACGCTGTCCAAATTTTCTTTCAGGGCTTCTGGCTGTTCCCTGGAGGCTTCTGAATCCGCTACTCCCTTGCTTGTCGTTGGATTTTCTTCATGTTGGTAGCTCTGGATTTTGGTAATCCTGCTTGGAGTCCGGAGGAGTCCCCCTATTCCCACCGCCATCTGAGGACCGACTGCACCGTCTCCATCAGAGGACCATGCCGCTTCTTGCGCCTCTGGCACTGACCCCTTTGACCGCAGGTAATGCCCACCAGCATCTCTTTCTTGACTCATATTAACGTTTTATTTATTTTTTACAGGGTATTGTCAAGAGAAGCAAGGCGGTTATAGTTTAGTAATAAATATGCGTGCAATGTTATAATAATGTCGTGTAAATTTTCCTGTTAAATGAATTTGTAAATAATTGTGTGTGTGTGCAGGCGAGAATTTGTATTAATAATTATTAATAATTAAGTGTTCAAATTAGTTTAAAGGAATATAATACATAGATATAAGGAAATGTAAATAACAATATAATTAAATAATTTTATAAATTGATAATATATGTAGGACGAATAAATGTATATAAGTATATAAATATTAGGAAGATAAATAAATAAATAATAAATAAATGTATATATATATTTATAGAAATGGACAAAATAATAAATAATTTATGAATTTTTAAATACACATTCAAATATGTATGAATTTAAATATATGTATATATAAATAAATGTATCAATAAATAGATAACGAAATGTATCAATAAACGAGTCCAACGAAATTCTCTCAAATGTTCAGTACAGTTTAAGGGAGATGGAACGACTAGTGCCGGTGGATTCGCAATCCGACTTCGCGCTTATGGTAGTTGTGTTGTGTAATCAAACAAAACACGCTGCCGTTCGTCAACTGATCAAACTGTCACGCGAGTTGACAGTTGCCAGTTAAGGACGCGGCTGGTGTTCGATCGGCCCTGCTTTCACTGGGAATGCGTCCCTTAAGCCCGTGAGGCGGTGCAGCGCGTATAGCTCTAAGCCTTTACGGGTCACCTGACCCTCATTCAGCCACATTAGCCGAACCTAAGGAACTGGACGCCCAGCGAAGGCAGACGATCTACTACGTTAAACAAAAACAGAAAACAAGAACAGTCACATTTGCATGTAACACATTCGGATATTGGACATGGCCCAGGGCAAGTCCGCGGCACAGTGTTTTCACCACCACTGGTAGAACACGACTCGCGGCATGCCTGGCAACATGCCTCAACATCCAAATACCTCTACTTACTGAAGTTTCTCAGTCCACAACTCCCTGCGCAAACGTGAATTACGTCCTTCATTGTGCTGCAGTTTGTTACAAGCTGAGTCACATCAGCAGAGCTAAAGCGAGGCGTCTAAATACCGCTGACTATCGATTTTAGCAAAGATTTCGGCACAGGATTCACTGGTCTACATCTTTGCTCCTTTTTGAATTTGGGCGCCATTATGTTACGGACTGCTTTTTTGTCGATAGGGCCGTGCCGGCTAGCTCAGAGCACTTGGGGAGGGGTTCTTCCTCCAGCCCTGCAGTCCGCACAAAATACCGATAGTCATCGGTATTTACACAAAAGACGCATCACTGACAAAAGGTAAACAAACCAAAAACGAATATAAAACACGCATTTTAACATATTTTATAACGCCTTTAATTTATTTACAGATCAAGCTACTCTACAACACAAAGGACAACAACAACTTCCATTGGTGACGGCCAAGTCACCGCGCACCCACCCAGCCATGTGATGCTCCTGCTCAGGAGTTTCAGAGCATCACCCAAGTCGGCGAATCCCTTCCAGGCCAACTAAGGCCGCCCCATCTCCCCTAGAAAAGGTAAGTTAGTGATTCATATCAAACATCTATACATTTATTTAAATTTTCCTAATCTTCCTGCTCCTATCATCTTCCTACACAAAACCTAACACCAAACTTACACTAATGACAATATATTTTAAATTAAACTAATAGGACATGTTTTGGTATTTCAGGTCACTCTATTTGGCCTGATGGAGGATGGGCCTGGATGAAAATCGGGCCTGGCCGGTAATCTGGCCTGGACGAAAATGCTGGGCCTGCAGGCAAGATGTGGCCTGCAGGCTGCGGAGATGGCGCCTCGAAAGGGCAGAATCTCGGCGGCTGCCGATGTGTGCCGCGGCTGCAGACTTGCAGAATTTTCGGCGCGGGATTTGCTGCTCCTCGCAAGGAACAGACTCACCAGGCAGTTATGAATGATGGATGGTCCTTGTTCCCGGCAAAGCTGCGTCTGCACACACACACAAGATTACAACAACAATTAGTTATTTTAAAAAAAATAAAGCAACTTCAAAAACTTATCTCACGCACATGAGAGTAATCTTGCAGAATTTACTGCACCGACCGTTTGCTGGATATTAACTGCCGTTTGACTGGCATGCAGGTGGTCGCATTGGCCTGGGCATTCGGGCATCTGCCGACGGTTCAAACGGTGCTCTCTCAAACGGGAACCACGGGTCGGCGACCGATCTGGCTGTTAACAGGGAAGGTCCCTGTTCCCACCAGATGGTGCTGATCCGCGGCCTTGTTTGAGTTCGCACTGCTTGTCCCATTAACAGATGTTATGTGTACCAGGGCAGCTGTGTTCATCGATATATGCCTATCGAAACTCGAAATGAACACAGCCGATTCGCAGAATGCAACACAGTGTTTTTTAAAAGAAAGTAAAAACATTTATTTAAAATTTAAGAATGAACTTTAATCAATTATACATTTTCCATTTTATTTGATGACCTTTCGCCATTTTTCGTTTAAATTCATTATTTCACGTTCATAAAAATTCTGGCCTTTATCTGCAAAAAACTGAAGCAAGTGCGATTTTATGTGCTCGTCCTTGACAAAATTTTACCGTTCAAAAAGTTTTGCAAAGACGGAAGCAAATGGTAGTCTGAGGGTGCTAGGTCAGGGCTATATGGTGGATGCATCAAAAGTTCCCAGCCAAGCACACTCAGTTTTTAGCGAGTGACCAAAGATGTGCGCGGTCAAGCGTTGTCCTGGTGGAATATGACACCTTTACGATTGACCAATTCTGGTCGCTTCTCAATTTGTTTATTTGCTCACAGGAGACATCCGAATTAATCGTTTGGTGTATTGGAAACAATTCAAAATATATATATAACGTCGATTGACGTTATTGTAAACGATCCATTTTTCATCTCTAGTAATGATTTGCTTAAAATACGGATCATTTGCATTGCGTTTAAGATGCATATCACAAACGTTATAGCGATTTGGGTTAAGGTTAAGTAGCTGCCTACATCCCCAATTTTGTTTACATTTTTTTTCTGTTAGGGCTATATTTATCATGAATTTAGGTGAAAGAATTACTAGGCGGTCGCTTATAGTATTTTTAATGAAATTTTGAAAATAATTAAAATAATTAAAGCTATTTAACATTTACCAAAAAAATCTATATTTTTTTTAAAAATGTTTGCCTGCGGCGCTCTATTTCCACATTGAAATATCTATGGTTGATTGTGGTAAATTTAACTTCTCTCCAATCTCATGCTCAGTTACATGACGATCCGATTCCATTAAAGCCTTGATAACGTCATCATCAACTGCACTTGGCCGACCTGAACATGGCTTGTCTTTGAGTGAAGAATCTTCCAAACCTAATTTTACAAACCAACGTTGACACTGTGTTGCTTTTAACGCTTTGTCACCATACACATCATGTAACTTTTGCATTTCTGCATATTTTCCCTTACAGAAATAATTAATTAACAAATTGGGTTGACCGATGAATTTTTATACAATGTTAAGATAAAAGTGAGCAACGCGAAATCTAGAAACCCTTTTTCCAAACCATTAACTTTTGAAAGTCTAGCAAAAAAAAATAACGCAAGTTTATGTACTTTGCACCATTTCCATTTAAATTGGATTTAACAATTTGCTTACATGTCTAATTGATACCTAATAGTTGCACAAATATCATAAATTGCTAGCTAGATTGGCTAGACTATAATGGGATTGTGTTATTCTTAGTGAATTAATGTAATGCTTAAATTCGATATAATTAAAAGAAACTTGCCTAGAAAAAGCTTAACGATTATTTCACTGGTAAAAAAATAATCCCAAGTTAATATTTTACTGAAGTCTACATAAATTCAATACGAATGGAGTTTAATGAGTTATGGGTATAAAGAATAGTGCTTATGTGATTTCTACTGTCAAAGCGTATGTTCTCATTCTACACTATATACAATATCAATCTAAAATAATATTGGAATCCTTTGTTTCTGCTCTCCGTAATGTTGCAAAATCGGTTATTTTCCCGCTTCACTTCCACTGGCGTTGCTTTGTTGGCTGTTATTGCCACTGTGGCTGTTGTACATGAGATGAGCTGAAAGGGAGAAAGAGAATGGGATGGCATTAGTTGCGTGTGCTAGAGCTGCGCAACTATCATGTCCCTAGGTTACCGGTATGCAATGGTCTTGACTCATCACTTCTCCTCTTCAACTTACCCATGACGACAGGCGATATGTTGAAGGCACTAAAGGGCGCCACTGTGGATGCAGCAGGTTGGGCACTGCCGCCGCCAGCACCCAAGAAGGCAGCTTCATCGTGCTGCACGGAAACCGTCACACCTGTGGAAACCGGTGTTGAATTCTTGTTGTTATTATAAGTCATCGGTGAATGCGTAATCGGCGCTGGCGTCGATGTTGTTAGTGTTGTTGTTGTCGCAGTCGCCCGGTCAGTAGTCGGAGGCTGAAAACGTTGCACTGGCGGCATTACGACCGTGGTCAGGTGTGTGTTATTCGGCTCGTCAAGGAGTCCAGTGCGCTGCAAGCGTCCCGTCTTTGTCTCAATGTGCTTATTGTGGGCGCTGAGACAATGATTTCGCATGTGGTAGAGCTGCAAGAAGTAGGTATCACAGTGTGGACACTTATAACGCTCCCCAGTGTGGCGCCGGATATGCGCCTTTAGGTCGTTGCTCTGGCTGAAGCTCTTCGGGCACTGCTCGCACTTATAGGGACGCTCGCCCGTGTGAGTGCGCATGTGTATTGTAAGGTTGTAGGCTCGATGAAAACTCTTGCCACATGTATTGCACAGATTGGGCTTGGTACCCGTATGATATCTATGAGAAGGAAAACATGACACAGTCACAAAGGACTGCTAACTGAGCTGGTTAAGGACTTACCGCTCATGGACCTTAAGATCCGTGGCGCGCGGGAATGCCTTAGCACAGTAACGGCACTTATAGGGCTTCTCCCCATTGTGGCGTCGCATATGAACGCGCAGATAGTCGTTTCGGGCGAAACTGTCGCCGCAAATGCAACAGAGGAAGTTACGCTGGCCAGTGTGAGTCTTTTCGTGGCTACGCAGTTGCTGGCGCTCCTTGAAGGTCTCGTCGCAGTTCTTGCAGGCGTAGAGGAACTCTGTGTGCAAGAGCGTGTGCTTGCGAAGGTAAGTCTTGCTGGAGAATCGCTTGGCGCAGTATTCACAGGTGTGTTCGCTCATCTGGATCTTCAGCTCGCTGCTGGCGTCCAGGCCCTCGCCATTATGTTTGCTCAACTTATGGCGATCCAGGGCATCGGGACGGGCGAATGCTGCCTCGCAAAGTAGACACTTGTGCTCCTTGTTGCCATGCAAACTCTGGACGTGCGCCTTCAGGTGATCGCTGCGCGCAAACTCCTTGGGACAATGCGGACAGCTGTGGGGCTTCTTGTCCAGATGCGACAGTTTGTGACGCAGAAGATGACAATGGCGGGAAAAGGTGCGCTGACAGACTTCACAGCGGTTCTCCGGATTGGTCTCTTCATCAGCTGGCTGCTTGCGGCGACGACGACGCCTCTGTTTGCCACCTTGACTTGGCTTCTCCAGATACTTGCGTACGATCTCCACTTGTCCACCCAGTGGCACTGCCAGCAAATTATTCGCTGCCTTTGAATCTGCCACAAGATTGGGTTGCTCATTTGTCGCATTGTCATTATCTTCGCCATCATCATCCTCATCGTCATCGTACAGTTGCTCGCCTTCGTCCTCCTCGTCTGTGCTGTGCAACATGTCGGCAACTGTAGCCGCATCCAGTTCGTATATCTCTTCCTCGTCGTCATGGGTCCCCTCAACATGTTGCCGCTCCTCCTTGATGGGTAATTGTTGTTCCCCTTGGCCAGGCGCAACTCCCAGGGGTTCCTCTGCATAACAAATACGTAAAGTCAGCTAATGCTTTCTATAATCTTTTTGTTGTTAGAAGCTTACCCTTGACCACCGTTAGCTTATCAACTTCGTCGTCAACAAACTTTTTCTTTTTTCTGAGTCTCTCACGTTTCACCTGCTCCAGATCTGGTTCTGGCTCCAGATGAGTTCCCGAGTCTAGTTCAATGTCGGGCTCCGGTTTGATATGCAGCCACAAGGATTGTTTCGCTTGGGCATCGACCTCCTCATCGTCCGGCTCCTCATTGCTTGATATGGGATTGTTATGACAATCGTTATTATTGCCTTCATCTCCATCCGAGCAGGCATGGGGATTAAGCAGCACAGCAGCCGACTCTAGTTCATCGCCACTCTGCATGGTTACCTCGTCGATGGGGGGCCAGGCGGAAGTCGATGAGTCCTGCTCCTGCTCAACTGTCAGATTCTGACGTCTGAGTCGCCCATCCAACTTATCCAGATTGTGAACAAGTCGCATGTGGCGCAACAGATGATCGCGTCTCGTAAAGCAACGCTCGCATTCACGACACGCGAGAGTACGATGTAGCGAAGGCGTTGGCAGTTGCGGATCGTGTTGCTTCATTAGATGATTGTGCAACTGTCTGAACTGCAGAAACTGTGAATCGCACAACCTGCACTTAAGGCCCGACTCCTCCACTTGCTTGTGCTTTCGATTACGATGCAGTCGCAGCTCGATAGTATCGACACATTTTTCATCACAAATGCCGCACGGCAGCATCGGAGTACTGAGTTCAGTCTGAGTGCATATGTCCCTGCTGTTGGGCTTGGCGACGGGTGTGCATCCCAGTATGGCCACCAAAGAGCGGTATGCCTTCTCCGCATCCCGTTTAAAACGATACGCCTGGCAGGCGGCCTTGATGCACGTGTCGCACATATGATGGGGCATCTTGTCGTACCGCTCGCAGGTGTAGCGTGTGCATTCGTTTAGTATCTGGGCAATGTTCGCGCCCTGCTCTACAGGCGCCTCATCATAGATGAAATAGAAATCGCCTACCTCGCGCAGGCAGACGCGACAGACGCGTTCCGCATCGAACTGGTCGTATGGCACTGTGTCTGTGTCAGGCATTGCAACAGTGTGCGTACATGTGCTTTTACGTATTTGTCTTATATTTTTAAACAATTTTTAAAATGCCATTGCGTGAGCTATGTTTGTAAATTTGAGATTATTGTTTTTCTTTATACATTTCCACTATGGAATACTTCACTGATCTGGCAGCACTTGGCGCAAAGTGCTGAACCTGAAGTGGCAACACTGCAATGCTAATGTACAAAAACTTGATGAAGCGAGAAAAAAAAATAAATTTGTGAACTATATTAAGTCAATAATGTTTTGAATATGAAATATCTGTTAAACAGATACTGCAAGAGTACAAAACACTAAACATGTTGTAAACATTACATAAGTCCGGCAACACACTTGTTGCCACGCAGTGGCAGAACCAGAACCGCATTAAAACCTGTCAGCGCGCATTTGAATATATGTACGTTTTGAAACAGCACCGAAGATTTTTATTCTCTGTAATTTTATATCGTTTATAAACATGGACACTTCTTCACTCCCTTTCCTGCTCCAGCATCTGCAATCAACGTCAACTTGCCGTGTTTCGGGTCTATCCAGGCAGAGGGAAACTGTTTATCCAAGTCAATGAACACGTTCTGCAATCGAACATACTTTAGTATTACATTAAGGTGCATCATTTTCACAGTTTTTACTTTTACAACGTTAGCTTTGCCTTCACCCGTAACAACAAACACAACTTCCTTCGCGTTATTTATTAAAGGAAGGGTGAATGTTATACGCTCTGGAGGCGGTTTAGGGGAATCACGGATTGGAATGATGAGACGACGACTTTCTGCGAGGGATTCCGGTTGCTCAGGGAACAGTGAGCATGTGTGTCCGTCTGGACCCATGCCCAAGAGCAACAGATCGAATTCCGGACAACGGGATCCGAATTCGTCTATAATCCGCTTCTCATAGTCCGAGGCACATTCATCCAATCCCAACGCTGTGTTGGCCTTGACAAACTGACTTTCCAGTATGTTGGACATTTGACCCAACTGTGTTATGTACGTCCAGTAAGTGGACTCCTTGTCTCCGTCAGGGACATAGCGTTCGTCGCAGAAGTAGAACCGCCAGCACTGTGTGTTTTGTGGGTGAGCTAGCAACGCCCGTGTCAGAAGCTGGACGAGCGAACCACCTGTTAATGTCAAATGGATTCTTGACTTTGTGAATGGAGAGTTGCGTTATGGAAGGTCACCTTAAGTTGGGATTATCACGCACATGCACACGCACACCAGCGCAGACGCGAGCACACAGACAAACACACATACATGCACAACACAAGTGACTTACCTGAAAGGCCAATGCGAAAAGTTCTTCCATCCTCGATCGCCTGATCTGAAGATTGCTTCAGCACGTCGCTTAGAGTTTTGACCAGTTGGTTTTCGGTTTCCGCGATATTAAATGTGAAAGGCGCATTTCGTTGAGTCGCCATGATTTTACTTTAAATGTGCCGGGTCCCTGCGCTCAGAGCTGTCTGTGTTCGAAAGTTATTTGGCCACCGACTGTTTTTATAACTAGAGAGTGCTGCCACCCTGGCAAAGTGTGTCTGTTGGTGCTGCCACATATCGTTATGTCAGTACCAGTCAACACGTACCTAAAACACCTGTCAGTGTTGTGAAACGTCAAAAGGTCTGTCTATAGTCTTTGGCATCTGTCATTTACACAAATACAAACACGCTTCTACTGAGCTAATTTTATGAAATTGCGTTGCAAAATATATATTAAAATAATTCGAATATTTTTGTTTTGTGCATGAAATATTTATTGTGAAGGCTTGTGAATAATTATATTGAAGATTTTTCCAGTGTTTGGGCTAACAATTGAGAATATTTGCTACGGACGCCGATTTATACGACTAAACAGCTCACAAACAACAACAAATACAGCAGCAGTTAAAACGTGTGCACGCGCAGTCATATATTATTATTGTCATATTATCAGTTGAACGTTTTGCCCTGTGGCCATTGAGTTGTTTAATTGTTAATTGCAAGAGCAATGCCTAAGCGTGGCGGTGGCGGAGGTCAACGATACAACAACAATGCTGGCAATGGCGGTGGCAACAATGGTGGCGGAGTTACAGGATCTCGTTTTTCCGCGCTAAAAGACTATGATGGTAAGAGTGCGCATCACTTATTTTTTGTAATTGCAGTTGGATGGTTAATTATTCCGTTTACAGAAGTTGATGATCATCAGCGTCGCAAGGATCGCAATAAGCGACGTGTTAGCTTTAAGACGTCACTTTTTAACCAAAAGAGCGATGTCAAACTGCGTCTGCAGGATGTGCGTCGGTGGGATGAGGATGATGATATGAGTGAGATGACTACCACAGTAAAGGTTCGTTTACTTAGACTTTACAAGTCATCATCATTCAATTATTACAGGTGTTTTTACATTCGTAGGATCGCCCAAGTTCGCGGAGACGAGGCTCACCCATTCCCCGTGGTAAATTTGGAAAACTGGTACCCAATGCCGTTGGCTGGTATCAAGTAACTGTAAGTGTGCCTCAAAAACAACTTCACGCTAAGCTAGTCTAATATTACTTTTATCGGGAGTTCCAATCAAAGAAGTGGATTGTAAATGCTTGTACATCACATGAGTAGTTTGTTAGCCTTAAATGCTCTCTAAGAACCCACTTGGAACTTCACACTTAGCTTATCGCGTCGTCTTGTTGGAAGTACGTTTAGTAACTTCTTCAAGCGTTCACAAAGGTATAAAATTTCTACATTTCCAACGATCTTGCCAAAGTTGGAATACCCAGCCAAGGTTGTAGTTGCTTAACTGCTTGATCGTGTAGACATAAACGTGTACAGTGATTCAAGCTGCTTGGTTTTAATCGAATTATTTATTTATTGGCGGCAATAAAAGACAATTTCCCCGTAGTCGAAAAGTCCAACAATGCTCAAAATAGTTTCGTTTGACTGCCACTGCATGATACCTAGCTATATCATGTGAGAGCTGTTAATTATATCTGAGAGCTAAAAGCTCTTTAGACCTGCTTACACCACGGCCCATTCGCCTGGCGTTAAGTTTATTAATTAATATCAATCGTAAAGTTTCCTAGAGTAAACTATAAAATCTCAATTAGAATTCAGACAAGCATATTGGTGTCGCTCTATAAATGATTTTTAATACCATCAAGTGTCGTGATTGGCAACAATTCACTATAAGGAATTGACTAGTTATGCAAATTCGCTTGAGCCCTTGACCCTTAAGATTGTACAGTTCTGTTTGATTTCTATTCGTCATGTATATTGCTACCCCACTGTACTGCATTGATGACAGGTCCCCTAGTTACGGCTCACTTGTGTGTGTCCCTCAATGAGCGCATTGTATCTAAGCTGATAACTCTCGCAGCGGCTATAAAACGTGTGCGCGGTTTCCTTATGACCATATTATAGTAACACATATGCGTGTACAGTGGGTTAGCTAGCTATTGTTAATGCTTCGGCCGTTTCCGTTGGAGTCAATGTTTGGCTCATTTCATTTCGTTGACGGCCGGCAAACGTTAAAGACGCTCGCGCGCATTTTCGCCTCCTCCTCTGGCTGAATCTCAAAAGCTGCTACATTTGCTAGCCGTGTTTGCTGTTTAGCTTATTGTGGTCTTTTATTTATATATTGTTGAGTTTATTGCCGGCGCTTATCAACCAGCAAATATTAGTTGTCTGTCGATTAAAAAGAGACCTAAGGAAATTTACTTTAAGCGAGCGCATACACAAGATACAACACACTGTGGATTACGTACGCGCATTCCTCCTGTATCAGGGAGAGAGAGACAGTGAAAACAACCGTGTGAGAGAAAGGGGAAGACAGAAGAGTCAGACTGACAGTGAGGAAAGATTATTGCATGCAATGGCCTCCACTTTGGGTGCCTGGGACTATGTCATCCTTGCCATAGTCCTGATCCTCTCGATCCTCATCGGAGTGTACTATCGGTTTGTCGGCGCTAAACAGAGCACCACAACGGAGTATCTGTTGGCAGATCGTTCGATGAGCGCTACCCCGGTGGCGTTCAGTTTGATGGCCAGCTTTATGTCCGCGATTACCATACTGGGTGTCTCGATGGAGATCTACCAGTACGGCACCATGTTCGTCATCATCAATCTATCCTATGTGGTGTCCACGCCCATTGCTGCCTACCTGATACTACCAGTCTTCTATCGCCTGAAAACAGCAAGTGTGTATGAGTATCTGGAGCAGAGATTCGGGTACGCAACACGTCTGGCTGCATCGCTCGCCTTTTCGCTGCAGATGATTCTATACATGGGGATTGTCGTTTATGCTCCGGCGCTGGCATTGGAGGCCGTGACTGGGCTTAGTCAAATATTCTCAGTGCTGATTGTGGGCGTTGTATGCACCATTTATGCAACTATGGGCGGCATGAAAGCAGTTCTAATGACCGACATATACCAATCACTGCTCATGTTCGCTGCCGTCTTCAGTGTCGTCATCTGTGCCTGGATTAAGGCTGGCAGTCTACAAGTGATCTGGCAAACAGCGCTGGATAACCATCGCATCGACTTGAGTAACTTCAGCATCGATCCGACAGAGCGGCACACTTGGCTTACCCAGATACTTGGTGGCTCCGCCACCTACTTGGCTATTTACGGTGTCAACCAGACGCAGGTGCAACGTCTACTAGCGGTGCGTAGTCTGCGCTCAGCACAAGCCGCTCTCTGGTGGTGTCTGCCGATTTTGTGCTTACTGAGCATAAGCACCTGCTTCTCCGGATTGTGCATCTATTGGTACTATCGTTACTGTGACCCTGTGCTCGAGGGACGCGTAGGCTCGCGAGATCAGGTGATGCCACTATTTGTCGTAGACACCATGGGTGACTATACCGGCCTGGCTGGACTCTTTGTCTCGGGCATCTTCTGCGCGAGTCTTTCGACCATTAGCTCAGCCATCAGTTCGTTGGCCGCAGTTACCCTCGAGGATTACCTTAAACCATTGGTCCGTTGCTGTGCCAGACATAGCCTAAACGATCGGCAGACACTGTGGTACTCCAAGCTCCTATCCGTCTTCTATGGTGCCCTCTGCGTTGGCATGGCCTTCCTGGCCGGCACCATTGGAGGGCTGTTGCAGGCGGCGCTGTCTATCTTCGGCATCATTGGTGGCCCTTTGCTTGGTCTCTTCACACTGGGCATGTACGTGACATTGGCCAATCAAAAGGGTGCACTATCCGGCCTTCTGTTATCATTGGCCATTTCCTTTTGGATTGGCTTCGGTCAGCCGAAGCCGCCTATACCCAGCCTCGAAATGTCCGTGGAGGGTTGTCCCATCAATCGCAGCTTCGCACGTGATGTAGTCTTGCAGCCCCAGATGGAGCGAGTGCGGTCTGATGCCACATCGGATGAGCAGTACTTCTATTTGTATCGCATCAGCTATATGTGGTACGCCGCATTGGGTTTCTTTATTGCTTTCTTTGGCGGCTGGCTATTCTCGTGGATCGCGGCCGTCTTCAAGTGGGACAGTAATCGACGTATCTACCAGGACGCCGAGTGCACTCTAATTAAGCATGATCTCTTTGTGCCGCCCATATCAAAGCGCCTTCAGCGTCGACAAATGCCTCGACTTGTGGTCACCACAACCACCAGCAGCAGCAACAGCAGCGAAAGCAGTCGGAGGGGTTCCATGCACGAGGCTACCGCGCCACCAGTCGAACACGATAGTCAGGATACAGTCACAAACAAACAGCGCTCGTTAACGTAATTGTGCTATTGATAGTATCGTTAATTGTACTATCGCATTGATGAAAGTTAAGCTAGTCTTATATATGTAATAAATTGATCTGGATGACCCCGGGAATTCTTCGTTATATTTTACTAACGACCAGACGCCATTGTTGAAGAACAAGTAAGAATGCTAAGCATGTACTCAACTACTTTATACCCGTTACTCAACTGTGTGCCCACTAATCAACTTAAAAGATAAAATTATTGCTTGCGGTGGCGGTGGGCGTGGCACTCAACATTTGAAATAAACTTCAACTGCGCCTGGTATCTCTATCCCTGGTGTCTCTAGCTTTTATAGTAGCTGAGATCCGGCCACCCGGACTTCCGGACAGACAGACAGACAGACATGGCTTAATCGACTCGGCTAATGATCCTGAGCAAGAATATATACAGTGTTGGAAGAAATAATAGAAACAACACTTGCACCTGGACGAAAATCTAAATTGCTCATTATGTACAAGCACTATATGCATGAAATTGGCATCATATAGAAGGCTGATAACTGTACTTTAATATGCGACTTGTTTTGAGTTGATGGGACCTTTGACACTTTAGCAATCTGCCTCTAAAGGAAAAAACTCCCTTATGAACTGGAAAAAATATAAGGAACAAGCGACATTTTTTTGAATATTTTTCGTCTTTTTCAGTAAATTCTCAAAAATAAGGCATGCATTCAATGCTTTTAGGTAAGTCTAACTAAGAATGACCAAATTTGTGGAAAAATTCTGTACAATTAACCTGTAATAGGAAGAAAAGGTCACAGGGGTCACTGCCCACCTGTATAGCGCAATATTGTCAAAGTTCTTCCTTATTTTTTGGACTCAATGCATCCAATCCCTTTCTTTTATTACTTCTCACTTGTAATCTATCAGATTTGAGTCCGGGGATGGGTCAAACCGATCCAATTTATTAAGTTTCTGATCTTGCACCCATGGCCTAGGCTGATTCGAGGCAGGTTTGGGGTCATTATACCCCATAAGCCCCCGTTTTAAGCGGACTTTTTCCTTAGCATCACGTTCTTTAGTGTGTGTACGAAGTCTGGAGCCCACATTTGTTCCTATATCAAGAATATCGCACCAACTACAGAGGGGCAAATAATTTCCATAGAATGACATTTACACCACAAATGGTGTGGTGGGCTTGAGATCGGAATCAGTAGTTTTTGGACGTCTTACGTATAGTTTTCCATTAGATATAAACAAATTTAAGTTAGTTTCATCAAACCACAGTATTTTTTTCCAATTTTGGGGCACTATTTTTTGATTTGCGAAACATAGCCTTTTAACGATATTTTCCTTACTAAGCGGTGGAACCTTCCTAGCTGACTACCCGTCTGAATTTTTTTTAATCAGTCTTTTACTTATTGACCGACTACACACTATCGCCTGCAAGGTATTCTTCTACTCCATCGACGAAAAAAAGGCGGTAAAATGTGAGTTCATACAATGTTATGACCCCAAACCTGCCTCGAATCTGCCTAGTACATGGGTTCAAGATCAGCAACTTAATAAATTGAAGCGGTTTGAGCAGTCCCCGGGCTCAAATCGGATAGAACACGTGTGAGGAGTAATAAAAGAAAGGGATTGGATGCATTGAGTCCAAAAAATAAGGAAGAACTTTGACAATATTGCGCTATACAGGTGGGCAGTGACCCCTGTGACCTTTTCTTCATTTTACAGGTTAATTGTACAGAATTTTTCCACAAATTTGATCATTATTAGCTAGACTTACCTTAAAGTACTAAATACAAGCCATTTTTTAAGAATTCACAGAAAAAAACGGGAAATATTCAAAAAAATGTCGTTTGTTTCTATTATTTTTTCCAGCTTAAAAGGGATTTTTTTTCTTTAGACGCAGATTGCTAAAGTGTCAAAGATCGAATCGACCTGAAACAAGTCGCATATTAAAGTACAGTTATCAGCCTTCTATTTGATGCCAATTTCGTGCATATAGTGCTTGTACATAATGAGCAATTTCGATTTTCGTCCAGGTGCAAGTGTTGTTTCTATTATTTTTTCCAACACTGTATACTTTGTGGGGTCTCCTTCTGCCTGTTACATACATTTGCACAAAGTTAGTATACACTTTTTTGACAATTTTCAATGGTCGAAGGGTATAAAAAGGCCGATGTAAATTTGTTTACAATATCTGGAAAAATAACAAAAATCGGCCGATAGTTTCTATGTCAGCTATTTGATATATGAGCATGCGGTTCCCCTGTTAATGCTTAGTCAAAAATTATACATTTTATAAAATCGAAGATGTTTGCTAAGGTGCGTTCCGAACTATTTTTCAATACTAATAAACCCTTTTCAATGGTATAATTAGAATTGCAATTAGATTTTTATCGATTTATGGAAGCAATAATAACCATTTTCCCCAAATGATAGTCCTAGCATCTGTTGTGTCTGGGTCAGGGCTATACCAACAGGCTGGGTTAACGCTGTACAAGAATATATATACTTTGTGAGATGCTTGGACGCTACAAAAACCACACTTGAATTCTTCGTACAATAAAACAAAATAGAGATTCGAATAGAGACTGAATTGTTATCAGTGAAGTTTGGAATGAAATCATTGAAAAAGGTTAAGAAATATGCTACAGATTCAAGATTTTCATTTGGACGGTACAAAAACCATACTGGAATATTTATATTTTCAATGGAATATTACTTGATAGTTTTGCGGCTTTACTTGGTATATTGCTTTATTGATATCAACGACTTAACTTGCTTATAAGCCATGCACATTCAAGTATAGGAATCGTAGTGAATAGAAATAGAAATAGTCCAGAATTGGGTGACTCTCTCTTTGAAAATGTGGCTGCGGTGGTTTCTGTGCGTTGCTGCTTCTTACTTATCTGGCTTGTTATCGTTATCGTTATCATTATCGTTGTTATTGTTGTCGTTTTCGTGGTAACGAGCTGGTGCTGACGGTGGCGAAGCACGATTCTCGTTGGACTCGTAGAAGTTGCGTCCCGATGCCAAATGCCAGAGAGCAAGCAGACGTGTAAGTTCCCTGTAGCTCAGTGTTTGTAGTTCCCTTTTCTCCGATGTCTGAACGCCGGCCGCGCGCAATTCCTGAACAATTGTATTAAACAGACCGGGACGCTCCTCAGTGGACTCTTCCTCGATGGGTTTCTTGACCGGAATCACCATGTGCGGCAATTCGCGTGCTGGCGGCAGCTCTTCAACTGAGTCAAGCGATACGAGCGGTTCGTCATCATTGGTCATCGGCAGCGCATAGGCCACGGCAAGGAGCAACATGCTCAACATATATAGACAAAATTTCATTGTTCTGGTGATGACTTATGTATGGATTTTGGTATTTCCTCTGCTTCTATTTCGTTGCTTTTCCTTGAGTATTGTTTATTCTACTGTTCGCTTGTCAAGCGTCGAGTTTGCACTGACTGACAACGCAGAACTTAAAAGCCTTCGTCAGCAGCGGCATCGGCATCGGCGGCGTCTGTTGATCGCCAGCAATACCAAGCACAACCCCTTCCCTTTGGAATTCTGACCCGCGCGGACCCTAACCAATTAGACGGGGGCGGCAACGGCGGCGCGTTCCAATTTTTGCTTTCTGTCACTCACCAACGAGCTGCCGCCTCCCTTCCATTCCCTCTCTCTCTCTTTCTCTCTCTCTCTTGCTCTTCCTCTCTCGAGTAACACCCCGAACGCCGATCTGCGCGTCGTCATTTGTGTTCCTCGTTGACTTTAGGGTCGTCTTGTTGATGTTCAAATTGTTTTATCTACATAAGCTATGTCCACTCACACACACATATGCAAATAATCAAATATTTATGTGCATATATTCATCGTAACGTCCCCCCTGTTTTGCATTTTCTTTAATTGCTTTTTGTGCGTCGTTTGATTTGATTTCTGCTTTGTTTTATTGTCTGATTTATAAAGACAATTTCAGAATTATATAGGACCATAGTACAAGTGTAGGTGTGTGTTTGTGTGTGTGTGAGTCGCAGCTTACGTATGTATGTGTGCTAGTAAGTTATACAAATTCAAGGTGCTAATCTTATCTTAATTTTCCTCGGTCTCTTATTTTTTGTGTTGTTGAAGCCTGCAAAAATATTGATTGCATGCGTTTGGGCTGACTTTGTTCACATAAAGACGTTACGATCTGCATGACATGCCAGCACTGCCATTTGTCTGGATCTGGCAACGCTGAAAACGGCACTTAATGAAGAGTGGCGCGCATTGCGGATATTACATACACGGTTGTTTTGATTGATAATTGCACATTCCACTATGGGCAAAAAGCCCGGAATTTCTGCATAAAGTCCAGTTTTATAGCTAGAGCATTCAAATTGTGCACAAACATCAGAAATAATATTATAGAATTTTTGTTTTTTTTTTGTTTTTCAATCAAACCGCATCTTTAACTTCTCCGCCCACACCCACACCTCCAACCACACCTGAGAAATATTTTAAGGGAGTTCCGTTTGAGCTGGTTTGCAAATCGCTTTGACTACTTAAAGACTACTTGAATATGAAGGGAAAATGTTGCAGCCATAAGCTTTATTAAGATGGTGCATATTGCTCTACTACTGTTTGGTGAGGTCATTTTCCAACAAAAACGCCAATGCTTCTTCAGGTGCAAGGGGAATAATCATCGAAAGTTCTTGGACTACTGTCGTGTTCGAAGTCTGTTCTTCTCTGATTTCATTACACGCATTAAATTAATCATCGTTCTTAGCCTTTTTCGCAGAAAAAGAAGCAGCATGTAACAAGTGCTGCGTGCAAAAATCTGTTTCGGTTGCAAGATCACTTGCTTGATTAAAGCTTAGTTTCGGTCTTCCCATTTTAGATGGAGATGGATCCGTACCTTTTTCATCCTAGGTTATGAAAATTGCCTGCGAAAGTCATCTTGAATGATTTACTAAAACTTTCACATCATACGGTTGCATTTTGGTAAATATTTCTTTACGTGTGCTATAAAACTGTGCATAGTTAATTTTATTTGAGCTGCAGGTGAGTTTATGACTTGATTTTTGTTAATTCTTTAAAGCAACCACTTCGTAATGGCAGAGTCATCCCGTTTGTTGCTATCCCAAACCTCCAGCATTGTTTGGTGATGCCATGTTGCAGTTGAGTATGAGTTTCGATACTCAACTGCAACATGGCATTTTTTTCGAAAAGGGGCAAAAACGGGCAAAAGATTATATTATCACCGTAATCTAAACACTTTAACGAAAAACATACCAATTGCAGTTGCGCGGTCTAGCGCGCTCCAAATAAGTTACACTCCACAGAACACATCAACATTTTCTATATTTCAACTGTGAAAGTACTCGAGCAACAATAGACGATATACGACGAATAATACAAAACATATATAAACCAATATACAACAATAAATCTACATACGTGTACTATTATTTTCTATATATCCAAATTTTCCTAGCTTTACAAAACAAGCCGCAATAATAACACAAAGTTATTAAATAATTAGGGTTGGATTTCGATAAGTCAAGCTACCGGTTGGTCAGTTGACTTTGATTGCTCGGCATTTTCAAACCGCAAGCTCTAAAAATTTGTGAAAATCATTTTCATTATCTCTGGAGAGTTCATAAATGGACAAAACATTTAAATTTAAGTTCCTAACACATAAAAAAATTGACTTTATGAAGAAATTCCGGGCTTTTTGCCCATAGTGCATTCGTTGGAGCAGTTTATGCTACGTTTGTGGCTGCATATGAGTGTTTGTATGTGTGTATGCGTGGGTGTACGTCTTTCGCTTGGATACACACATGTGTCGAGAGCTAATGACGTTAAGTACTTGTCGCAAATTAATCAGATAACAAGCGCAATTAAACGCAATTTTTGAATTGACTAATAAATTGTGTGCATATAAATATGCACACTCATATACAAATATGCATGCATACAAGTATGTATGTGTATCTTCTTACAAGAATGGCGCAAGGGGCAATGATCTAAACAAAATAAAGAAATATCGACAACTTTTAAAAGACGATTTAATGCAATCATGTCTAGATAACACAAGCCCACAAAAAAAAAAATTTTATGAGCTTGGTATGCGGCATATGCAGTTATATGTATTTTGGGTCGCTGAATTCCGAATCCGAGGTCAGTAAAGTAAAGTATACATATACAGCTGCGGTTAAAATAATAGCACTACTGCAGGTGGAAACTTGATTTCCTAAAAAAAATTATTGAATGTCTATTTTTTTTTAAAGTCAGATTGCATGAATTATTATTCATACCATATGTTGTCTCTCTCAGCAAGAAATTTTTACTCTCTCAATGTAACGGTTCTTTTTGTTTTTGGGCACTTGCTGCAAAAGCGCGCGAAATGAGGCGGTAACAAAAATAGCACTGTCCACTTGTTTGCTGAATAAAATTAATAGGAGTGATTGCTTTTGGTTTTTTTTTTTTTTCGACAAATTTTGAAAAAAGGAGTTGCATTAAAGGTTTTAATTGAATTTGTTCCAAACGAAGACCAAAATTTCTGTAGTCATGGGTCGCGGAAAGCATTGTACCGTCGAAAAAAGAAATTTGATCAAAAACATGATCTCTGAAGGTAAAACCTACGCTGAAATTGGTCGCATAGTCGTTTGTTCAAACAAAATGATCCGCAACGCACTGCTGTTTGTCGAAAAGAACGAAACACGTGAAAGAAAGCCCTCAATGTCCAACGTGGAGATCAAGCGCTTGGCTCGGCAAAGCAAGAAGGAGCTTTTTAAGCCGGCGACGGAACTGAAGAAGGAGCTTTAGATAGCTGCAAGCGTGGAAACAGTTCGCAAACGCTTAAGACAAAACAACCTTAATGCGTGCAGTCCCAGAAAAGTCCCGCTTTTGACTGTGAAGCATGTGGCAAAGCGAATGGAATATGCCAAGATACAGAAGGATTAGCCTGTGAAGAAGTAGCGCAACATTTTGTGGTCAGATGAGACCAAAATTGTGTTGTTTGGTGGGAAAGGCTCTCGGTCTTATGTTCGGCGTCCACCACGAACCGAATTTAATCCTCGCTTCACATTTAAGACGGTAATGCACGGCGGATCAAACATTATGGTATGGGCGTGCTTTTCATACTACGGAGTAGGTCCGATCCATTGGATTGAAGGCATCATGGATCAGCACATTTACACCGATATCCTGGAAAATATGATGCTGGCATATGCCCAGGATGAAATGCCGTTGGTTTGGACATTCCAACAAGATAACACCCAAAACACACGAGCAAGTAAGCTCGAAAGTGGTTTGAGCAGAACTCGATCCGAGTAATGAAATGGTCTGCTCAGTCACCCGACTTGAATCCGATCGAAAACCTTTGGGCGGACGTGAAAAAAAAGGTTTCTGAAGCCAAACCCAATAACAACGAGCAACTTTGGGGTGTGGTCAAGGATTCATGGAGCAAAATTCCTCAAAAACGGTGCCAGAACTTGGTGGACTCCATGCCAAGACGATGCGCAGCTGTCATCGCCAACAAAGGTCACGCAACCAAATATTAATATTCTATAAACATACTTCTTAAGATATAATCCATTTGTTGAACTCTTTTTTTTATTTTTTTTTATTTTTTTATTTAGTTTTAGCAACCTACGAGAAACAGTGCTATTTTTTGTTACCGCCTAAATATGAAGGTTTTTTTTGTTTTACCAATTATTATTGAAATATCCATTAGATCTGATCCTAATTTTGTTATTTTGATTGAAAATCATTGTAGTATTTAAGTTTAGTGAGTAAAATGATGAAAAAGTATCAGAAAATACAGAAACACTGGGACAAACACGAAATGTGCTTATGGTGCTATTATTGTTACCGCAACTGTATATTCTGAATCAGTATGAACATCCGAGTCGATTGAATCATGTCTGTCTGTATGAACGCCTGGATCTCAGCAAGTATAAGAGTTAGAGTCATACAATTTTGTGAAAACATACGTGTATATTTAGGCTTCTCAAAGTTTTTTTTTTGCAATCTGGCAATGTTTCTCCCCGCCTCTGTAAATCAGTAATAACCATTTAAATATTGCAATATAATATCAGCAACCCAAGTTGTATATCTCTCATGACAAATACCTTGCCACGGGTGTTTTCTGATAATTTCATTCAAATCGGACTATAAATAAGTGAGTTATGTAAGAAATTAAACTCATTTTGAACGTATGGTATATATTTAAGCAGATCTAATTTACGCATGCAAACCGAAGTTCAAATTTAGCATTTTCATAAACTTTTATTTTGCATATAATGGTAATAGAATTGGCTCAGAATGCAACTTTGCCGATTAGGTAACAAGTGAGGCAGTGGCCGAATGGTTAGGATGGCAGCCGAAAGTTCTTGAACATTGTGTGTGCTGTGTGCGTGCGTGAGTTCAAATCTTATGCGTGTCTGGTGCAACTTTTTTTTTAATTTTTACTCTTATTAACTAAAAAGAAAACTACAGTCGAATGGGCTGTGATACACCCGCTACCTAAATGCTGAATTATTTAATTAAATATCAACAAAAATAGTCTTCAAAAATTTGATTTCATAGCTATATGCAATATTGAAGACAATCAAGTTAATAACGAATGTTCGAATGAGATGCTGATACATGCATGTCTGCATATGTACATGTATGTGCGTCCCGCTCCAACACCATCAATTGCCATGTTGGGTACACATTGGCAACATCACTGCCAGATTTGTGCAACATTCGGCAAAGTTTCTAAAAGTGTTCTAACTACATATGTTACGTACCAAATTAAAAATTATTGTTTGATAAGCTTTTAAATTATTTAATAGTAAAGAAAGAAAAATAAACATTTCACATATTGATCGTCGCCGTCGCGGCAGCAATTGAACCCCGCACACTATCAACAAAATCGGCCTAAGAGTCCGGCACATAGTCCACTAAGCTACTGTACAACTCCTGCGGCCGCCTCATGACTATTCGCTTTTGCATTGTTTATGCATTCTTCTTCTGTCCGTCAATCGAATTTGTGCGTGTCGTTCGAACACCGTATAAAATTTATGTTTTTGCATGTTTAATAATAATCCAAATAAAGCAAAATTCTCATTATAATTAACAGAAAATAAATTATATACGCTATACTATGATAACACAGGACCACAAAAAAAAAGTGTCATGATCTGGGTATGCGGCATATGCAGTTATATGTATTTTGGGTCGGTGATTCCGAATCCAGCGTCTGAAATTCTCCATCACGTCTAGATTTTGACATAACCTCAAAAAACTGAAAACTCTTTAAATACCCCCCAAAAGATATAGAATCCTGATCTGCGCATGCGATATATGCATTAATATGTATTTTGACCTTCTAAGTCCGAATCCGAAGTCAAAATTTACACTAGACGTCTAAATTTCGATTCAACCTGTTTTTGACCTCCCAAATTCGAATCTGAAGTCAAAACGTGGCTATATAACACATTTTTTTGTGGGCCTGTGTAATCCATGGCCTTCTACAGTCAATACCTGACTGTAGCGTTCGACTGGTTTTTTTCGTCTATCCTGAAAAATTTCTAAATCTTATTGTCCAGACACTTTTAATTTTAATTTAATTTGAATATAGTATTTGTATGAAATTGCTTTTTAAATTGACGTACAATCAAATGATTTGAATACAAATTTTCATCCCAGTTCAATCATAATATATCAGAAATATTGGTTCTTATTGCCATATTTCGGATAGGACTATCATAAAAAGAATCATTAGAACATCATCAATAGAGCGTGAGAAATTACATAAATTTCATATATCAAAAAAATTAGTCATTTTTTATCGTAAAGCTTTTATACTGTTATTTGTCTTTTTTCCTCTTGTCTATCCGAATTTGTTTTCTGTTATGAAGGATTGATTCCTTTGTTGATTTGAGGCAATTAGTTAATCAAGTAATTCAATTATCAAATATACCCGATTTCAAGGTTAAAGGAATTTGTTAGGGGTTTTTCGAATAGATGTGCAATTCAAATCAATCAAATCGTTACCTGCTTAGCATATTTTTTTGAACTTCTCTAGTATCGTCTCGTATCGAAATTCCCTGTCCGATTGGGGTATCACTATTGAAATAAAACATTAGAAGGCTCAATGAAACTTTTTTTATCACAAAAAACCGGAAAAGAAATTTTTCATTAACGTTTTATAAAATACACACAAAATTTTGTAGATCTACGTACTATACATCTATACGTGTTACAGTGATTGTTTTTATGTATTTGTATGAATTCGATTGACTCGTTTATTGATTGCATACCAATTGACGAGCTCGGAACATGTTTCACATCATCCTGTATAATTATTATAATGTGTAAATATGTATTTAAATTGAGTGCAATATTAACAAGAATTGAATAAAACAGGCAGCGAACTGGCATTGTTGTCATGCCCTGTAGAAGGGCTCAAGGGCTATACTCGACTAGTGTAAGTGAACTTTCTACTTATAAATAAGATTTTAGTCCATTATAAATACAAGCAAAATAATATTACTTATGCTTGCATATATTTTCTTTTCAATCCAGTATGGAGTTTATTTTTTTCTTTTGTTTTTTAATGCATTTCTTTATTTATTTTATCTTGATAATCGTTCATGTTACAAAAAAATAATTAGTATTGATCTCTTTAAAATTAAAAATTTCAACGAGGATAAACAAGAATAGGCCAATAGAACATTCGTTACAAAGGATTGTTGGGGAAACTAAAAAAAAAAACAGGGTGTCTGCTCTTGTGCTTGCAGAGTTCATTTACTTGTAAACTTTGTTGTTTTTCTTATTGTTATTTTGATTACGCGCGATAGAGTGCATTTACTTACTGCGCACACACACTCTTACACGTGCTCGAACGTCCATTGACAAACGGCAAGGTTAACGCTTAGTCATCCTTTTATCTTTCTTATTTTTTTAGTGTTTTTCCCTTGCTCTGCTCTATTTCCAGATTTGTTGTTAGTGTTCTTAGCAAACACCCACAAAACGTAGGGGATGGCGTTGGGGGGAGCGGTGGTTGGTTAGCAGTTCATAAAACCATTGACTCATGGTGCGGCAACGCAGAGCCTCTTTAACCTGTGTCTCTACGCGTGAAAGACATCTGTGCATGTTTGTGGGTGCTCATCTACCTCTTTCTTGCTCCCTTCTTCGGTCTCTCATTGCCTTGCTGTGCAATAGCATCGCGCTCCTCTGATGTCATCGCCAAGCAATGCGCGAATACGTGTGCAGCTGATTGCCACCGAGTCAAGTCGAGTCGAGAGCAGAGAGTGGGCGGGCCTGGAGGGCGGCGGGTAAAAGTATGTGCTTATCACAGCGGCATATTAGTTTCCTCTACGTTTCTGAGTTTCGCTGGGTTTGTTTATTTGTAGGCAAAACAAAAACAAAACAAAGCACAAATACAGTTTTGAAAAAAAATTGGTTTATTCCACAAGTGAAACATTCTACGGACTAAAAGATCTGGCAACAATAACGAATTTTTATGCGTTGTTTAACTCACACTCACACACATGCACACACAAATGTCACAATTGAAAAAAAAATATATACACAGTGACGAATAAAAAGCAATGGTATTATCAACGAAGATGGAGGTTCTAGCTTGGGCAGTTTCTAATCCTCCGCAGGATCGTTTGTTTTTGTTTTTGTTGTCACCGTTGTCTGCTTCGATCCCGCTGTAGATGTTGTTGTTGTTTGGGTGAGTGTAAAGATGCCAGTGCTGCCCACATCGTCCATGGGTTGTGCTATAATGGTCGATGTGGTGCTCTACGTGTGAAAAAGGATGACAAAGGATTCAGTATTGAAGTGTCTCTCGCTCTTATGTGCAGAAATAATTAACTCACGCCATTCTTGGTCTCATCGGGGCTCCAGGAGCGCTTATCATCTAAATCCTTGGAGCAACAGCCGCCCATTTTGTGCTCGTTGAATTGACTCTGCCTTGTGTCTTGTCCCTTATTGGCTGTTACGCCTGTATTGTTGCTTAAAGCTTGCACGGCTGTCAGCGAATGCCGCCTCGTTTGCCGGTGCGAGCTTGTTAGCCAGCCCCATTGACGACGCAGCTGTCGCAGTCAGCGTCGCTGTCGACGTCGTTGCTGGCAGCGCTGCCAAAGCCAGTGCCAGCGCCAGCGCCTGCCATCAGTCATATCAATATTGTAGTTGTTGTTTTTCACAGTGCTCTCATATTTCTCATTGTTGTGCACAAAGCGCGATTTATATAGTAGACTTACTATATACATATACTTATTAATTCAAGTACGAATAATATAACTTATAATATAAATATAAATGTATGTATAGGCATGCCCCACTCCCTCTCCACCCCTCTCACTTCCACTCTCGACTGTTTCCCGTCCAATCCAATGCACACTGCTCAATCTCAATATCGCCTTCGTTTCACATCGTTAGGAGTCATCGTCTGTTTTAGCAAAGAGATTCATAAAAGAGTATGAATTGGATTGTGTGTATGTTTGAGCTGTGAGTATAGCACACTTGTCACACTGTCACCCACTTTGCGCCTGCTCAAGTTGCTTTGATATCAGCTAGGTACACATACATACACCCATATATGGACACTTATACACACACATGTACACTCGTGTGCATTATACTGTGTTCCAATAGAATACAACTGGATAAAACACACAATATAATCATCCTATATGTAAGGTTTATGCTTATCAATTCGTTACCCCCCATTGCTGTTGTTGAGCTATGCTTAAGCCTATCCATATCGTCGATAGGTTGGCTGTATCGGTCTCGGTAACGGTATATGTGCGATAAGCAGGCCAAGTAATGTTCTATAATAGATAAATTTATCGCTCATCAAGCGAAGCGCAGCAAATTAAAAACAAATGCGGGTTAAGGCAACAGACTTTACTTCGATTGTTTTGCTGGGCTGTATTCTATTCCATATCTAATGGGCACACAGTGCCATGATGATCAGTTATCGATGCAGGTATAATCTTGAGCCGTAACTAATTTTGTACTCTGGTTATCGCTCAGATACGTTTTTGATTATACTACAAAAAGGAGATACACGCCTAGTTATAAAACTATCGGATGTATGCGTCATTATCATCATAATCAGCATTATATGCTCGTAATTAAATCATGGACACTTGATGATAAGCGCACCCTAATGGTAATTAAAGCATAATGGGAGCCCCAGACGAGTCACCAGGCAAAAGCGAAATTGGTATGCAAATATTGAGTAATTGTGAGTGGAGCACGTAACACAGCCAAGGAATGTGTGTTTGTGTGTGCTAGTGTGTATCGGTATTTGTGTGTGTATAATGAGAATATCAGCAGAAATCGTATTCATAATTATGTACTTATATTTACGTCTATGTGTGTGTGTTTGCCGAAAATAGAACAAGTAGAAAAACAGAGTAAGCGGCACGGAATGTGAAGCGGGTAAATAAAAAATAAAAGTTACAATAAAAAGTTAACTATTGATAGAATTTTCATTGTCAGCGCTAGAAAAAACCGGAATAAGTTATAAGACTTGACACATGAGTTTATTTCAATATATATTATTATCTGATACATTTATTTGATGTTCTTGCGAACTTCGTTGGATATCATGATTATTTAATTAAGGAAACTGTACCGGGTCCTATCGTATCTCAGTTCAGTTTTTATACCCTTCGACCATTGAAAATGGTCAAAAAAGTGTATACCAACTTTGTGCATATGTATGTAACAAGCAAAAGGAGGCGTGGGAGACCCCACAAAATATATATATTCTTGCTCAGGATCACTAGCCAGGTCGATTAAGCCATGTCTGTCTGTCCACCCACCGCCCCCTGCAAATCAATAATTTAATCTTTAAAGTTGTTTTATAAGCGACATATACAAGATACAACATTTTTTCAATCCGATCGGACAACTAACACTGACGTTATTAAACAAAAACCTTGTTCGCTATGATTTTGTATAGACCCGCAAGTTGTGACGTCATTGCAATGCTCATGTAAAAAAGAAAAGGAAAGAGAATGCGAGCGCGTAGCGCCAGCTGTTGCTCTTCTTCTTCTGTTTTATGCACACGCATTCAAACGTACACACATCTATACATTTGTCTTTGGACAATGAAATGCTGAATGCATATACACGTATTCATATGCACCCGTTATGAAGGCTTACACGTTACGATATTTATATTAAGAAGTAGTATAGTACAATTATTGACTCTTTACGTTTCAAAAATGGTCGAAGGGTATCCCACTTCCGCGTGCCGCTCGACTGTTGCTCTTGTTTTTTTCGTCTACTCTGAAGGTGTTTGCCTAGAGTTGCACATCACGTACTTGACAATACCGGACATGTTGTATTTATGTATGTGCTCTAACGTCGCCACCACCTAGTTCACAGAATCTTCATGGCGCATTCCTGTCCGCAACGCAAACTTGTCTGCAGTTTAAGAAGAAACTTGGCTAACATGCTTTTTATTGCTGCACGCAACTTAAGTTATAGTTTTCAACATAAACAATGTTATTCAATTCCGCAATATTCTATATCACTAGAATAGGAACGATCGGAGGATATAGGAACGGTAAAGGTATAAATCTTCGGCCTTCTTTCTGGTTGTTTCCTAGCTAGTTTCGATTTAATCCTGTATCTGAAAAGATAAGTTAGAAGCCGGCAGTGGGATACCCTTACATGTATGCAGCTGAAGCATATCAGCAATACCGGAAGGGCACTAAACTTTGGAAGGAGGGATAGATATTTAAGTCAGCTAAGTACATACATATGTATGTACATATATGTTGAACCCAGAAAGTTATATCTCTTATAAGTTGATATCCATCGAAAATTTGAAATAAACTTCATCTGCGTATGGTACTGAGCAACATTTATATGTATATAGAACTAAAGTCAAAAGTTGTAAAGGGTATGCTAAGGTCCTGCAATATAAAAAATCTGTATATAGAATCGTAAAATCAAATCCTTTTTCTTCTTGTGCAATTTTTCAGATACATAACGGTCAGATCTATGATAAAGAAACGTTGTTGCGTTCCTTGCTGGCGGCTATGTCGCCGCATTCATTTATACCACAATATTGGCGGGAGGAACGGAGCTGTGTGATCTTCTTCACGGATGATTTCGAGGTGGCCGAGCGCATACAGCAGCTGGGGCGTCACGCACAGCTTCCGGATGGCTTCCGTCTGATGCCGCGAGTGCGCAGCGGTATACCACTGGTAACAATCGATGATGAGATGAAGGCAAAACTAAAGCTGGTCATGTCCAAGAGGTACAACGAGCAGACCAAGGCACTCGATCTGTCAAGGTTTCATACCGATGCGGATCTGAAGCCGATCTTCTGTCCACTATTTCGTGTGGGCGTAATGGCTGTGGCACTCGATATAATCAGCGAGTATATACCCAATCTGGAGGCAATCAATCTCAATGACAACCAAATGTCCACCATGGAAGCGTTCAAAGGAGCCGACAAGCGACTGCCGCATCTGAAGATACTCTACCTGGGCGATAATAAGGTGAGTCATTATCTCCTCTTTCACTTTTCTCTACTTGTTCGCTTATTTGTTTCGTTTTGGGCACAGCTTACCTCGTTGGCGCATCTAATGGTCTTTCGTCATTTGCCAATTGTCGAGCTGGTCTTGCGCAATAATCCGTGCCGTCTGCGCTACAAGGATTCCCAGCAATATGTCAGGTATACTATGGTCTAAACATCGGTTTCTCTCCACTGTCAATCTTAACGAGAGATGGCAGCACAGCGCAGTCAATAGCGGCAGCAGCAGTAACAGCAGGAGGAGGAGTGAATCCTCGCCGTGGGAGATGTGGGAACTCTGGGCTAAATGGGCTGATGGATCCCGCATCTTATCGACAATCTTTTTGTTTCCCTTAACTGATTTGATTTTCTGTTCTGCTGTATTGTCTTTGCTGCGTGCTGTTTACGAAAACTGACCTTGCAGTTTCGAATTCCTATACATTCCCCTTCGGCCTATACATATACTTTATATCTCAAAGCATTGAAGGAAAGCAAATGCATTTTATTTTGTTCACTCAAAATTGCTAGAAAAGATAAGGCAACTGAAATAGGAATCGAGTGTTTGGCAGTGCAACAAAAGAAAAAAATAAAATTTAAACTGAAAAAAAAGCTAAAAAATAAAATTTAAAAAAAAAAAAAAAAAATTAAAATAAAATTAAAAACAAACTCCAAACAAATCGCATCGTGCCTGTGCAAAGCTAAAGTCACAAATAATGAACAACTGCAATGCTTTCGACAAAACGCAACACTGAACAGAACACACGCACACAACATAAACGTACCACTCACGACCGCGTGTCGCAGTTCCACTATGCAGGCAGGCAGGCAAACAAACTGCCATACAAAGCAACCTATATGAGTGCAAGCGCATGCACTGTGTGCGCACCAACGCAAACGCACGCACTCACGCACGCATTGCACACACGCACACACACACGCGCACGCACGCGCCTGAGGCCGTCTCCAATTTTTATTGTGAGGCGTTGCTAATGTTTTATCAGAATTTGCGCAGTGTCGTTGTTGTTGTTGTGTTGCTGTTGTTGCACTTGTGGTAGCGTCAGAATTTGCTGATGTCGGCTTTATTTGAGATGGATGCGCACGCCGGACATATAAAAAATGCATCGGCAATACAGAGAGACACTCACTCACACAGACACAGGCACAGACAGAGCTACACACGTTGACTCTTACCTACCTATAGCAGAACAATAACGAAAGCAAAACCATAACGATACTAGTTGAACGGACACTCACACACATTAACGTATAAAGAAATGTTATCAAACACACGCACACAATATGCTGGTAAGAAAATCAAATTATGTTCTATATACATATAAGATATTATCCATCTTATATTTGTGATGGGAGGTGGGCTTGTGTTTTGCCTGCTCCCGAAGCGACCAACAACAACAAACAACACGAAACAAAACGAAACCAAACGAAACATACCTGCAAAATGACAATGTTATTGAAAGTGTTGCAGCAGCCAGCTTGGCAAGCGACTTTGTGTGGAGTTCTTTAACGAAAAAATAAAGAAAAAAAAAATAGAAAAAAAGAAAAAGAAGAAAATAAAAAAAAAACAAGAAAAAAAGCACTCTTCCAACGCTCAATTCCCTTATTTATTGAGATTCGTAGGCTCTTTATATGAATGCATCTGCTTGTTCAATCGCAGCAACTACGAAAATGTGGTTAGAAGGAGTCCTTAGTTCGAAATGATATTGAAATGACATTGAAAGGCCGGAGAATGAAAGAGTTCGAGATAGCAAAGATGATCCAGGCGTGCAGACACAGCCAATACGAGTAATGTGTGCGTATATGTAAGTGTGTTGCCACAGATACACATACGCACACATCATTTTATAAATTAATAATTTGTACACATACACAAACACATGCAGTACATGTGTGTGTATGTATGGCTAACCACAACACGATACTAATGCCACATTAAAAATCGGCGGCAAATCCAACTGCGAAAACTATTTACAGCGAAGTACGACGGAAGTTTCCCAAGTTGATGAAATTGGTAAGTGCTGCAAGTGATGCATACACAAATTCATTTATAACTCTACTACTCTTTGCTCCCTTTCGATGTGTTTCGTTTCGTTCAATAATGAGTTAAAGTTCGAATCAACATTAACAAAAACAAAGAACATAAACTACGGAAAGAGAGTTAATCGTATATAATGTAAAGTTCGAATCAACATTAACAAAAACAAAGAACATAAACTACGGAAAGAGAGTTAATCGTATTTAATGTGTGTTGATAATCTATTCGTGCATTATTCACCCAATTCTCAACCCCAATCGACCATCTAGGACGGAGAAGCATTAACGCCACAAACACACTTCGATATGAATGAGTCCCCCGTGCTACCGCCAGGGAAGGCTTCGTTCTTGTGCGATAGCGCCGGAGCGGAGGTTGTGCGCCAATTCCTGGAGCAATATTTCAACATATTCGATTCAGATAACCGTCAGCCACTGTTGGATGCCTACCATGAGCACGCCCTGCTATCCATGTCCATGCCCAATGTGAGTCAGGCGGGCAGGTGAGTAAAGAGAAGTGTATTAAGGGAAGATTTTCGTCTTCTCCATTGAAGAAATACAAATAAGAAGATAACCTGGCTTTAACAATATAAAATATATACGTTAATGTATATATAAATATATGTATATAGAATATAATAGACATACATTCTTTTGCAGGTTGAACAGTTTCTGGAAATTTAACCGCAATTTACGTCGCATTGTGAGCAGCGAGCGCGATGATCTACGCACGCGCCTGCTGAAGAGCGGCCGATTGGCCTGCGTGTCCACACTGGATGAGTGGCCTCGCACGCTGCACGAGCGTCGCACCTTCACCGTTGATTTGACCATCTTTACTGTGAGTACATTGAGCACACCAGATGCTATCTATGTATGTATATGCTATCTAACTGGCACCTGCCTCCCTTTTCAGCCGCAAATGATTGTTTTCACCATAACGGGACTGTTTAAGGAAATAACTGGAGACCCCGATAGCGGCACACCCATTTCAATGCAGAGCTACGAGCTGCGCCATTTCATGCGCACTTTTGTGGTGGTGCCCCAGAACTCGGGCTTCTGCATTCGCAACGAGACGATATTCATTACAAGTGCCTCAACGGAGCAGACGCGCGAGTTCAAGCGTTCGCAGCATCAGCCAGCGCCGGGCGCAGCTGGAACTGTGATAACACCGAACAGGAGCGGCGCAGTCAATGTAGATACATCATCGCTACAAAGTCGTCTTCAACAGGGTCACGGACCGACGGGAGCAGTTGCTCTGCTGCCCTCGCCGTCGACACAGTCAAGTATGGTAGCAACCGTAGAGTCGGTGGCTGCGGTTGCAGCGGGTGCTGGAACAGAGGCTGCACGGATGCAAATGGTGCAAGCGATGTGCGCGCATAGTCAAATGAATGTAGAGTGGAGCCGCAAGTGAGTAGACCATTCCACCTTCCCCTGCCTAACCACTACCATATATATCTGATGTATAGATATATATAATTCAATAACAATGATCTCTTAACGCGCTTGCAGATGCCTTGAAGAGACGAATTGGGATTTCAATCACGCCGCCTTTGTGTTCAACAAACTGTTCAAGGAAAATAAAATACCGCCAGAGGCCTTTGTCAAATGAAGCGGCCTAATCAACATCTGCAACAACAACAGCAGCAACAACAATTAAATTTAAATAGCAAAATGTAATAAAAAAAATCAGAAGACATCAAGCTATTGTGTCGTATATTCTTCTATTGTATCATCGTTTGTTCATAAGCTTATGTTTGTTCAATCCACATGCATGCTTACACTTACACACACCTATATGGTATACTTACCCCTAAGCATACATTTAAGGCGTTTACCCTAATAAGCGTAAAACACACAAACACACGCAATGACACATAGGTTAATGAATGCATATTGTTAATATTAGGTTTTTCACACTATATTAATTTATCTCTTAAGTTAAACGCTTTTCTCCATTTCACGCTTCGGCAACGTTTCACGTCTGAATTAAAGTTTGTTATCAGATATGATTACATGCCCAGTTAATGGTTATAATGCATCGTCAGACATTGCCGGAGTCCGCAAGGTCCACAAATCGATTGTCTTAGCCTTATAGACCAATTCTTCTTATATATATATGTATATATATATATATATATATATATATATATATATATATAAACGCAGATATCTAAATTAAATAAATAAAGAGAAATGAAATCGAAATCAAAAAAGATTTTAAATTGTAAAAAATATACATTAGAAATTGTTCGAACTCATTATGTACTAAATAAACAATTGTTTCTTTACATCGCTATGGCATAAACACACAAACGAAATAAGTTATTAAACAAACATAACAATAGTGTATTTAGGAAAGAACCACCACGACCACAAACATTTACATAGGTGTATGTACCATATATATAAGCTTAACACTTTTCATAGTAATAAATCACAGCAAATTACATGGCAATGTAATGAAGAAGTCCTTTTATTTCAATTTCAATATAAGCTGGAGCACAACTTTACTTATAAGGGGTTGGGGTCCTGGGGGGTGGTGTTAATAGAATTGTCGGTAAAGGTTAAATAGCTGCCTACATCTCCGATTTTTTTTAAATTTTTTTTCACTGATAGGACTATATTTATCATGAATTTAGGTGAAAGAATTATTTGGCGGTCGCTTCTAGTTTTTTTTTAATTGAATTTTGAAAATAATTAATTTTACATGTATTTTGTTGTTGGCTAATTCTGAGTAAAACGTCACAACGATGCGCACTGTGTCCCACAAGCGATTTAATTCAAACGAAATGTTGTTCATACACAAAAATATATTATATTGTGAGTTCCCTACTGGGTGAGAATTTCGGAGCATGAAACGAGAAGTCGTTGGTCGAAAAACTGGCGTCAACGAAGATGTTAAATAGCTCATATACTTTCAGATAATCACATGTGTGAGGCAAAGAAATTTTTGAAGGGTTCTGGAAAAGAGCGTTCTGGAAATCGCGCGCGCGATTTTATTTTTTCAAAAATTTTTCGCCTGCGGCACACTTTTTCTAAGCACTTAGTTTTCATTCCAAATGAATCGGTTTGTAGGACACTGTACCGTCACAAAATGTTGCAGGCAGACTGGCGCCTTGCACAAAATGGCAACAACAAAATACATGTAAATTTAATTATTTTCAAAATTCAATTAAAAAAAACTAGAAGCGACCGCCAAATAATTCGTTCACCTAAATTCATGACAAATATAGTCCTATCAGTGAAAAAAATTTTTAAAAAAATCGGAGATGTAGGCAGCTATTTAACCTTTACCGAATTGTCTATAGCCTTGGTAAAGTCATTGTTTACAACGCATCTAAAGGTACCTCTCCGATATATATTTTTTGAAAACCAGTTCAAGCACTGATTTCTTTTAAACGTAATGGGAAACTTAAATGTAACTAATTTAAAACTTTTTTTATGTGTCTAGTTTGACTTAAAAATATTGATCGAATTTTTTTGAAAAAAAGACCATAATAATCGGTTTTCTTAATTTGATTACAGATGGGTCTTTTTTATATAGGTAAAACAATTATGTCATCTAATTTGGTAAAGGTTATAGCGTCTAAGATATTGGTTTTCATGCGGACGGATAGATGGACATGACGATGCTGATTTAAAAAAGTTTATGGGTTCGGCTTTTTCTGCCTGACACATACAATTTCGGCACAAAGTTATTATACCCTTTAGGTTAGCGGGTATAAAACTCTGCAAAAATCTGAAAAGCCGAGCTAAATAAGCCAGATTTCCAGAAATGCTGATTTGGCAACACTGTTGCTACGCATGTTACACATTTTCTCTCACTTCTTTGGTGAAAAAAACAACTGTTAAATAAATTTCAATTGCCTTCAATGGAAATGCGAAATGTCGCACAATCGACGGGCACTTTCAGCGAAAGATAGCGGCATGTAGTTTTTTTAACAATTCGTTTTTTCTCCCTTGCGCCGCAGCAATTTTCCAAAATGTACATACCGCCCGGGGAGGGCTCCAAAGTAAGCCCGTTTTTTTTTAGTTTTTCTTATATTTTTAAGAAAAAGACTTTTTAAAAACAAAATTTTAAGCTAGGTAGGGAGGGAGGGATGTGCGGAAAAAGGCGTTTTAAACAACAGTGTACTAAAGGAGTGGACACCACTGTAGGTGTGTGATCGTTGAACTGCTTGCCAATCTTTCAAGCAGTGTTGGTTTCGCAGCAATAACCGGAAGTACTGAGTTTCGTCTAGCAATAGCGACATGCGACAGATGGCGCTACCAAACAGATTTCACGTGATTTCTCAGATTTCCACTTCTTTATTGAGAAATAATGGTCAATAATATGTATACTTACTTTGTTTTATTTTTTATTTATTATTTTTCCTGAACGGATACGCCCTGCCCCACCACCCTAAAATATGGCAAGAATGTCCAATTGGATTTAGGTTAATTTATTGTTATTTAAATGTTGTTAGGGCACATTACTTTTTATTCTAGTTCCTACTTTGGGTAGTTGGGTGCCTGTGCTGTTGTTGTTGTTGGATATTTGAATATATTTAGACGTTATTTAGTGGTCCACCTTGGTTATGTGAGGAAATTATGGAGACAGGCAGCTTTACAGGTCTATGGAGCAATCCTTGACCATCACCTTGGTGTGTGTTTGTGTGTGTGTAAACAATCATTTGAATACCCTTTCTTTGGCCGGCCCAAACAAAAGGAGGCAAAACAAAAAGCTTTTCTAGTTTCCTGGCCACAGCTGGCAATAGGATAGCAGCCGGCACAGGCGGCTGGGCAAGCAACTGGTCAGCCGGGCTAGGTTCGAAATGATCAACTGATCCGTTCCAGTCGCTGCTGTCAGTGCGGGGTGTGAAGCCCTGCCTGCGCAGCATCCCACAGGCGCAGGCAGGCAGAGGTTCCCATTGCTGGCCTGGCAGCTGTCTCGGTACGAGGATCTTAAGATCTAAACAATGGAAGCTTATTTCTATGCCGGACCAGGACCAGCTACGAGATGAGGAGGCTGACGGACATTGCCTGTCAGCGCTTTTGTCATTCATAACTAGCCAAAAATCAAATATTCTTTTCTTCCAATTGCCGAAAAGGAAAACGAGTCGAGGTAGTTATAACGGTCAGCGAAGTTTCCATACACTTATGGACATAGATACTTTTGTACATACATATGTATGCACACATAAAAAGACACAAATGTCGGGGAATGAACTGGACTCTTCAAAAGCCTTGTCCAGCACTACTTTTGTATTAACCGGCACTGTACATAGAATTACCAACACACACAGGCACACACATACATATGTGTTCACGCAGTATCCACATGTATTTGCATGCATGTACGTAATGTATATACTTGTTTGTGGGTGTGTGTGTGGAGTTGAAGCGCCAGCCAACCAAGTGTCGTTAAGCTGCACTCACTCAGACACTCGCCCTCCCACTCGCACTTGCACTCACACTGGCACTCGTACTCCCGTAATTGCACTCCCACTCTATGTCTGTCCCTGTTTCGCCACATATGCTGCATACACACACACACACAACAGAGAGAGGCATTGCACATGCACGTGCTTCTTTGCTTTTTGCCTTTTGCTTTTGCACTGCTTGCAATTGCACTTTGCTGTTGTTGTTGCTGTTGTCCGATTGGACACTGTATTGTTGTTGCCCACAAAATGGCCGTTGGGTTTGTGTTTGCTTTTCTGCCTTTTTGCTTTGCCTATGATTGTTGCTGTACCCCATTCTTGATGTTGTTGTTGTTCTTGCACAAAAAGCGTAGTAGAAAACGTAGTAGGCGCCAGTGTCAGAGCGGCAATTGTCAGGGCTAAGAAGAGCGCTCAAGCACTGCTTGCAAGCAGTGCTTGTGCGCTCTCTCTTTCTCTGTCGCTCTATCGCTCTCCCACTGCTGCCTGCCTGGCTCTGGGGCCTGAGAGACTTTCTGTTAGGCTGGCGCTCTCTTCCACGCCCAATCATAGTCCCCTTGTTGTTGTTGTTGTTGCCGAGCTTAGTGTATTTCGCTGTGCGTTTCACGCTTTGTTTTGTGTGTATTTTCGATATGAGCACTTAAATTTGTTGCGCATCTGCTGAACACACACACACACAAACACAGAAGAACAACTGCTGCCACTGTTGTTGCATTTTCTCTTCATTTTGTGCGTAAATTAATTGAAAATGGAAGTGAATAGTAGTGAAAAAGGCAGTAGAAGTAGTAAAATAGTAGCAAAGCGCTGAATAAGGGTGTTCACACATACGTACACACACGCACATCAGCTTAAACAGTATTAAATTTATTTGCATTTGACTCTCTTTCGGGACAGTAGGGGCAGTCAGGACAGTGGGTAGGACCTGGTGGCATTGCCTGACAAAAGTCAATGATCGCACGGCTGTCGGGACTGCAAATATGCGAACAGTCGCACTGGGAGGGGAACAACAGAAGGATGAGAAGGGGAGGCAACGAGAACGTAAAATCGCAATCAAGCGCTAAGGATCAGCGCTGTCGCACTCGCAGTGGGGATCGGGGACCGTCCCATAATCCGGCTGTCGCAGGATCAGAACACGCAGAGGATTCGCTCGTTCACTCGGAACATTTTCGGCAATTACCGAAAAATAAAGAAGCGAATTAATGCCAAGCGCACAACGCAGCGAAAGAGTGAGACAGACTGATTGCGGCACGAGGAGGTAGGGGGGGAAGGGAGACCCGAAAACTCACACACTCGGGACACGGCAAGACTGCAAGACTGAAAAAAGGAGCCCACAAAACATACACAGAATTTGCACCTGTCCAGAGACAACAACAAGACGAAAAGATGGCGGAGGACGAGGAGGAGGAAGAAGGCGAAGAAGAAGCAAAGGAAGCAGCAGCAGCAGCCCAAGCAACGGGACAACAGCCGGGCCCAGTAAAAGGTAAACGAAATTAAGGATAAGCAGTGCAAGGATCAAGCAGGCAAGGCGCGAGCATTGAGCAGAGGGAGAGCGGCGCAGGGAACGGGGAGAGCCGCGCGTGCCAATTCGGGACCCACTAAAAATTCCAACTTAATTTCGCGAAAGGTGCGCGCCGCTGCCTCTGCTGCTGCTCCTGCCGTTGCCTCGGTCGGTGTCGCCGTCGCTGCTTCAGTCTGCTGTCTGCTCCCCTCATTACCCGCTGACAGTGCAGCTTGTGGGTTTTCCCATTCCATTCTTATTCCCGTTGTCAGTGCCGGTTCGCAGTTACCTGATCATGCTCCCTTCCCCCTCTCCTTACCCTCATCTTCCTGCTTTTTCTTTGCTGACTTTGTCTAAGCTGTGCGTGCCGCCTGCTTTTTGTTCGCTCATTTCTCCTTTCCCTCCTCGTTGCCCCTTTTCCTCTTTTCTCCGCTTGCGCGGCGTCTCATTGTTATGCATTTTAAATATGAATTTTTTATTACCACCAGACATGCAACGCCTTGCATCACCGTCAACAGAGTGGCGTCCTCATCTCCTCTCCCATCCTTATCCCCATCCTCGTCCTGTCGATGGCATCGGCGATCCTCGTTGTCCTTTGTTGTCCCACTAAATGTTCGTTAATTCGCGGCGTTAATGAGCATGAGCGCCCAGGGCGCTCAACACTTGGGTGGGCCACACCGGCTACGACTTCGTATTCGTCGCCAGCTCCGACTTAGGCTGCAGATGTCCAGACCCGACGCTCGATCGATTCCCCCTCCCTTGTAGACTGGATGCCATTGCAAGTGCAATTAAAGCTGCTATCGCTTGCCCAGCTCCCATTCCCTTTACCCCTTTCCATCTATTCGCATCCCTCCCAAGTAATTGTGATTAACACTCAGCGGTAATTAATTGAGTGCATCGAAAGGGCATCACTAGTCGCCAACACTTGCCTAATTCGTTTATGAAAGCAGCGTGAGGAGAGGGGGGAGGGTAAAACTGCAGTGCTTCCATGAACTGAGCGGGACCAAATCCGCTTGGTAGCAGAGGGATAGCCGCAGCGCAGTAAGCACAGTTGCCAGTTACTAAGGAAAACTTGCGATGATTACTTATTAAATGGTTTACTCCAGGCCTGTAGCTAGGTGTACGGCGCACATGGGCCCCTGCCAGCTAAGGACACATGTCTACCAAAAAACAAAATATATATAACATGAACAGAAAAAATATATAAAATTTACAAAATGTTTGTAATATAAATGAAGGCACTTTATGGGTCGCCTCCTCCTGCCTGTTATATTCTGCTCTATGGGTAATGAGTTTGGTGGCCAGGTCAGCCTTTTTCCGAACAAGTCTGTCAATTTTTATTTTGTAAAGCCTAAATTAATTGCTAACTGTCCGGAATTTTATTGCTCACATTTGATTTTTTGATATAGTTTTATTTTTAATATATTTTTAATGTAGTTCTACTTTAAATCGACATGCAATCATACGATTAATACAAATCTTTATCCTGGGGTTTCGATTTGATTTTTAATCCACATCACACAAACATGATCAAGTAACAAATATTTCAGCAATACTTGCAAATATTGCCTTATTTAGATTCACTTTAAACATATATAAATTTAATTTAAAAATATCTATATAGCATTCGAAATTACGTAAATTTACAAATTTAGGAAATGATAGTCTTTTTTAATCAAAAACCTATTTTTCTTTTTTCCTTCTTGTCGATCCGTTATTTTTTTCCGTTTTTGCTTATACTTGTTTGTGTGGTGTAGCTGACAACACTGGGAATAAGTATAATAATTGCGAGTCACAATGCGACAAGAAGGATTGACTGGCAATATTAACAATCGATAATAAAACATAACGAAAAAAAGGTTTCTCAAAAACTTTTTTTAATACTGCCTGTAAAAAAATACGAGAAAAGAGGCTATCTCATTAGTATTAAGTTTCGTATTTTTGTGATATGATTCACAAACTGAATATACACATTGTTCCAAGGCAAGGCAATTGCAGTAGGATCCCCCGACAAGTATTCCACAAGGGCCCCCGAGAACGTTGCTGCGGTACTGTTTTACTTTGTTGGGATTTTCGCTGTCGCACTTTCTTGTTTAGTATTTTCCTTTTCGCCTTTCTGCTTACTTTGTGATAATTCGCATTTATTTTCTCTCTTTCGTATTATCAACTTTTGCACCTTCATCCTTGTATCATATTTGCGTTCCTTTGCCGAACTTCTTGCCTAAGAGGTTTCAATAATCAGTGCTCGACCTTCGAGATTATGTATTTGAACTGGGCAATTAGTTCAGAAAATCGCTTTCTAATCGTTTTCACTTTTAAAGATATCATAATTGTTTTGTTCACATTAAATAAAATAAATACAGCATAGGAATTTTTCCGCATCCACACTTATTTGGGGGTTTACTTTTGATTTTTTATTCTTGAAAATATTCTAAAATGTTTCGTAATTAATGAGCTATATGACACTTAAGACAATAATACGATATCTTTACACTCACCAAACTGTTTCTTAAATAACTTCTGTCTACATATGCTTTTAATAAGCTTACAGGAGTGAAAGAGGGTGTGGGTGCTTGGACATACTTGACCTGCGTGCATCAATAAAAGGTACTGCCACCAAATGTAATATTCCTAGCTCTTATTTTTTTTAGCGATTTTTCTTCAAAGTTTTCTCGACCAAATGCGCATGGATTCTTTTTGCGATCTTGGGTCGTTTTGTGACTAACATTGCCTTCTGATCCCCAATCCCCTGGATCGGTTTATTCTTTGTTATTCCACTCTTATAAATAGATCGTTTTTCGGTATTTATTTACTACAAGTATCTTTATTATTTGAATCTAAATTCTAATCTTTATCTGTTATCTCAATCTTGTTTACTTTTACTCCAATTATTTTTATTTATAAGTAATAATTGTATTTTTCGCTGACTTAAATAAATAACTAAATAAAACTACCGAGAAAGCTACGTCGAGTGTCCTCGACAGTGATATACCCACTAGCCATCTGCCAAAACGATTTGTTTAACGTATTAAATTTTGCATACTTTGCAGAGAGCGGCTTGGAATTTAGTATTTCTTTAAAGAGATTTCTTAAATAACTTCTGTGTTAACTATTCGATCATAACGAAAATTTCGTTGATAGGTATTATGTTAACCAAAAATTACTTACACTGCATTTTTGATTTAACGGAGCGTAGCCAAAATTTAAAATATTTAGAGGTATTTTCATATTTTTCGTAGTCCTAGATCTTGATTTTCAAACGAACGGACAGAAAGAAAGACATAGCTATATTGACACTGTTGGTGATGATTTGTGGGGTATGCCACGCCTCCTTCTGCCTGTTACATACATTTTCAGTTGGAACAAAGTCATTATACCTTTCTTCTCTATGGGCAGCGGGTATAAAAGAATGTCCTCTTTATGAATGATTGTCATTTATTTTCATTAGAGCCGTGTTCCCGTTTTGAACTCTTTTTGTGTACAATTTCGTTTTTGTGCATCCTCATTTTCGTATTTATTTAGTTACTTTTCAATACATTTTGTGCTTGTGAGGCGTTGTGTGCCTCTTCCCTTCCGCCGTGAAACTGTTGTCAGGCAGCGCTTATCGCATATTGTGCCCTAATTGATCTAGGCCTCCGATCTCCATTCTCCACTAATAATCCGTTGGGCTCAAATTGCTTTATCACTCGTCGATGTCGATGTACATATTAATTATGGCGTCCCCTTTATATTGAGCGCGTGCGGTAACTTACGTCCCTGATTGCCCCCGTTCACCTGTCTATCGTCTGATTCCCCTCCCCTCCTCCCTTCAGGCCTACTTGCAATAATTGGACGATCCCTAGTTTCAATTTCGTGGACTCATTCAGCGGCAGCTGGTCCCCACTCTCCAATCTTGGCCCTTGCCATACTAGCATATTCAAGTATCATACACTCCTACACCAAGTCTTACACACAAAGTCTACACAGCAAGGGTACACACCAAGGGTACTCTCGAAACTCTACACTCCAAGCACATGCTTTACAAGCTTTCTTTCACATTTTCAATTACATTAAGTTCAAACTCTTTCCTTCAAACTCTAACTTCACTACTTTCTACTTCCGTCTCTCTTCACTCTCCACTCTTATGTTACTTTCTAGGTCTCCACTCCATTCTGTACACCTATCACAAAGTACTTCCCACTCTTAACTTCTCAGTCTCCACTCGCCATTTCTCACTCTTCACTCTAGAGTTGTCATCTTGCAGCTTTCATGACATTGCAGCACATTCTACACTCTGGACACGCGCATGTATCCACGCGCTCAACCCCTTGCTGCTCCCGATTTTGCAATCACAACACATTAAGCGCTCATTAAGACGCAGGCACACAATGAAAGCGCAGCCTCAACAATGACAACAACGAAGAGAGGAGCAGGGACCAGAGAGAACCAAAGAGACGGAGAGAGGAGCGAGTGTAGTGAGGGAAGGGGAGGGGAAAGAAGAGAGCGCAGTGCAAAAGATCAGATTGCATCAATTGCCTCAAGCCTGAGCACGTGCTCATAAGGCGGCTGCATCGCGATTCGATGAGAAGCTGCAGCAAGGGTTGTCCCCGTTATTTTTGCCACGGCTGCTGTTGCAGTCGAGCCAGACGGCGCTGCTGGGGCACGCACTGCTGCACTTTTTTGCAAGATGCAACTCAGTGTTGATGTCTGCGCCCTCTGTCCTTGCCTTTGCGTCTGCTGCTGCTGATGTTGTTGTTGTTGTTGCTGTTGTTGATATCATAATTATGCGTAAACTGGCGCAGGGATCAAGTTGCAGCGCCTTCGCTTCTCTGACTTTGGCTGCTGCCTTAAGCATCGTTGTTTCTGTTGCTTTCCACTTCTGCCCTTGACCCCCTGCACTTTTGCCCCTGCAGGCTGCAGCGATGCACCTCTTTTCGTCGCCTCATAAAAGAGAGTCGAAAACCAATATCAGTTGGAAAAAAGCCGCGCTACCGTTAACCGTTAACAGCCGAAGGGGTCGCGACACTCCTCCCTTTTGCCTTCGCACTCTCTCTCTATCTCTCTCCTTCGCTCACTTGACTCGTGGCAAGTTGCGCAGGTGCAGCTGACGTTGATGATGACGTTGGTGAGTAAACGTGGCCCCTCCCCGTGGTCTCTTTTCCACCTCCCGCGTGGCGGTGTTCACTTTCCTTACTTACTGCCCTAGCCAGGCTCACTTTCTTAGCAGGAAACTGAGAAGGGAGGGGAGAGGTGGCAGGACTTTCATGAAGCACTCACTTTTTTTTGCAGCTCCCCCCCGTATGGCATCTAATAAACTGCACGCCATCGCCTTGCCTCGTTCTCCCTCTCTCTCTCTTACTCTCTCTCTATCTCTTCCACTTTCTCTCTCACACCCTCTCTCTCTCTGACTGCCCCTGCTGGTTGCATGAGATTAGCATCATCCAATCAGCCGCGTGCCAGTCGACAGCGTTAAACAAATATTCATAATATAAGCAGCACCCATTAAAAGCGCATTGAGGTCATGCCCCCTTCGGGACTTTTCCGCTGATCGATAACGATAACGATAGCACCAACAGAGTAACAGCGGCACTTTCAGCACTCGCAGTAAGCTCACGCAATACCGATACCTTCTACCTATTTAGCAAATAGGGAGCATTATTTTAGATTATACTACTAGCGGTATCTTAAATGGAATCACACTGAGAGGCAAAGTGGTACCTTATTTTGTAATATAATAACATGGTGCATAAGTACTGCAGAAGATTTGTACTTTAAGAACAGGGAAGCGTCTTTCGAATATCAGGCTCATTTTGTAAATGATTCGATAATCATGCTCTTTTCTGGCTAGGGGATTTAATGAAGAATGAGACATCTGCAACCATACGTGTATAAACCATATACATATAACATACTTATATTCTACATTATATCTATGTATATATTCTGTCCGTTTGTCTCTCTGTAGATGTGTCCGTCTGTCTGTCGTTCTGTTTTTCTGTAGGTGTTTATGTATGTCTGCCTGTTTATTTTTCTTTCTGTCCCTCCCTCTGTGTGTCTGTCTTTCTCTCTGTGTCTGTTTGTCTGTCTGTCTGTCTCTGTCTGTCTGTAGGTCTTTCTGTCAGCCAGTCTGTCTTTTTGTCTGTCCTTTTATCTGTCGGCATGTCTGTCTTTCTGCCTGCCTGACTTAACGAACTCGATTCACGATTTTTTGCATCAATACTTGTAATTACTTGAAACAGTTTTCATCATTTTTACAATTTAAGCACGCCCTTACCCGCTTCTTTAAATTGGGAAATGACTATTCGAGCACTACTTTAAAGCTGCAATGTAAAACTCAATAACCTAAATTGTCAGTCACAAATGCAAGTGCCTAAGCAAGGATGTTTGTTGTTAACATCGGACAATAATTAAGGACGATATTTAGAAGTCCGCTAGAATTTGCTTACTTTAGTAAACCCAAATTATGCCAGAAGAGATGACTTACAAAAACTGCTTTAGCTAACAAAGATCTACAGAGCTACATCATGCCATCTTTTATTCCGTACTTTACTTTGCCTTGTGAAGAATTGTCTTTCGTATTTGCTTACGTGTTTAACATGCTGTGCAGGCTTGCAAGTAAAATATTGCAAATATACAGGGTGGGCGATCTACACGTGACCCGTGTGATCCGTAAATAAAATTGTTAAGGAAAAGACAATTTGTTATTTTTTTGCACATGCATTTATTATAATTCAAGGAGAATAATATTATTAACATTTAAAATATTATTTGGCTCAAGTGCTCGCCTTTTTCCCCGATGACGAAATTTGCTCTTTTTTCGGAATTTTTCATCACTTTCTCGAGCGTAGCTTTAGGTATCGCCGCTATTTCGCGTTCGATGTTCGCCTTGAGTTGAGTCAAAGTCCTTGGCTTGTTGATGTACAATTTTGATTTCAATAATCCCCACAAATAAAAGTCGGGTGGCGTCAGATCGGGCGAACCAGAAGTTACGCGTTTGCTTTCTACGCACAATTGGCATCAAAAAAATCGGTTATCATGGCTCGATATCGGTCGCCATTGACGGTAACATAAGTAGCTTCGATTGATCATCCAGGTGGAGTGATAACTGCACACATGGTTAATGACTACTTAAAATGAAGAATCAGAAGTGGTATGACGTTTGTCGATTTGACAATGTATGTCAACGTTATTAAGAGTCACATTTAGATGTTCCACCCTGTACAAGTAAATTAATATACAAATACATAAACAAATAAATATACAAATAAACATACAAATAAATATACTCCAGCACAGCTTTTAAAGCAGTTACATAGCCAACAAGTCGGTACACAGTTTATATATATAATAGATAGATATAATAGATATGCGAATAATTGTTGAAAGAACCCGTGTTGTACACTCCTCGCCAGCTTTAGTTCATTGCGTCATTTCTTAGGTTGGAGTTGCAACATTGAATAAGCTGAACATTTGACAACCGATGGACTTGTTCTCATATAGGTTTAGGCAATTAAACTTTTACCTTTTCAAACTACCATATTTCTAAAGGAAAAGTTATTTTTATTGATTCAAACTACAAAAATGGTTGGGAATAATAATACTTTTAGAATCTATTAATCTTTGCCTTATTAAACATGTATATCGTCAAAGATATTATTGTAAACAGGCACCGTGTGACAACAGTATTCGTAGTTGCACTCGGGAAAGCGGGAGATCATGAATAACTCGTTCATCAACGCCTATGGCAACAGTCCAGTTTCTGCAATAATAACATATCTTATGTCAATAGGAGGTAATATTGTTAAGTTCTTGGGTGACTTGAATTAGCTTTCTATATGATTTTCTGCAGAAAATGAAAAGAATGTTATGGGATAACTATGAATTAAGGAGCTGAACGAGATCTCATCTCTCTCTAGCAAATATCGCTACAATATAGTCGATATAAGTGATATTTCAGAAGAGTTTCTTTGCCTGGAGCTGCAGAAAATGAATAGAATCTAATGGGATAACTATGAATTAAGGAGCTGAACGAGTTCTCATCTTTCTATAGGAAATTTCCCTACAATATAGTCTATATATGTAAGTGATATATCAGAAGATAACTGAATGTAATGGCAACTCTAGTCCACTTAACCGAACTCAGCTTCCACTTGGACCTTGACCTTCGCGCTGACGTCATCAGGAAGCAAGGGAGGCAAGGAGGGGGCAAGGAATCAAGGAAGCAACGGGAAAGGCAAAGTTGGGATTACCGAAAAATGTTGGCAAACATTTTTTACGCACTTTCCAGAGCGACGACGGCACGGGACACAAACGGGAGAGTGCTTAGTACACGAGACAGGGTAGCGGAGAAGGGGCACACGCAGAGTTGTCGTTACATCGTGAGGGTTGTAATCTAATGAAATAATAATAATAAAAAGAAAACGCACACAACAATGCCGCCATCTCGTGGTGAAGGGTGCGTAGTTGCAGAGTGAAGGAGGGGTTCGGGAGAGGGAGACAGAGAGGAGGGTGAGCAGGGCGACGCACTGCCACAGTCCGTTTATCAACTGCGAGCTGCTGCTGCTACTGCTGCAACAGCGCGTAACGGAACTCTCGACGCACTTTCAGCCTCCTTGCCCCACACACCCCCTCCATACTCCCCCTCTATCACTGTCTTTCCACCTACTTCATCTTCTTCGCTTCTGTCTTATGCTCCGTCGCCATGTCAAGCAGGATTTGGGTGGTGGTTGCTCCAACTTAACGTTTTGCGCTTTTACGGCGCTGGTGGTGGCTACAAGAATGTGCAGAGGCAGAGAAGGGGGAGGGATGTATTAGTGGATGGGCGGGGTGCAACTGGCATCGAATTCCGATTTTGGAATACGAATCCCAACTACGCACTGCAATCGGCCAATCGGGGTGGGTGGTTGCTTTTTAAAGGATCTCTGGCCCGGCGCCGCATACGGGACAGCTATGACGGCGCGGGGCAGGGACGCAGGCAGGGGCAGGAACGGGTAGAGAGGCAGTGAGGCAACGAGGCAGTGCCACCAGGGTAACGCCGGCTGTACGCATTCCGAGCGCACGCATTCTCATCTAGTTTGCCCCCTGTTGCTATTCCTGTTCCTGGGGTGGAAAAACTACCGAATTTCGAAACGGGACGCGCAAATTTCGAGAAAGGGAAACGGCAACGTAAACGGGAATGTCTTTAAAATATTGCGCTCTCTGCTTATGAGTGTGTGTGTGTGTGTGTGTGTGTGTGTGTGTGTGTGTGTGTGTGTGTGTGTGTGTGTGTGTGTGTGTGTGTGTGTGTGTGTGTATGTGTGAGTAGTGTTTGCTTGGCAGCAAAACAACGGCACACAGTGCCAACTGTTTCGGGGTGCGCAACAGATTTAGCAAGGCGTCGTTAATAGAAGAATCACAAAAAACTAGCCAGGAAACTGCTACCAGAAGGCTCCGCAAGGTCATAGAGAGAGAGAGAGAGAGAGAGAGAGAGAGAGAGAGAGAGAGAGAGAGAGAGAAAGAGAGAGAGTGAGAGAGCAATAATACTATGATACAATAGTTCTCGTGCGGTGTGGCTTAGACTTACCGGAGACTAACTCAGCTATAACTACGAAAACAAGTCGAACGCTACAGTCAGGTGCTGACAATAATTTTTAAATTTTTTGGTACTCAACATATTTAATTAGAACATTTTTACAAACTTTGCCGAATTTTGCACAAATCCGACAGTTGCGTATATACGCCGAATACGGCAATTGATGTGTGTGAGAGCGGGACGCCGATACATAAATGTGCAAATCCAAACATGCATGTATCGGCGTCCCGCTCTTACATTCGTGTACATTGATTGTCTTAACTATTGCATAAAAAAATGAAATTTATTTTGGGAAAATAATTTATTGATATTTTATTAAATAATTTAAGATTTGGGTAGCCGGCGTAGTTTTACTTTTAGTTTTGAAGAATAAAAAAAAACAAAAATAAGTAATTAAAATAAAAAATTCGCATCAGCCGCCCCACAGGACTCGAAACTCACGCACGCTCACACACATTCTCTATGAATTGCCGTGCGCCACTCTAACCACTAAGCCACTGCCTCATTTGTTATTCGATTGGCAAAGTTGCATTCTGAGCTGGCAATTCTGTTACCATAATATGCAAATAAAAACTTTTGTGTAATGCTGTGTGTCCGACGCTAGATTCGAACTTCGGTATGATGCGTAAATTAGGTCTTAATATACGCATAAGTATACGTTCAAATTGAGTTTAATTTGGATCATATCTCACTTATTAGGCCATGGATTTTAAAAAAATTCATGGACTACTGTGTTTGTCGGAACGCAAATGTGCGTAACAGGCAGAAGGAGGCATCTCCGACCCCATAAACTATATATATTCTGAATCAGTATCAACAGCCGAGTCGATTGAGCCATGTCTGTCTGTCCGTCTGTCTGTCTGTCCGTCTGTCCGTCTGTCCGTCTGTCTGTCTGTATGAACACCTGGATCTCAGAAACTATAAGAGCTAGAGTCTTCAAATTTTATCACAACATCCGTGTATGTTGCAGTGTTTCAAAGTTTTTTTGAAATTCGGCCACGCTCCTTCCGGCCTCTGTAAATCAGTAATAACAATTTAATATACACAGTATATACCCAACAACCAAAGTTGTACATCTCACATGACAAATACATTGCCACGGGCGTTTTCTGAAAATTTCATTTAAATCGGACTAAAAATAAGCGAGATATGATCCGAATTAAACTCAATTTGAACGTATACTTATGCGTATATTAAGACCTAATTTACGCATCATACCGAAGTTCGAATCGTCGGACACACAGCATTTTACAAAACTTTTTATTTGCATAGAATGGTAACAGAATTAGCTTAGAATGCAACTTTGCCGAACGATCAACAATTGAGGCAGTGGCTTAGTGGTTAGAGTGGCGGACAGCGGTTCTGCGTGCGGGAGTTCGTGTCCCATGCGCGGCCGGCTGGTGCAACTTTTTATTTTAATTACTTTTTTTTGGTTATTTTTTATTCTTATAAGCTTAAAGGAAAACTACAGTTATTTAAGTAAATATCAATAAAAATATTTTTCAAAAATTAAATCTCATGTTTTTTTTTTGCAATATTTAAGACAATCAATAAGTTACGAATGTTAGAGCGGGACGCCGATACATGAATGTCTGCATTTGCACATTTATGTTTCGGCGTCCCGCTCTAACACATTCGGCAAAGTTTATAAAAGTTTTCTACTTAATTAAATATGTTGCGTACCAAAAAATTTAAAAACTACTGTTATGTTGTTGTTTAGATTGTTCAATAGAAAAGAAAGAAAAAAAGGAAAACTCGTCACACATTACATTGTTCGCGGCAGGAATCGAACCCGAGCACTATCAACATCTTTGGTCTTTGTATCCGGCATACACTCCACTAAGCTACTGTACAACTTCACATTAATTTATTGTCCTCTCGCTCTATCTAATGCTTATACTTCATGTCTATTCGCTTTTGCATTGTTTATGTGTTTTTCTTTCGTCTGTCAAATGAATTAAATAATAAGAATATAAAATTTATATTTATAAATTTTTCCAAATAAAGCAGAATTTTCATATAAATAACGGAATAATAATCCATGGCCTTCTACAGTCAGCACCTGACTGTTCGACTGGTTTTTAGTCCGGTTTAAATAAAATTTTCAGAAAGCGCCCGTGGAAAGTTATTTGTCATGTGAGATGTACAACTTTTGTTGTTGGGTGTATAATGTGTATATTAAATTGTTATTACTGATTTACAGAGGCGGGAAGGGGTGTGGCCAAATTTCAAAAAACTTTGAGACACTGCAACATACACGTATGTTGTCACAAAATTTGAAGACTCTAGCTCTTATAGTTTCTGAGATCCAGGTGTTCATACAGACAGACAGACGGACAGACAGACATGGCTCAATCGACTCGGCTGTTGATAGTGATTCGGAATATATATAGTTTATGGAGTCGGAGACCGCCTTCTGCCTGTTACGCACATTTGCGTTCCGACAAACACAGTAGACCATGAATTTTTTAAAAATCCATGGCCTAAAAAATGAAAAATATCTAAATATTGCACGCGAATCAAGTTTATTTCAGATTTCAGCACTGTAGATCGACAAAAAACAAAATTCCAAGTGTAATTTAAGGGCAAGACTGTAAATTTTTAGTAAAAACAATGACTCACTACGTCCAAATGACTTCTGAAAATTCATTAAAATAGAAGTAACCTAAAATCATTATTTTTGATATAATTCCTCAAAGTATGCAATATAAGTTATCCAAGCTATTCTCAAATATAAGACAGATGTAGCTAAATCAACTCATAGTTATAATACGCGTCTTTCCTTAAGAGAACATTTTAAAACATCAAAACCTAAACCACATATAACCAAGTTGATCGATGTTTTAAACGGCACATCAAAATATATATAAACTATCAGTAAAAATTAATCAATAATTGTCTCTTAAATGAGTTCCCCTTTGTTTCCAATTAAAGGATCTCTTTATGTTTTGACGGTAGTCTACAAAACTCAACCTGAAATGCAGTGAAGGATAAGGAAATGGAGCAAATATATTTACCACGCACGAGTAGTTTGTGCCCATGAAGTTGTTTATAGAAAAATTTGGGGCTCTCCACTTAAGAATGCAGAATTAGCCATAAAACGTTTTCGCAACGAATTGCCAGATGTGGCCAATCTGCAAGGCAAAATTGCCAATGTTGCCCCCACATATACTGGTGCGGTAGACAGGAAGTCATAACTAGGGGATATGGCAAACGAAATACAAAACTAAAACAGAAACAGAGAAACAGAAACTTAAGACGAGCCAACGAGGCAACGAGGCACTCTTTTGGTGCTCCTGGAGAAGTGCACTTGGCCAGCTTAGCTGAGCTGAGCTCGCACATTCTTTGCCACGTGGCCGCAGATAAATCCTTGAGCAGATTCAGCTTCAGATTGCGCCACGTCGGGCATTTGCCGAAATCCAGAAATAAAACTCAAGCTATGTCAACAATGCCAGTTGCCGTGTGGTCGCACAGCGAACACCCTCACTTGGCAAAGAAAGAAATGTACAAGACAAAAGTGAGAAAATAATCGCGATAATCAAACAAGATAGATTATATGTGTGTATGAACGAGTACTGAAGGTGCTTGCCTGTATGTGTAGTATCCTATATAATCCTGTCTAAGAAAGCAATTCAGTATTTTTTAACAAAAGGAATAGCATGATCGATTCATAACATAGTCGATTCTTCGGAGGTCTCGTGCGTATAAATCCGCAAAATACTGCTGGTTAAGAAGATATTCCTTAAGGGATTTCAGTAGAAAGAACACTAACCAATAACAATATCATTTGGTATACGCTGCAGTTCTTATGGTTGCTGAAGGAACCACAATATAATCTACAGATAAATCGTTTATATATTATTTACCCACACATCACTGATATAATATGTTAAAGCATTTCCACAGATACTTAACAGACTTTTTTGGTATATATCATATGATATATTCCGCAGTTGTTGGTACCGATTTAATAAACAAAAGTAATGTTTAATCGCAACCGGAAGTGGTCGCTGCATTGATATGTTGCACATAAAGAGGCAGAAGCACAGCAATGGGGCAGGGGCAAGGGCAGGGCAGGGTATATGCAAATCGTTGAGAAAACCCGTGCAAAGGCGAGGGAAAAACTCAACAGTCAGAGGCTACGGCAGCAAAGGAGCACTCAAATACACTCGCAGACACTCGAACACACACACACACACTGGCACATTCATTTATAGACAGGCAGCTGAATTTTCCAGAGAGTCGCTGCCTCAGCCGGCGTCGCTGTCGTTGGCAGCGGCAGCGATTGCGACTGCGGCCGCTTTGCCACCCTTGTTGTCAGTGCCAACGAGAGTTTTCCTCGCATTTTCGATTTCCTCGCTTCGCGTTTGCTTTTTATCTTGTTTTTGCTTTGCTCTGTGCCGTGTGCATATGTTTGAGTGTGTATGTTAAGTGTGAGTGTGTGTGTGTGTGTGTGCCTCTTTTCGTGACAAACATGAAATGAAAACTCGCTTTTCACGCGCTCACCCTCGACCACCCTTTTCCGATTTCGATTTCGATTCCGATTTCAGCTCGGCTCCGTCTCCGACTTAGACACGCCGCATACAGTGGCCTCTCTGTCGGCAGTGCAGCAGCGCAACGTCAATGTCAACGACATAGTTGCCGTCGCTGTCGCAGTCGCAGTCTCAGTCGACAAATAGCAGAACAATTCACATGGAAAATATTCGGTTATCCGTTCGAAACATTTCTTTTTAGCGAAGGCGCAGACAGGTCAGCGCAGCGACTACAGTGCCTGCCAAATGTATGCGCCAAGCATGAAAAATATATGTCACATGTTTTTTGTCTTCTCCTGAACAAAACTTACTCAACTTTTTTTATTTTTATTTTTTTTATTTAATTATGCAAAGTTAACTTTGATATACAAAAAAGGTTACTCCATTATTATTTACAAAAAACAGCTAATGCATATTTACAGAAGGACCCTTCAGTCTTATTTAATAAGTGTAAATTGTTAAATTGTTACTTATGTTCATTAATGATCTAAAATATTTCCGACACATAAATTGTTATTTACTGTTTCTTACTTTTGCCTTATTACTTCCTTAAGTGATACAATGTACGTATGTACGAGTATTCTACAATTAGATTTACAAAGAATAGGTTCGCATGGGTATTTCTTAGGTCATTTCAGGCTGTTATCAACCTCAAAGCAACTAAATCATACCATCCCTGGTAAGGAAGCTATCCATAATCAAGTAAAAGAAGTGCCACAAATAGTATAAATGTGATTATTCGTATAAGTGATAAGAATAAGAATAAAAAGTAGAATTGGTGGTATTAAAATTGTGAGTTGTATAAGTGGTAGTCCCAAAAAAAGTTATTGTCAGAGTAGTACAATCAGTACTAATAGTAGAACTGTATTGTGGTAGTGGTATTTTATTTCTTAGCAGGGATATTACCAGAACTATTAGTAGTAGCTGTAGCTATTTGTAGAAGTAGAATTATTGCAGTATTTTTAATGGTAGTAGTAGCAGTAAAAGCAGTAAAATAAGTAGTAGTGGAAGTAGTAGGAGTAGAAGTAATATGAGTAGTAGTAGCAGTCGTAGGAGTGGTAGCCCCAACAAATAGTATTTTAAGAGCATTCGTAGTTTTGCAGTGTATGTAGAATTTACAGAATTTATATATTTAATATTAGTAGACTTAAGGAATGTTTGTGTTACTATGAGAAATATTAATAGCATAAATAAGTAATGTTGATTGTGCTAAAACTATTAGTAGTGTCAATGCTTTAAGTATTTACAGTAATAAGCGTAGTGTATGGGGTAAGCATAAGAGTGTTAAATTTTTCAGTATATTTTTGTAATATTTTAGAAAATTTTTTTTATGTTTTTAGTAGTAGAGCTACTAGAGCTGCAATGATGGGTGTATTATAAGAAACAATTACTTCTTCAATAATTATACATATATCATTATATATAGTATTTACATGAGTTATATCTTAATTAAAAGATATTCACACATCAATTGGCCAGCAACACTCATACCAATCGTGTTGTCCACTGTCCTCTTTACACTATCCACCCACTGCTACAAGGCACTGTGACACTGCCTAAGCCAACAAAAGCAGCAGCAACAATAACAACAGCCGCACGAGGCAGCGCGCCTGCAAAGCGACTCCGACGGACGGATAAACTGCCGGATAGACGCCGCTCACACGCTCACACAGTCACTCGCACACACACTTACTCACACGTGTCAGCCATTTTGGTTTCACGCCGCAAGAGCAATAACGAAACAACAACAACAAGTCGCATTACTTTCACTGTTTTTCTGGATAGGAAAAACGCGACAGGCGTCGGCGACGGCAACGGAAACGACTGAGCGCAGCGGCAGCAGCGCTGCCATCGTCTGCGTGAGTTTTCCATAGAGAATTTTCATTGAAACGTTTCGGTGTCGCCAGTTTACTCGTCGCCGTGCCGCGCGTTCGTTCGTTAGTTCGTTCGTCTCTCACACAGCTACACAGCTCTCGCATCCGCCAAGCCGCAACGCAAAGCAAAGCAAACAGCAGAGAAAAGTAAAAAAAAAAAAAAAAAAAAGAAAAAACGACAAACTGAACCTGAAACCGAAACCAAAAACCAAAATCCAAAACCCAAAACCGAACTGATACAGAATCAGAAACCGAATCCGCATCCGAATTAGTTTTAGAATCCGGAGAATACGAAACGAACGCATCGTTAGTTCTTTTTTATATTTTGTCTGGTGAAAAAGTGGAAAGTGAGCGAAAAGCAAAAGGGAGAATAAAGTGAGTGAGTCGCATTCGGTAAAGCGATGGCGATATCAGCAAACCGATGCCGATAACACGGTTTTACAATATACACGATTGAAAAGAACAAGCAGAGGCAGAAGAGAAGCACAAAACAAAAAACGAAAGAACTCGGAAAGAACAAAAAAATAGAGAAGAAAAAGAAAACCAATATAAAAACGAAAACGGATTTTCCAGGTTTTCTTCAACAGCAGCGGCGGGTCCAACGCGCTGATGACGTCGCTGCCGACGGCGGCGTCGGCGTCGGCGTCGGCATCGGCGTCTTACGCACTCGGCATGCAGTACGCACTCTCGCAGCTCGCCGCTGCTATCTCGCTCGCACACTTACTACGCATCGCGCGAGCATCGCTCGTCCTTCCCCTGCCCTCTCTCACTCCACAGTCCTCTCTCTCTCCCATTGCCTAGACCCGCTTCCGCCTGCGCGCTCTCTCCCTCTCTCTCTTTTTATCTCTAATTCCCATTCTTTCTCTATCTCCCTCTATCTTACTGCCCTGTAGCGATTGCGATTCCGCTTCTTTTTGTCACCTACACAGCAAAAGGAAAATTGAAAAGAAACGACGAAATAAAGAAGAAAATCGATAAATGTCCAACTCGAAAATGAATTTCCAAACTATTTTTCCTATGTGCTCCGTATCTCTCTCTCTCTCTCTCTCTCTCTCTCTCTCTCTCTTGCACACACTCTCTCTCTCCCTCTGTCCCTGTCATAAAATCAATCGAATTAAAGAGCAACTCGCCTCGCTGCGTTTATCAACACTGCATTTGCTGTATTTATTGACGCAGTGTGGCGAGGGGTGCAGGAGGAAGGGTGGCGGTAGGGGGGCGTTTTCTTAAATCAAGATAGCATTCGCCAGGGAGAACAAAAAGGAAGGGAATAGGGCCAAGAAACAGAGCAGAAAATGGGAAAGCCAAGAAAGAAAACTCACATAAATTTCCATCACACTTTTCAAACGTCAGATTCAATTTCAATTTTTTCAACAGCAACAACAACAACAGCTACAAAAATTTGTCCAAAATAAAAATCCAAAAAGTATTTAATCTCAACAAAATCCCAAACCGAGCAAGTTTTCTATCCCTCTCACATTTGTCGTTTCCGCACAATCTTTTTTGTTTTGCTTATCTTTCGGCTCATTACTTAAATTCGATTCCCTTGAATGACTAGAATGTGTATATATATACACATATATATACATACATAGATAGATAGCTAGCGAGACATATATATTTTAGATAGATTATCCTATATCCGATTTTCGACTTCAACATCCTCGTCCATCATCTAAATCTGAAGTGCATCCTATGATAGAATAGAACAAAAGCAGCAACAACAACAACAACAAGAACAATAAAAACAGAAGAAGAAGGAAGAGGAGGAAGGAAGGAGGAATAAGAATCACAACAGAGTAAGGGAAGCAAGTAGAAAGGGCAAGGTAACAAGAGAAAACAAAGAAACAGAAGCAGCAGCAGAAAAAGTTACGCAGTGCCAAAAGACAGACGGACAGAGAGACAGAGACAAAGAGAGAGAAAGAACAAAGAAATAGTAAACTGAGGAAGACTAGATTCGATACTACCCAGTCTCAAGTCCCCAGATCCCAGTCGCCAATTTAACTTGCCCATAACTCACAAACCACAGGTGCTTTCCATTTCATATACATACATATACCAGGATTAACCCACGATCGCTCCATCGGATCTGCCATAACCCAATGAAACTTGGAAAGCTGCAGCCTGCAATCGCTTAGCCGAGACCGTCGCCAACGACAGTCATAAGCCAATCAACCCGATCACAGACAATCAGCTTGCTGGAACCGCATCTGTAAGTATCATGGACAAATATTCCCCCTATATGACATGATTATCTTCGATCGTGCTTGTCTTTTATGCGGGAAACTTTGTCCTTTCCTTTCCCCTATAAAAAAATTGCCATCTTGAGATTGTTGCATCTCTTTGTTGCGCCTCGTTCATATATACAATCCCTTATCGGGTGTTGATAAGTAATATTTAGATCCCTGTGTATAACATACATCCATCGTTAAAGATCATATGTATTTAAGAATTTTTATCTAAGAGGAACTTTGGTAATGCATTACAACACTGATGTGTAGAATTGATACATAAATCAACTTTTCCCCGATTTTATTGTATATTGGCAACATTATCAATACTATAAATCAATAATCAATTTCTTTCTATTCTTTCTCAGTATAAATAGCGGATTTAATGTTTAAATCAGCTTTTTTTCCGGTCAGACCTGTCGGTTTTTAACCTAGCTTCAGAGAATTCTTTCTGTCAGGAATTCTGTCCTTTATCTTAAATAATACGTATTTTTTTAATTAAATTCATATTGAAATTGCTCTTTAAATCGGCGTACAACCTAATATCTTTCGATTCTATTTTTGATAATGTCCAACTAACAAATATTTCAGAAATCTTGGCTTATATTGCCATATTTTTATTAGAACTATTTTCAAAATATAATGAAACATTAAAAAGTTTATCGGTAGAGCTTGAGAAATTACATGAATCCACAACCCTATTGGCCTTTTTTTTGTCATTCTTTACTCTTGTCTTGCCGTTTTTCCGTTTTTTTATATCATAGTCTATACTTTTTTAGTAACGGATAGCTGACAGCACTGTACTAAAAACTAAATCTGAGATAAAGAACAACCACAACCTCTCTTACAATGTACACGCTTGCCGCGGTCTTGATGTCATACTAATTTCTATAACCCAGAATGGTATCATACCTTTGTGCTAACCAATGCTGTATTATAGAGGCTGAAGGTATATGTATTTATACATGTATATAAATTGATATATATTGGTATATACATTAGTATATAATTGTATACAGACAAGTATATATACTAATTATATATATCTCTAAACAGCGCCAATTGCCGAGATGATTTAGATCTCTGATTTCAGAGATTTCTTACAATAGCTAAGACCATCACGCAGATCAAGGATGTTTCAAACTCTTTCATTGAAAATTTTTTATGTCCACTATAATGATCAGTATCTAAATAGTTTCTTAACAGTTTATTGCCTCCGAATAATGTGAAACAAGCTATTTAAGAAATTATTGTAATGGGTTTACAGATTTTAAAAGCACTGCCTGTAAATATGCAGTGATAATTCGTTGCATATATAATAAATGACAACCATCGTCTGTGATATACCTGTAACCTCCTGACCAGATCGATTTCTTAAATGTAGTGCTTCTTTGTTCAGCTTATTTTCTGTTGCATACTTTGCAGTGATTGGGAATCAGTACCTCTCTAAAATAATTTCTTAAATAACTTTTATCGCAACCGAAATCATTTATGCGTTGTTAGTTATTGTGTTAACCAAATATGAACTGTCTATGAGGTTTTCAGACAGACAGACGAACAGACGGACACTTCGACTAAATCGACTTGTCTGTTGATGCTGATTCAGAATAGCTATTGGTGTCTGCCACGCCTCCTTCTGCCTGCTACATGCCCCCTCTGCCCTATGGGTTAGCGGGTATCGGAACAACAGCAACAACAAAGTGCTGTCTGCACTTTTATCTAATCTCGCTGGGAATTGCGAGTTCCCGCAGTCGTAGTCGCAGTCAACGTCGCATTTCGCCTATTTTCGAATCGTTTCGGGAATCGCGCCTATTTTAAATGTCGAGACGAATGAAAGGGGGATCGTCTGTGCGCCCACTGGGCACCCCTTGTTGCCCCTGCTGGCCTGTCTGTGGCACGACTAAATATAATGCATTCTTAAGTGTGGCACGGCACTTCGGGCCACACATTACACACCACGGCCGCCTCCCCGTCCCACCCCACGCTCCACACAGACTCCGACGCGTTGACATGGAAACGCAAAAAAGAAAAGAAAAAAAAAGTTTTTGAATCAATTTGAAAGTTCAACAGCCGCGCCAGAGGGCAGGGGGGAAGAGGGGGAAGAGGGGGAAGAGAGATAGAGGGAGGGAGGGACTCTTAAATAAGGAAGAGGGAGAAGAAGTCATAGATAGAGGGAGACTGACGTAAAATTAGATTACTTTTGCTGGGGCCGCGCATTCCACAGACGCGGAAATGGTCACCGCACAGCAGTTTTCCCCCTTCGCCCATCTCCCCTGCCCACCCGCCTAGCTACTGCCATGCATCAGCTGTGCTAAGATCGGCAGCTGGCAGCGTCAACTGTACCGCAGAAGCTGCCAAGCTGCCAAGGCGGTTGTCCTTGAGCCAGACACGCTCGTCGGCGCGTCCTTTTCACCAGCAGCAGCTTCTGCGTTCTCTCCCTGCCTCCCTTCCTCTCCATCTCCTTCTCTCTCTGCAGCTGTCTTTATCTAAATTATATAACAAGACAAGACACTAGGTACTAGTTCTATGGCGCCCCTCTTCCCTATCCCTATCCCTCCTTACGCTGATGTGGCCCGTTTCAGCTTATTGAATTACTTGCCTGCTCTGTGTCTGTCTGTCAGTGTATGTGTGTGAGTGTGTGTTCGCTCCATTTGCTTTCTCGCTGCCAATTGTTCAATTGTTTAATGTCCTGTTCTCAGCCGTGCCTCGCTGGCTGGTTGCCAACTGGTCCTGTTTCAGGTTTTAGCTCGTCTCCTCTCCCCCCCCCCCTCTACCCTTCACTGCTTACCTCCTCTGATCTCCTTGTCCTCACTTTATTCTTCCTGCGTGTGAACAAACACGGCACACGCACGAGACAGAGATACGCATCAGGCCTCCATCTCTCTCTCTCAATTCATCTCTCTAACTCTATCTCTCTTCCTATCTCTCTCCCTATATCGAACTCTTTTTCTATCTCTTTTTCTCGTCTAATCTTTTTTCCCTTTTTCTATCTCTTTCTTTTTCTCTTTCTATCTTTCACTCTCTCTTTCTTTCTGCGTACCTCCTGGCTCTCATTCGTTACCTGTTTGTGTTCCTCAATCATACTCCTTAATCCTTTTTTTCTCTCTCTCCATTCGCCTTTTCCGATCAATCGCCGAAGTTGGCGTTGTCATTGCCGCTGTTTGCCCAGTCGCCATTTTGTCATTCCTTCATACACACACACACACATAATTACTTGCATTTCACAATTTACATTGCACCCACTCACACACTCACAAGGGGAGCAGTAAGCACAGCCATTCGCAAAAGCCTATGTAATGAAACCTTCGGTCTCACTCACTCACACACACGCACGTGCAGTAGACGTCAGCCTGAGCCGTACAAATTTCCATAGCATACATTGCAGGGTTGCTACCGGCTGCACTTGCTGCGCGCGCCATTTTTGTGTTGCACTTGTTGTGCCAACCAACACACAGAGCAACATACACACACAGATAAACACACTTTCACCACATTAACCCTTGTGCAGTGCGCTGCGACTGCGACTGCAGCTGAAGGCAGCGCTGCTTTGGCTGCCTCTCATTCGCCACTGCTGCTGCTGGTGGCATATGCAAATTGCACGCCCACAGGCCGACTAGAGGCAACCCTCGTCCCCACCCCTCTCCCTGTTTCCGGCCTAAACCACTGTTGACCTGCTCCTTGCCCCGTGCCCCTTTACCACTGGAGAACAAAGCCCTCAATTGACGAGAGGCAGACAGAGGCTGCTGCAACTGGCCGAGCTGCCACTGTTGGTGCGGCTACAACCCCCTTAGCAAGCTGACCTTTAACCCCCGTGCAAGCAAGATGCATTTTTCGCAAGCGCAACAAATAACAAAAAAGGCTTGAAAAACTTTGCGACGTTAATTGGATTGTCGCTTGCGCTCGCTCGCCTTCCTATCCCTCTGTCCCTCCTTCCTTCCCTTCCTCGCTCTCTCTCCTTCTTTCACGCTCTCTCTCTCACGCACGCACGCAGGACTCGTCGCACCCCTCGCCAATTAAACGTCAATTAATGTCACCTTCAACAAATGCAATTGCAGTTGTGGTGGCAACAACAGCAACAAGTCTGTGCAGGGGGCAGCGAAAAGGCAGGGGAAGAAACACCGGGGGCAGGCGCAGTGGCGGCTGATTCTGTTTTGATTCCGACGCGTGCGTCGAGCGAGCGAGGGAGACAAGATAAGACAAGGTCCATGCAGATGTAAGTGCGAGAGAGTGCAGCTGCAGTTGCACATGCAACAAGTTGCCAGCAATTTTGCACGTGTGTCTCTTTAACGGGGCCTGCCTGTTCGTTTGTATGTGTGTGTGTTTGTTTTGTACAAATAAGAGAAAGCAGCACTCTCTAATTCTTTCACTTTTATCTGCCTCTCCCTCCTGCCATATGGCCAAAACTGAAGGCAAACATAACTCCATCAAGCCAAATGGAGGTATTTCTCCCCAACCGAAGGGCAACCGAGATAAAAATACTTTTATGCGACTTGGATTTATCATGTTATGCTTATGTACTATACGTGTATATGCTTTGTACTTTATGCTCAAGAGTTTCTAGATTTCTCAGTTATGTTGTATGTTGTATGAGGAAGACTTGTGAAGTCGATAAACTTATTTAGATTCAGGTATAAATAATAATGACGATCTGAATGCTACCCCTCACAAAAATAGTATATTAAGAAGAAAAACGTACAAAAATGAGAAAAAACAGACAAAAGAACAACTTGTAACTTTTTGATTTTAAAAAGGCTTAGAAATCATACATTTTTCAACTCATGAAATTTTTCATGCTCTATCGATGAGTTTCTCATGGTTCTTTTTATGTTGAAAACGTGCAAATTCGGAACATGGCAATTTTGAACGAATATTTCTGAATTATTTGTGCTTTGGACATATTTCATTTCTATGATCAAAATGGATACAGATTTGTATTTGAATTATGTGATTGCACGTCGATTAAAAGAACAATTACATTAAGAGAATATAAAAAAAACCGAGCAAGACTTCCGGAGATTCTTTACGGTTAGACGCAGGAATAAGAACAGATCTGTCTGTTTCTTAAGATATCTAAGATATATTCCATTTAGTTGTACGGTATCTGTATCTGTAAAGTTTATCATAAAATTATGACAGAGCATAGCTATAATGTTATAATGCACTTAATAGAGGATGCTATTTTTGTTTCTATTCTTTCAGTTGTTTCATTCAGATTTAGTGCGCTTTTAAAGCTTTGCACTAGTTGTATATTGCTTACATTTTTAAAATATAGTATATTAAGTTACTTTTGCATTTTTAATGTTGTCCATGACGAGTGCACCATCATATTGACTATTTGAAGACATGCCTTAAATCGTTTTAATTTTTTACTCAATCAGAGTAGGTTCTTCGTTATGAATTACACTAATATAGAACCACGATTATTACATTTGAAGAGTACAGTCAATCTATTAAAAATCAATCAAACACACATACACATATCTGCATAACATTACATATACATATGCGTAAGGAATTACTTGACTCACTGTATAAATTACATTGATTAAATATCACTCATTTTGAGTGACTCTTAGTGTAGCCCTTCATCCTTATAGATGATGTTTGCAGAAATATTTCGTTTATCAGTTTCGATGCAACTTGCTTTTTATGGCTGCACGCTGTATTCGTTTTTAAACAGTTCCAATTTAAGGGGGGAACTATTATTGTTTTAATCGATAGGTATATGGCCTTAGAATATCGTGCCAAAGTTTCAAAAGATAACACAGGCCCACAATAAAAAAAGTGTCATGATCTGGGTATGAGGAATATGCAGCTATATGTATTTTAGGTCGATGACTCTAAATCCGAGGTCAGAAATTCTCCATCACGTCTGAATTTCGACATAACTTCAAAAAACTGAAAAACCTTAAAATATCTCCCAAAAGATATAAAATCCTGATCTGGGCATGCGATATATGCTTTAATATGTATTTTGACCTTCGTAGTCCGAATCCGAAGTCAAAATTTACCCTAGACGTCCAAGTTTCGATTTAACCTCAAAATACTCGAAAAATTGTTGGAGCCCCATAAAATAATGGCTGGTCATGATCCGCTAGTGCGATATATGTTTATACATGTTTTTTGACATTCCAAATCCGAATCGGAAGTCAAAACGAGCCTATCACGTAATTCTCAAAATTGTGGAAGAGATTAATTCCGGAAATGACTGGCGCCGAGCTCGCCGAGTTTTTTTTTTTCTTGACCGCAAGATTTAAATGTCATTTTCTCGAAACCATGTTTTTCAAAATTGTGTGATATTGAATTATTGATTACTAGTGAACAGATTTTCATCATCTAGCATTTATTTAAAGAGCACAAAAATCGTTCTACCCAAACCAAAGATTTGAAAAAAAACATTTTTTAGATTTATTTGACTACAAATATAACAAAATTTCTTGTGAAAATCCTAATTATTTTGCGAAGCCTGTTTTAAAGGGTTATTTTTCGAATTTCGTAAAAATTGTAGTTCATCGACTATAGAAAACGCTCTCGAGTGAGAAAATGTTTGCTTTTTTGATTTCAAACTAAAATTGCGGCCAGCATCACTTACACAATTTACGATGTCGGCGGCGATATGATGTACAAGATCGTTGAAAAATTTGTTAAATTTCAGTTTTTACATTTGGACAAAGGTTTTTTTACCTCAGACATCACTGAAAATATATATTATATTGATTTGAAAATAACTGTCTCTATTTCCCTGCAGATCGACAGCAAAATGACCTTTATTTTCCGCCTCTCAAGGTAGTTCCGTCCTTAACCTTTATGTGTATTGTACAAATTTCAAATGATTTGGGGAAATACCTGAAGATATCATTGTTATCGCAATGGTAAATACCTATGTCCCAGGCCATCTATATTTCCTGTTGTATTATGTGCCTTAAGACACTTATAATGTATTGGGAATACTAACAACTAACAAAGATAATATTGCAGTAAGTAATAGAGGCCTTTTCCATATAGATAAAACACAAATAGAAATATAAATGGAAATGGACATTGATACAATGTAAAGGACGACCCCGGAAATGCCTTTATAAGTATATGTACATATTTACCAAAGGTATAGCCTATCATACATATATTTGCATACAGTGCATACCATAGTTGAAAGTCAGAGCTAAAGGGCCTCGTGCTCTTCATGTCATATCTTCATTTTCCATTAACTTCAGTGTCGTATCTGCATATGTATATGGAGAATATATCTACAAGTCGTTGCCTACATTTCTTATATATGACATATGATATACTCGTATATGTACAGATGTAACATATTTATGCGTAGGTTTGTATCTCTCTCTCCACTCCTCTCTCTCAACCTCTCTCCCTCTCTTTTCCCTTCTCTCTCTCTCTTTCTGTGTATGTCCTCCTGGTTCAGGTTCAGTTTGCCTCTACTCAAAGCATACACAGCTCGCCGTTCACTTCCTTTGCTGTTTCCTTCTTCCTTTTAGCGCTTAAGCGCCGTCGTCGTCGTCACATACATTTTTGGCAACGTCAGCGTCGACAGCGGCAGCGACGCAACGGCAAGGCAACATAATCCTGGCATCTGCTCTCACATTTACACTCGCACACACACACACACACGCTCGCTTGCCTGCCTCTGCGGCGAGCGTAGCCAAAGCTCCCGGTTCCAGTTCCTGGCGGCGCGCGCGCGCCCCGTTTCCTCAGCGACGTCTTGCTGTCGACGTTGACGTCGCTCTCTGAGTCGAAAACTGGCGAATTTTGAGTCGCAGCTTGCATGGCTGCTCAGGTGATGGAGCCTGCGTACAGCCCCCGATCTTGAATTTATAGTTAGTAGTATATACTTCACATATGTATATATACATATGTATTGTGTGTTAATGCATGTACATACATATGTGTGCACTATGCAAAGTAAGGAGTTCCCCATTCAAAGAGGGTCGTCTGTTTTGGGAAAGAAAACTAGACATTATATTATGCTATTGTTTGTTATTATTCTATCTATACAGAGGTTGAAACAGTTTATAATTTGTATCATTCGTAACGATCAATAAAGATATGCGATTTTTTGGCAAGTTTAGAAGAGCGAAAGGGTGTTCAACAAAATAAAAGAAAATATTCTATGCTTAAAAAATATTTATCATGTACCTATGAAGACATAAAAACAATTTTCAGTAATCGATCTCTCGAAAAAATATAAACCTTATTCATGTGTATACTATATTTACAATAATAATATAATAATATTTATTCATAATATAATATTTACTTATAAAACTGTTAGCATGAACTTTAAATATTGACTCGGAAATCGAGAAGGAAAATGAATTGTGTGAGATCCTCTGTAGGTAACATTAGGACTTTATATTAGAAACGTACATAATATATTAAGAATATTCATATTATGAATGTATTGTATTGATGATTATTAGTTATACTTTACTTACTATCCTCGTAAGTTGTTTTTTTCTTCGATTTATTCTATTATCTTGCTCAACTTATTTTTCTTTGCTTTACTTTTATCACTGTACTTCTATTTCATTACTTTACTTCTAGTTCTTTCTTTTACTTTACTTCAATTCCGTATTAATACTTTTATTACTCTACTCTACTTCTATTTTACTTCTTTCTATTTCCTTTGCTTGCTCTGCATTTAGTTGGCCCTTTATTCTTCCCACCCAAAGCTTTCGCAGAAACCGCTCAGTCTCACTCGAGTCGACTCCGTTTTGGCTGAGACGACGGCGCTCATTTCTTATTCCACTCACACTCATTGAATTTTCGGCAAAACACAGACGTTTTCACACACTCACACACACACACACACACACACACACAAATACAGTAAGAGGGGCATACACAAAAACATCGCATATTGCTTTTGTGTTGCGCTGTCTTTCGCTTGGCTGCGGTCGCGGTCGATGCTGCCGCTGCCGCTGCCTCTGCCTGGTGCCTGGTGGCCGCGGCTCTCTGCCTGCTGCCTGCCGCGACTCTTCGGTGTTTGCGTGTGTTTGTGTGTGTATGAGAGCATAGGAATTTCGGCTAAGGCGGCGCAGCAAGGCGAGCGCGTTGGCGGCCGAAAAGTATATTTGAGTGAAACTGTTAAGTGATAAATGTTACGCACTGCGCTGCTCTTCTCTCACTCTCTCGCTCACTCACACTCTACTCTGTTCTCTCTGAGCACTGGCTGTCTCTGGTGCGCTCTCGTTCGCTCATACTCAGGTCGGCGACGGTGCTGGTGCTGCCTGCGTCGCCGTCGCCGTCGCTGCCTGCCAGAATACCACATGAACGTCGCCGTCGGTCATTTTTGTATTTGGAAACACAATTCGGTTCCGTCATTTGTATTTGGAACGCCGCAGCAGAAAGAAGGTCGACTGAGACAATTATTGGCAAAATAATTTTCGGCAAAATTTCAAGAAAACACTCACACACTTACAGATACGCACACCGAAAACAAATAACGAAAAGAAAAACAAATCAATCATAGGAAAACAAATTTCGAATTAAATCGTAAATAAAAGTTAAATATGCATTAACGTGTCCGCTTTGTCGCCGCCGTCGCCGTCGTTGTTCATCATAGTTTTTTTTTTTGTTCCTCTCTCTCGTTTTCGTTTTGTTTGTTCGTGTTCTCTTTGATAGTGTGTTTTATTCTTCTTCCTCTGTTGAGAGAAAAATATAACAAAATACAACAAAACCAACAAAAACGCAAACATCTCAAAGTGATCTTGATCTGCTGTTGCTTCTTCATACGTTCGTTCGTTGCCAAAACGTAAGCAAAGAAAAATAAAAAATACGAGAAACATAAAAAAACATAAAACAAGCAAAAGGAGAAAAAGAGTGCGGGACACGCGCGATTCAAACAAAATCCGATCACAGTCTCCCTCTTCCGCTCCCCTTCCGACGCTCACTTTTTGTCTCTCTCTGTGTCTCTCACTCCCTCAACCCCCGCTACGACTAAAGCGAGCATAAAATAGAAAAGTAAAATCATTCAAAGCCAGCGACACACGCACACACACACACACATGCATTAATTAATGTATTTATATTTATATGCATAACGGAAATAGGCAAACCGTTAATTGTTGTACTTGTTTGTTACGTTTAATCGACTTCGTCAAATAATTAGCAACAGCTTGGCGAGGCAGCGCAGCGGCAGAGGCAGCAACGAATAGTTGTCGCGTTGGCGGGGCAGGGGCAGCAGCAGTTGGCATATTTTCCTGCCCGTTTGCGTGTATGCGCGTGTGTTAGCCGCCTCGCAGCATTCTGTGTTTTTGCTCCTCCTCCCCCACCCCCCACTACGTGACTGCGTTTGTTCCTTTTTTTTTTTTGTTTTTTATGTGTGCGACAAACTTGAGTTATTTTTACATAATTTTCAAGCAATTAAGTAGAGCAGATTACACGCGTATAAAGCAGGCAGAGCAGCAGCACAGGAGGACACAGAAAACACATCGCAGTCGTCGGCGACGGCAGCAGAGCGGAGCACTCGTGCGCTGCAAAGTCAAACACAGCAGATGCAAAACAAAAACAACTAGAAGCCAACGCACAAAATGCAAACACAATTTTTGAACATGCTCTGACATCATCTGCGCACAGAATTACAACAAAAGCACACAAACAGGCGCTGGCGCGACTTTATTACTATTTTTAAAAACACACACACGCACGCACAGCGAGAGAAGAAGAGAGGAGAGAACAGTAAATAATAATTGGCAAAGTGCAATGAACAAAAATGAAAACAAGCAAACAATTTTCAACATTTTTAGGCACATTCTTTTTTTCCAATGTTTTTTTTTTGTATTTCTTTTCGTGCTTTTGCTTCTCGCCTACTAATTCACCACACAAACAAAAATGCCAACAACAAAGACAATTGCCAAAAAATAACAACACCAACGCACACCAGCACACACGGCCCAAGATCAAAGTCAACATGACGGTGACTGTGACAGCGGCAGCGACGTCGCCATCAGCTGCAGCAGCAGCACGGCAAAAGCTCGCGCTCTCTTACAGTCTTACGCATAAATCTCTTCTAATGCGCGCGCCCACTCAACGGCATCGCAGTCGCAGCGCCCAAAGCTTTGCAGACGCCGTCTGCTTAGCAACATGTCGTGACGTGTTGCTTGCCGGCCGGCTGGAGCAGCTTTAATGTGATCACTTAGTTCTCTCTCTCTCTCTTTCTCTGTCCCCACGCAGCTCCCCTTTGCGCCAATTCTCTAACAGCTGTTGCCGCGTCATTGTTGCTCTTGTGTGGGCAGAATCGACGGCGGGGGTGGTGGGTTTGATGAGAATTGCCTCCAACATGTGTGTTCGTGTTGCACCAAACAAATCTGATGCAATAACAAATTGCATTGGGCAGATCCGTTAGTCGCTTAACCCGTTGGTGCCCGAGTGTTTTCCCCTTCTTAGCACTTTAACCAAACCAATCGCCAATCGCAATTAATACTGATGTGCTCCTTCTTCCTCTTACCTTCCAGGTTTTCACCCATTTGGCCAAATTGAAAAAAAAAATTATAATAACAGTACAAAAAGCAGCAAAAATATAACATACCCTTTCATTTCGTATTGGACATTCTTCAGACTGTGGAAGCGACCGACTTTAGTTCCCTCGTCGAAATTCAGCCGAAAAAAAGACACATCCGTAAGTAACCGAAAGTTTTTCGTACGCAACACAGAAAAACGTGAAACCGAACAAAACGCGGGCAAGAAATACGAATTAGAGAAAAGGCAATGCAACACAAATCTTATAACAAGCGTAGTAATTGTTAACCAAAATCATCCGAAAACAGACCCAGAAAAACGGTCAAGGACATGAGCCAAAGCGGAAACTAAATTAAAAAAAACCAAGCCAAAAGCAGAAAAAACGTCCTATTTGAAACATTCCACGCCATCTAAAACATCAACAATAACTACACTTTCCCCCGTCAAAACAATCTAAAACGAAATTCTAAAGTGTTTATTAAAATCAAAAGCTAAAACGTTCGGGTATCAAGAACAGCAACAACAACAAAAAAAAAAAAAACAAAAAAAAATACTAAAAAGAACAATCGTCGACATTGTGTTAGAATCTTCATTTAAGTACGACTGAACACCACTTTAATATCTACAAAGGCCACACTGTACTATACGCACACACAGACGAACCACAGAGACTCCAGAATAGTGCCCCCAATCCCTAGACACTGACCAAGACATCTCCGGAACCGAACGTATACAACTAATAAAGGAAAATCAACAGGAGAAAATCGAGTAAAATACAAAATCATTAAAAAGTTAAAAGGTTAAATCAGAAGCAACAAAGGTACAGTTATTAAGATGGCGTCCGAACTGGATCAATTCGCCGATTTAGAATTATCAAAAGAGGATCGTGAGCAAATTTTCGATCCGCCACTGGACCGGCAGCAATTGGAAGGTGCTGGCACCTCAAGGTATTTATGCAATTCTCATTTCTTTTTTTAATAAAAACCCCCTAGAACCCTTTCCTCTCCACTACCAATCCCCAACCCACCTTAACAAAAAAAAATATTTTCACAATCATTTTTGACAAAACCCAAACAAGAAACCAAAAAAGAAGGAGAAATTACCAACACATTTTGGCCTCCTTTATCCCATTCCCCATACCAACCAACATATAATAAACTCTTTGTACGTACATATAATCGATCACTCTATTTGTAGTTGACTCTTGTAGTATCTTCCTTTTAGTATTCTCAAATCCATCTCATACAGTAGTCGTTGTAATGCTTTAAAGTCTATGCCCACTAAGTCCTAAGAAGAACCTCTTCTGAACGGTTGTAAGAGAACTTCTCTTGAGAAGTTTGAAATTCTCTTAAGATAATTGACAATTCTGTTGGAAGATCTGAACTACCTGCATTCCTATCACTACTGCAATTTACTCGAAACAATCTATTTTGATCTTGAAACTTTATGTTGATAGATAAGATCAATTTCTCAGGGGTTTCTTCTCAGTTTTGTTTGAAATACCTTTATACTTTGTTTCTTCATTGCATCATTCCCATTTCCAATCGAACTCTTAAAATGCTCCATTATAATTCGAATGCCACTTGAATTCCTGTCGCTTTCGGGGACCCAAGTAGACCCGTGGTCAATTGATTCAATTGCCTCTTGGCCATAACTTGAAGAAGTTGTCGAAAAAATGGCGCCACAACATTTTAGCTACGCCTCAAGTCACGCGCTGCAAGAGACGCGCTGAACCCAAAACCCTTCGTTCTGAAGCGACCCTTTTCCGTCATACCCCGGAGAAGGAGGGCAGGACAGAGCAAGGCGTTGTGCTGGTAAGTGAGGAGGCACGGAGCTGAGTCCAGTTGGTGCTGGAATCGAATCCACAATTGCACAAATTATCACGCCAAATAACAAGATGCTCGCCCATCTATCCCTCTCTGTGTCTCTCGATGTCGAAGAACCTGAGACCGAACTGAGCGTAGCACAGTCTTCAAGCTAACATATTTGGCGGTACCCCGCCCCGTCTACGCTCCGCACCCTAAGGTAGGCTAACCCTTTTCTAGTTTTTTTTTTTTTTTTTGCCAAAACCTACATAGCTGCTAAATAGCAGCTAATTTCCTGTGATAAATTGGGCATATCACAAAACGTAAAGCTAAAAAAAAATATAAGCTCTCAGACCCAACGGGAGAGAACACATACACAAGCCATACCAAAACCCAAGTGCTCACCCCAAAGCAACCGTGGATGCGACCCTCATCAAATGACGGCATCGCCGAGTTACGCTCAAGTGGTGTAAGCAAACACTGAGCCGCATAGTAGATCACAGCGCAATATGACGTGCTGAGATGATCGTGCGGAGCAAGAAGTGATCACCATTGTCACATGCAGTCTAGCCACCACTACTCCACTTCTTCTCTCCTCTGCTTACCTGTGCCGGCAGTACACCCCTCTTGGCAAGGGCAAAGCAAAGTAAAATTGATATACTTTCCGTGTGAAGACTGATGCCTCCTTCTGTCGCAGCATCTTCACAAGATCACATCACACTCACACGCACGATCACCCTGAGTACATTTCCAGTACACGTCGTCGAATTGAAGTTAGGGCGTAGCCAACGATAAGTTCCGAGCTTCTTAATTGCTTTGCAAGCGCGAAAAGCTTTCACTTTTGTAGCTCTCTTTTTCTCGCTAATTTGCTTTCTAATTGATCTGCAATCTAGATGTATGCCTATGGTTGCTCTGGACAAAATTCGCCAATTCTATTATATAAAGGCTTTTGTTGATCTCTCTGCTGTTTAGCTCCTGCTGATCAGATTCTAAGTGAAGCTCTTGGTGACTAAGTGATCTTCAATATAGAAGAAGCCTTAGTGTGATCTGGACAAAACTTCCTTGTTTTCTTTTTAGGCCATGGATTTTAATAAAATTCATGGTCTACTGTGTTTGTCGGAACGGAAATGTGCGTAACAGGCAGAAGGAGGCATCTCCGACCCCATAAACTATATATATTCTGAATCAGTATCAACAGCCGAGTCGATTGAGCCATGTCTGTCTGTCCGTCTGACCGTCTGTCCGTCTGTATGAACGCCTGGATCTCAGCAACTATAAGAGCTTGAACCATAAAATTTTGTGACAACATACGTGTATATTCAGGTCTCTCAAAGTTTCTTTGAAATTTGGCCACGCCCCCTTCCGCCTCTGTAAATCAGTAATAACAATTACAATTTAATATACACAATATACACCCAACAACAAAAGTTGTACATCTCACATCACAAATACCTTTCCACGGGTGTTTTCTGAAAATTTCATTTAAATCGGAATAAAAATAAGTGAGATATGATCCGAATAAAACCCAATTTGAACGTATACATATGCGTTTATTAAGACATAATTTACGCAAGCATAGCGAAGTTCAAATCTAGCGTCGGACACACAGCATTTAGCAAAACTTTTTATTTGCATACATAACATAATTAGCTCACAATGAAACTTTGCCGATCGGCAAACAAATGAGGCAGTGGCTTAGTGGTTAAAGTGGTGGACGGCAATTTTTAGAGAATTCGTGTGTGCGTGAAGTTTGAGTACTCCTAAGCGTGGCTGGGTGCAACTTATTATTTCAACTACTTTTTTTTGGTTTCTTTTTTATTTTTATAAACTAATAGGAAAACAACAGTCGAAAACTACACCCGCTACCTAAATCCTAAATTATTTAATTAAATATCAATAAAAATAGTTTCCCAAAATTAATTTCATACTTTAAGAAAATCAATGTACACGAATGTTTGAGCGGGATGCCGATACATGCATGTCTGCATTTGCACATTTATGTTTCGGCGTCCCGCTCTAACACGCATCAATTGCCGTATTCGGCACACATACGCAACTGTCAGATTTGTGCAGCATTCGGCAAAGTTTATAGAAGTGTTCTAACTAAATATGTTGATTTCAAAAAAAAATGTAAAAATTATTGTTTGGTAAGCTTTTAAACTATTTAATAGGAAAAAAAGAAAAAAAGGAAAACATGTCACACATTGATTGCGACAGCAATCGAATCCGAACACTGTCAACCATCATTGGTCTTCGGATCCGGCACAGACTCCGCTAAGCTACTGTATAACATTCGCGGCTGCCACCTATTGTTTGCCATTACCGAAAAATGCATACACCAACTTATTGCCCTCTCGCTCTATCTAATGCTTATACTTCTTGTCTATTCGTCTTTGCATTGTTTATGTGTTCTTCTTCTTCTGTCTGTCAATTGAATTTGTGGGTGTCTTTCGAATTAATTAATAAATAAATAAGGGAAAATAAATTATACACGGTATACCATGATAATCCATGGCCTTCTACAGTCAGCACGGGTTCAGTTGATTAGTTGATCAAATTCTAACTTCAACTCTTGCTGATCAACCGATTAATTAGTGATTTTCAATCTATAACAAGCCTTTGTTTGCTCTGGATAGAACTTTCTCTCTCTCTCTCTCTCCGTATTCGGTTACATGGAGGCATTTTTTCTTTTTGAAGCAAAACTTTTCTCATAGAGCTCATCTCAGTTCGCATTTGAGCATAGGTTGCCATAAAGCGTTGATCTCGATTGCAATCATGTTCAGGTTCAGCCAACCCTTAGGATCACGATCTCTTGCCAAGCTTCTACGAGGCCAGGAAGCTCTGTGAACGATGTGCGATAGAAAACAGCGCTAAGCCGCTTGT